>CM029389.1:10524942-10833565 GCA_017165825.1 Hepsetus odoe
TATATATATATATATATATATATATTATTGAAAAGATCTGGCGGCTCACCGGTACCTGGGGCTGCGCTCGATTTGCTGAGCCTAGGAAGCAGCTTAGGACTCTGTGCTGATCGTGGGGTTAAACCCGAACTAACTCTTTGTACTGCTAGTATACCCAAGGGGGTTTGGTTGCCAATCGATCTTGGACCCTCAGAGGTTTTTTCTCCACATAGTGGAGTTTTTCTCCTCCGTAGTCGTCTGGCTTTAACTTCTAGCCTTCAGTTTTTAGACCATGCTATAACATATGTCTCCCAACTATGTAAAGTGCCTTGAGGCAACTCTGTTGTGAAAGGCGCTATACAAGAATAAATTGAATTGAATTGAATTGAATCTAATTTTCTGCCTTGTGATTTCTTTAAAAAAATTATAGTCTTAATTTTAGTAGAATTTTTTTTTTCTTCAGTTAAACACATCTCTTTAACAAACGTGTATACAAACGTGTATATTTTTATTGTGTTGGGTAGCATTTATATGGCTCTATATTTTTCCTTTTTATGCAGAACTGTACACCCAATATACTTTTAAAAGGTCTCAGAAAAGAGCTTGCTGTGAATACAAGAATTGGCACTTTTTTGCAGTACATTGCCATTTCTGTCAGAGAGCTCAAAATTATCTATGATTATAACACACTTGGGTTATTGCTAACTAGCAATGGCTGTAGATTTGAAATGTTAAAAACCTTGTGTCATTTTCTTATAGCATGCACAGTCTTCTGTTGGCATGCTGTACCATTTCTACTATCGGCACAGTGCCAGAAGCTCCAGCACACAGCAGACAGCATTTATCCACCTGTCACGCTCTGCCTCAGGTTGCGGGTGCAGGCCGAGGGGATGTGTAGGAGGGCAATGCTCTCAGCCACGATCCCCCAATCCCTGACATTTGTCTGGGTTACAGTGGAATCACAAGGCTGTGTATATGTGTGAAACTAGAATCTGTGGGTGGTCAGTTGTGCCCAGCTTGCAGAGGTCAAGAGAAAGACTGCAGGCTGAAAGAAGCTGAAAGAAGTCTATCTACACCTTCAGGCTTGACACTGAGATAAGAAGACACCTGGAGGAAGACCATCAAACAAACTCCCTACTTGAAGCTTCCATGGATTGTTTAGATTAATATTAATGGACATATAAAAAAGAAGAAAAACAGGTGGCTCTTTGGAGGATTCAGAGACCATTAAGTTCTCAGATTTTAGAAAGTACATCTTTTGCCTGGCACAGCTTTATTCTTTCTTTTTACACTGTAGAGAAAATACATTTTCATTTAGATTTTTGCTGAATTAAACACATTGTGTTTATTATTATTATTATTATTATTATTGTTGTTGTTGTTGTTGTTGTTAATAATAATAATAATAATAATAATAATAACAGTGAAAGATGGATTATACTTCATAATCATACCCTATAGTGGTAGGTGTGCCTAAAAAAATGGCTTGTCACAGTGAACTCTAACTGACAGTGAAGTTTTCAAGCTTTGGGTGCCCATGACCTTGTCATCAGGTCATTAGTTGTCTTCCAATGGACCTCTTTAGAAGGTATTAAAATCACTAAAGGTAACTGGGCCAATTGCTCTGGTCCAGTCATCAAACTATGACAGTTTGGTCCCAGTAAAACTCAGATCCTTATGCTTATCCTAGTCTAGATACAAAGCAGACTTACCTAAAAAAAGTGCACAATACTCAAACCAAACGAACAACTCAAAGCAACCTTTGGAGCATTTTGTTAATTTATCAAAAAAGAAGGAAATATCTCATTTTAATAGACATGTTTGCAAGTGAAATTTTATTTCTGTCATTAGTTCTTGATTGATTTCTCAGTTGGAATTTAATGAATTGATATAATTGATACTGATATAAATGGCAAAAGTACACACGTCTGTATAAGACCTCATAGTTAGTGATGTCTGTCAAAGTGTCAATAGTGTCAAACCATTTCAGACCTGTTGCCCTCACTTCTAACCTGATGAAGGCTATGGAGAGGATCATCCTCCATCACCTTCGTCCACTGGTCAGGAGGGACCTGGACCCGCTGCAGTTTGCATACCAGCCGCACATTGGGGTGGATGATGCTGTCATCTACCTGCTGCATCGGGCCCTTACTCACCTGGCAAGTGCCAAGAGCACTGTAAGAGTCATGTTCTTTGACTTTTCCAGTGCTTTCAACACGATCCGGCCTTCAGTTCTGAGGGGGAAGCTAGAGGGAGTAGGTGTGGACCATCACATGTCTGAGTGGATTATTGACTACCTCACCAATAGACCCCAGTATGTGAGACTCCAGGACTGTGTGTCTGAGGTGGTGGTCTGCAGCACTGGAGCCCCACAAGGAACAGTCCTCGCCCCCTTCCTCTTCACCCTGTACACGGCAGACTTCAAACACAACACGGACACCTGTCACCTGCAGAAGTTCTCCGACGACACTGCTATTGTTGGTCGTGTGTCGGAGGGGAATGAGCAGGAATACAGGGGGGTCATCAGTGACTTCATCAGATGGTGCGATCAAAACCATCTGCGCATCAATGCCAGCAAGACGAAGGAGCTGGTGATTGACTTTCGCAGGAAGTCACCCCCCATCACACCGGTGGACATCCAGGGTTTGTGCATTGAAACGGTGGAGGAGTACAAATACCTGGGTGTCCACATCAACAATAAACTGGACTGGTCCACCAACACAAATGCTCTGTACAAAAAGGGCCTCAGTCGTCTACACCTGCTAAGGCGGCTGAGGTCCTTTGGGGTAAACAAACATCTCATGAGGACATTCTATGACACTGTGGTAGCGTCGGCTGTTTTTTACGCTGTGGTCTGCTGGTGTGGAAGAGTCGCAGAGAGGGACAGAGGGAAAGTAAACAAACTGGTCAGGAGGGCCAGCTCTGTCCTGGACTGCCCGCTCAAGTCCATCGAGCAGGTAGGGGAGGAGAGGATGTTGTCCAAACTAACATCCATCATGGACAACACCTGCCACCCCCTACACGAGACTGTACGAGCACTGAGCAGCTCGTTCAGCAGCAGACTTTTACACCCGCAGTGTAAGAAAGAACGCTACCGCAGGTCATTCCTACCTGCTGCAATAAGACTCCACAACTCATCATAACATTACATTGCTTGTTTATTATTATTATTATATATTATATTATATACATTATTATTATTGTTGTATATTATTATTATTATTATTATTATTGTTGTATTGTATTGTATATTATATTATTATTATTACATTTATTATTTATTATTACATTTATATTCATATTTTTGCTATATTTATATTTTGCTACTTGTTATTTATATGTATAATTCATTCAAAACTTATTTATTACCGTGTATATTACTCTTGTAGATATGTATATGTATATATATATATAGATATATATAGATAGATAATTTATTATTTATTTATAGCTCCTCTACTTTTCTCCTGTACTTGTTCCTGTTCCTCTTTCTCTATATCTTTATATATATTTTTTTTCTTTCTGTACACCTGTCTTTTTTTTTTTATAAGAGCCCTGTAACGCCCAAATTTCCCATTCGTGGGATAATAAAAGATCACTCTACTCTACTCTACTCTACTAAAGCCATAATTTTGAGAGAATTGTTCATAGACCTGCAAGATAAGATTGTTGTAGGAAACAGATTTGGGTAAAGAACATTTTGTGCAGCACTGAAAGTGCTTAAAAGTACAATTTCCTTTTTCCTTTTTTAAAAACCTTGATTCCCAAACAGAGGTGCCGTCCCCGTCCCGCTCCTCCCTGCGATGGGCTGGCGACCTGTCCAGGGTGCGTCCCCCGTCCTCGCCCTGTGTGCGCTGGGTTGGACACCAGCACTCCCCCGCGACCCCGTTTGGGACAAGCGGCAGATAATGGATGGATGGATTCCCAAACAGAAGAGGTGACTGAGTGTTCAGATGAACGCCATCACTAAAAGTACCCTGTTAACTCTCTGTCGATGAGAATGAAAATTCTCTGATCTGATGAAATGAGCACCAAATTATTTAGCCACAATTTTCAACAGACAAATAACCATCTCTGACAGTTTGATGCTTGTGTCTCCGGGTGCTTTCGTATTTGTAAATCCCTCGGCTCTGTGCTTTCTAGTTAGGCTTTAACAGTGAGTTCTGCTGAAGTTACAGTACTGCACTCTATAAATTCATATTCTGCATACTGTGAGTTCAAAACGGAACTCATTTCTCTCTTTCTCTGTTTGAGATGGATGACAGTTCACCATCTGTATGGTGGGCTTTCCTGAAAGGAAAGGGCTCCTAGCCAAGTCATACCATGAGGGTTTCCTGAACTCCAGACCTTCTAATCTACCATCTGAGTCAACAGTTTTCTTGACTGAATCAACCATCCTCTCCCCGCCTGAACTTCAAATCAGCTACATCATACTGGATCATCTGCTTGAACTGCTGCCACTAAGATCATTGACTCAGCAGGGCTACCACAATTTGTTAACTGAATTTCCAATTACAAACCCTAATGGGCTCCTTTATAGTAGCTCATACTTTACTGGAACTCATTACCAAATTTATTATAAAATGCACTTTCTTTTCTTTCTTTATTTTCTGGTGTCAACCAAAGGAGGATGGGTTCCCCTTATGAGTCCTGGTTCCTCCCAAGGATTCTTCCTCCAGTTTTAGGGAGTTTTACCTCTGTTACCCTCAGCTTACTCACTTGTTTAAAAAAGTGTATTTGTCTATGTGTCTGCTCTGTGATGGATAAGCTCCAGCACTGCCAGGCACCATATTCAGGAAAAGCAGCTAAGAAAATGAATAAGCGATATATGTGTGCGTGTGTGCGCGTGTGTGTGTGTGTGTGTGTGCGTGTGTGTGTGTGTGTGTGTTTGTGTGCATGTGTGTGGCACACATACTTGCTTCAGTAAATCCTATTTTTCAGCAAGCTTATTCAATAGCATGCATCCACTTCCCATGCAGCAGACTTATCATATCATTTCATGTTCCATGTCACCCACTCTCCCCACTCAACAAAGATAAAACAGGCTACGCTCCGACAATCCAATCCATACCGTCAGCGCTTCGTTTTTCTGAACAGAATAAACCATCTCTCCACCTATAATGAAGGGAGAGTGAAAAGCATCTTTACTGCAGAGACACTTCTTAAAAAAGAGAGTGACTGCTTTATCAGGTCAGCAAACATGAAAATCCTGTCTTCATGCCTCCAAAAGGCCAGCACCATATATTAATAAAAGAGGGATTATGGGTATTGAAGTCTTCTTAAAGCTGGAGCTTTTTGGTCTCGTAGTGGAGCAGACAATAGTGCACTGCTCTTTGGCTTCTCCTCGCTCATGCAGCGTACATTCAATTAAAGCATCCTTACTGTAAGAGAATAAAGGGGCAGAGGTAGATAAAGGGCAACCATGTAATAATACCAGCCAGATTTTTTGTTGTTACCTCCAAAAAAACTATGTGTGATGACAGGACACAGACAAAGTTTAAGGGCCTTTGTAACAAAAAAGAAATGCTTTCTCAGTTTGGAGTTTCATTAAATATATAAACTTTGCTCCATATTCAACATCCTCCTTCCAATGTAATCCTCATCTCTCCTCTGGACAAAACCAAACCTGTCCAAACCAATGCAACCTTGCTTATCTAACTTTGTCTCCAAAACGTCTAATCTGAGCTGTCCTTCTAATATACTCTCATCTAGTCCATCCTCATCACACCCAACGAAAATCTCAGCATCTTTAACTCCAACCCATACAACAAGCTGGACTCACTACTGTCCTGTAAACCTTCCCTTTTACTCTAGCTGGTACCCATCTGTCACAAATCTTTCCAGCCACTCTTATCCACCCATTCCAACCTGCCTGCACTTCTTCACCTCTCTTCCACACTCACCATTACACTTAACTGTTGATCCCAAGTATTTAAACTCCTCCACCTCTGTCACCTCTACTCCCTGCATCTTAACCGCTCTACTTTCCTCCCTTTCATTCACACTCATGTATTCTGTCTTTGACCTACTCACTTTCATTCCTCTCCTCTCTAGAGCATATCAACATCTCTCCAGTTTCTCCTCAAGCTGCTCCCTACTCTCATTGCAGATCACAATATCGTCAGCAAACATCATTGTCCATGGAGACTCCTGTCTAACCTCGTCCGTCAACCTATCCTTTACTATTGCAAACAAGAATGGGCTCAGCACTGATCCTTGATGTAATCCAACATTTGCCTTAAATGCATCCGTCACTCCCAGTGCAGCTCTCACCACTGTTAAACAGCCATCATACATATCCTGAACTACTCTCACATACTTCTCTGTAACACCTGACTTCCTCACCTGACAAAACCACAACTCCGCTCCAGGCACCCTGTCATATGCTTTCTCCAAGTCCACAAAGGCACAATGTAACTCTTTCTGACCTTCTCTCTACTTCTCCATCAACACCCTCAGAGCAAACATTGCATCTGCTGTGCTCTTTCTCACCATAAAACCATACTGCTGTTCACTAATCTTCAACTCTTTGCCATAACTTCATGCTGTGGCTGATCACCTTTATCCCTCTATAGTTACTACAGCTCTGTGCATCATTCTTATTCTTGAAAATTGGTACCAGTACACTTCGTCTCCTCAGGCATCCTCTCACTTTCCAAGATTGTTTTAAACAATCTGGTCAGACACTCAACTGCCATCTCCCCTAAACACCTCCAAGCTTCCACTTGTATGTCATCCGGTCCAAGAGTCTTTCCATTCTTCATCCTCTTAATTGCTGCCCTTGCATCTTGCTTATTTGCTGCCCTTCCTGGTTCAATATCTTCACATCATCCAATGTTCTCTCTCTCTCATTTTCTTCATTCATCAGCCCCTCAAAGTACTCCTTCCATCCGCTCAACTCGCTCTGTTCACCTTTGAGTATGTTTCCATTTTGATCTTTAATCACCCTGACCTGCTGCACATCTTTCCCAGCACTGTCTCTCTGTCTAGCCAATCAGTATAGGTCCTTTTCTCCCTCTTTCTCCCTCCTGTACAACCTCTTATACAATTCACCAAAAACCTGGCCCACGCCACTGCTTTCTTCATCCTGCAGTTAATCTCCTTGTACACCTGCCTACTTTCTTTAGCTCTCTGACTGTCCCACTTCTTCTTTGCCTCCCTCTTCTTCTGTATACACTCCTGCACTACTCGGCTCCCATCAACAGCAAAAAACCATGTCATGATGCCATTGTTAGCACTGATGCCTTAAGATTTCTCTGCCTTAATTTGAAAAATGAAAGAGCTGAGGCAGCAAAATGTAGAATTCCTCATTATCAAGTCAAGTAGGATTTTATTGTCATTTCAGCTATATACACAGTACATAGTGAAACGAAATAATGTTTCTCCAGGACCCTGGTGCTACACACAAGACACAAGACAACAGAAGACCCAACATAAAACACAAGACAAGGCAACAAGTGCACACAACAGACAACAACAGACAGCACAGCAGACAGTACATTTATTCGTAAGAGGGCCGCAGTGTTATAGAACAAAGCAGCCCAGGTTGTTTGGCAGTGTAACAGTGTAGCGGAGCATCGTTATCGTTAAAGTGCAAGTGCAACAAGAAATAAATAGATAATGATGGAATGAGGAGACATTTGCAGTTTAAAAGTCTGATTGCCAGGGGGAAGAAACTATTTCCCATCCTGAAAGTAGAGGCCCGTATGCTGCGGAACCTTCTCCTGGATGGCAGGAGGGAGAAGAGTGTGTGGGATGGGTGGGAGGGCTCATCCACAATGCTGGTTGCTTTGCGGATGCAGCGAGCGGTGAAAATGTCCTGTACAGAGGGCAGAGAGGCCCCAATGATCTTCTCAGCTGTTCTCACTACACGTTGTAGGGACTTGCAGTCTGAGATGTTGCAATTCCCGTACCAGGAAGTAATGCAGCTGCTCAGGATGCTCTTGATGGTTCCTCTGTAGAAGATGGTCAGAATGGAAGGCGGGAGATGGGATTTCCTCAGTCTACGGAGGAAGTAGAGAAGCTGCTGGGCTTTCTTCGTGAAGTTGTTGGTTATGTGAACACCAAGAAAATTGGTGCTCTAGACCATCTACACAGGTGAAGTGTTGATATTCAGTGGAGCATGGTCCCGACGTGGTCTCCTGAAGTCAGCAACCATCTCTTTAGTCTTGTCGACGTTCAGAGGTTGTTGGTTCTGCACCAGTCCGTCAGCTGTACTATCTCCTCTCTGTAAGCCGCCTCGTCTCCACCACTGATCAGACCCACCACGGTTGTATCATCAGCCAATTTGATGATGTGATTTGAGCTGTGCCTGGCTGCACAGTCATGGGTCATCAATGTGAACAGCAGTGGGCTGAGTACACAGCCCTGAGGGGCCCCTGTGCTCAGCGTGATGGTGTTGGAGGTGTTGTTACTGATCCTGACTGACTGGGGTCTCCCAGTCAGGAAGTCCAGGATCCAGTTACAGAGGTAGGTGTTCAGGCCCAGCAGCCACAGCTTCTCACACAGATGCTGAGGGATGATGGTGTTGAATGCTGAACTGTAGTCGATGAACAGCATTCTGACATAACTGTCCTTTCTGTCCAGATGAGACAGGGTCAGATGGAGGGTGATGGAGATTGCATTGTCCATTTAGCTGCTGGGACGATACGCAAACTGCAGGGGGTCCAGTGATGAAGGGATCTGTGACTTGATGTGCCTCATGACCAGCCTCTCGAAGCACTTCATGATGATAGGTGTGAGTGCAACGGGACGATAGTCATTGAGGCAGGAGACAGATGATTTCTTTGGCACTGGAATGATGCTGTTGGTCTTGAAGCACCTTGGAACAACAGTGGTGCTCAGAGAGATGTTGAAGATGTCAGTGAGAACATCTGCCAGCTGTTCTGCACATCCTCTGGGCACACGACCTTGAATATTGTCTGGACCAGCAGCTTTCCATGGGTTGACTCTCAGAAGAGATCTTCTCACCTCGGCCGTGGTCAGACAGAGAACCTGGTCATTTGGAGGAGGGATGGACTTCCTCATTAGCGTGTTGTTCGCCACATCAAACCGTGCATAGAAGCAGTTCAGCGCATCTGGGAGGGAGGAGGTCACAGGATGGAGATGCCCTGTAGTTGGTGAGGGCCTGAATGCCCTGCCACATGCGCCGTGTGTCACTGGTGTTTTTGAAGTGGCCATGGATTCTCTGTGCGTAAGCTCGCATGGCTGCTCTCATGGCGCGAGACGCTTTTCTTAGGGCAGCCTCGTCCCCTGACTTGAAGGCCTTGTCCCGGGTTATCAGGAGTCTGTGCACCTCCGCAGTCATCAATGGCTTCTGGTTGGGTCGTTTGATGATAAACTTGGAGACAGTAACATCCTCAATGCACTTGCTGATGTAACCAGTCACTGAAGTTGTGTACTCCTCCAGGTTGATGGAGTCACCATAGGTTGCAGGCTCCCTAAACATGTCCCAGGCAGTGCGTTCAAAGCTGTCCTGAAGAGCAGAGATGGCTCCTGTGGGCTAGATCTTTACCTACTTCAGGATGGGCCTCACACACCTGATGATGGGTCTGTATGCTGGGATCAGCAGAACAGAGATGTGGTCTGAGAGTCCGAGGTGGGGGCGGTGTTTGTGTAAACACAGTCCAGCGTGTTTTCCCCCCTCATTGCAAAGTCCACCCATCCATCCATCCATCCATCCATCCATCCATCATCTGCCGCTTGTCCCAAACGGGGTCGCGGGGGAGTGCTGGCGTCCAACCCAGCGCACACAGGGCAAGGATGGGGGACGCACCCCGGACAGGTCGCCAGCCCATCGCAGGGAGGAGCGGGACGGGGACGGCACCTTGCTCAAGGGTACCTCAGGGAAACCCATTGGGAAGGGGTTCGAACCCCCAATCCACCGATCATGCGGCCGACGCCCTAACCACTAGGCCACCACTGCCCCTGCAAAGTCCACATGTTGATGAAATTTAGGGAGAACTGACTTGAGATTTGCATGGTTGAAATCTCAGGCGATGATAAACAGTCAGTCCGGATGGTAGTTTTGGAGTTCAGCCAGCACACTGTTAGCATTAGCGCTGTTAGCACTAGCGCTGGGTGAAATGTAGACCGCCGTAATAAAAACTGTGGAGAACTCCCTGGGTAGATAAGAGAGATAAGGTAGATCAGGACCTCCAGCAATGTCAAACAATGAGTCGATACCAGCACAGCGTTCGTACACCATTGTGTGTTTACGTAAACACACAGTCCCTCTCCACGACTCCTGCTGGACAGAGCAGAGTTTCTGTCCGAGCAAAACGCGCCGAGTCCGGAACGCTGTCACTGAGCCATGTCTCCGTAAAAACAAAAACACAGCAGTCTCTGTACTCAGCCTGGGTGTTCAGCTGGAGTCATATGCAGTCCAATTTATTATCCAGGGAGCGGATATTGGCGAGGAGGACGGACGGGATAGCCGGTCGGCTAGCGTTAGCCTTAAGCTGAGCCCGGACCCCAGCACGCTTGCCGTGTTTCTGTTTCCTCTCACACCGCTTCCAATGTCCTCTCAGTCAGCCAGGTACAACAGGCAATCTCAGGGGCTGAAGGCCTGGACTTCTCAGCATGCCGAGCTCCCGTAGCGTTGTTCGGAGAGTCGCTGGAAGACTGTATCCTGGCTAATTCCTGAGCTCCAGCAGTGTTTGGTGGTTATAATTAAGAGCATTCACAGTTGTGATGCTCATGTGCAAGTCTACTGATGAAAAGTAGTCGGATGAAAGACTTTTTTACAGACTTTAACACCAAGGTTTGGACCCTGGAGCGGCCGCTGCGTGTTACAGCGCCACCATCTTGGATCATTATGTAATATAGAGTCTTCTATGAGTCTGTGTCAACTACATATACTCATATGGCTGAAGGGTTTATGAACCTTCTTAATCTGAAGGACAGGTCATGACCATTGGGCCTAGAAAACCACTTCTCATGCAGTTACCTATCCACTCTAAACTCCAATACCATTAAACAACTTTTTCCATTTGCATCCATTATGTTTACCACAAGGGGCCTTATAAATTCCAACAACAGCAGTTAGACAACAAGAACTTTGGAGAGAAAAAAGGATTCACCAAAAAAGGACATTCTATGAAAGTTTTTGTCATTGAAAGTTTTTGAAAGTTTTTGTCATTGACCAAACATGGTCCTTTTAGGCCAAAATTTTGGAAATATTGTTTAGAGATCAGTTTACTAATTAAAGCTGTAAAGTGTGATTATTGGCCTAAATTAATGTGTTACTGCTTAATATAGAGTCTGATCTTTACACTTCATTCAATATTCAGTTTAATTAATGTCACCAAGCTTGCTCAAAATGAAACTAAGCCCTAAAGTCATTGTAAAATTTTTTATACCAAAAAAAAGTATGCTCATGCATCATTTTAATAAGGTTGCAGGCAGGCAAACACTCACTAACTCAGGTGCCCACGCACACAAAATGGTTAATATTTCATTGCTGTTAATATGCATTTTCATTGGAATAGCTTTAACACTTATCTATATACTTTAGAATGCTTAGGAAGTTTTAGCTGTAATTAACATTAACATTAACATTGGAAGTAGTTTATAATGGATAGAGCACAGGTCATTATCTGCTGTTCTCTGGACTGGGACTAAAAGCAGTAACCTATAATAGACTAATGGGTCTTAATAACGGTGTACCACACGGATACATGATCATGTGGTTTAAATAAAGTCTTTTGACTGATTAATAAAAAGAAAGTAGGAAGCTTATTCTGGAAAAAAACTTCAAAATATGTTTTTGAGCTATTCTTTTTAGCTAGCCAGGAAGCATAGGATAAACAGAATGTTTAAAGATTAAAGACTGTTTAAAAGTTTCAGGGAGATAAACATACATTTTGCATTATTAATAGTGATTATATAGTTATATCCAACAAAAAAATAATTTTATAAAAATAAGGTTTACTGAACATACAGTACTGTGCAAAAGTTTTAGGCAGGTGTGGGAAAAATGCTGTAAACAAAGAATGCTTTCAAAAATGGAAGTGTTAATCATTTATTTTCATCAGTCAACAAAATGCAGTGAATGAACAAAAAAAAAAATCAATTTTGAAAAAATCAAAATCTAATTAATATTTGGTGTTACTACCTTTTGCCTTCAAAACAGCATCAATTCTTCTAGCTACACTTGCACACAGTTTTTGAAGTTTCAACCTACTTGTGACATTGATGATCATTAGCACCTGTTTGGTAAAACTGGTTGATCATACGCCTGACTATAATCCTACAAAATCCCTGACTTTGTGCAAGTATACCTATAAGAATTGACGCTGGTTTGAAGGCAGTAAAAAGGTAGTAACACCAAATATTAATTTGATTTAGATTTTTCTTTTGTTCGCTCACTTTGCATTTTGTAAATTGATAAAAAGAAACCATCCTTATTTATATTTCTGAAAGCATTCTTTGTTTACATAATTTTTTCACACCTGCCTAGAATTTTTCCACAGTACTATATGTCAAGAATTTGGATATATTAGGCAGCAAGTGAACAGGCACATTTTGATTTAAAGGCAGCAGGAAAAATAGACAGACTTAAGGATTTGATTAACCTCAACAAATTGTAACAGGTAGATGATCAGGTCAGAGCATCTTCAAAATTACATGTCTTGTGAGGTCATCCCAGTCTGCAGTGGTTAAGGCCTACCAAAATGTTTCAAGAAAGGACCTGCATGTATGTGAGAATCTAAGTTCAGCTCATTTGTCCAACTCCACAGTGGAGCTACTGTGGCATAAATGTTAGAAATGCTAGTCCTGCCTCTGATAGAAAGGTGTCTAGGTCAGTGGTTTTAATGATAAGGTTGATTTGCATATCTGGGTTGCTGTTTGGACAATGTCTTCAATCAGTGACTGAAGTATGAGATTTATCTCTTTTAATCAACAGAGACTGGGAGGAGATGAGTAGGGGTGCAATTTGTCACAGGAAATAATAGTACATTAGATTACAAGAAGGAGGATCTTTTGGCATGGTACTTCTCCCAAACTTCAGTTATTTTATAACTCCAGTTCTGTGTCAACTTTGTATGTTTGATAAGAGGTAGACTGACCTTTGGGGTAATGCTGGCTCTGCAGACCAGAGCATTTTAATAACAGTTGTCAGAACTGACAGTCGACAGAAGATGTGTCTGGTCATTGTCTTGTCAAACGTTTTCTTTTATTACAGTGCCAAGGCAAAACTGAAGATTGAATAGCCTGCAGAGCAAATGTTACACTGCCTGGTTTGTCATTATTACCAAGATCTTTCTTTGAAATAAACAGTTTCATATTTTGATTATGTTCAGAGTGTCCATATTAAGTCTGTCTGCTGTTGCTTTGCATGTCCAAAAAACACCACTGTCACGTCAAAACCTTGAAAATTTTCACTAACTAAAAACATTAATATTAAAATGAATAGATGACCATTCTAAGTACTTTTCTGGTAAAAGGCTGGTGTGTGTGTGTGTGTGTGTGTGTGTGTGTGTGTGTGTGTGTGTGTGTGTGTGTGTGTGTGTGTGTGTGTGCTTTTATAGTGTCTAGTGTTGTCTTGTATTACTCTACATTTTTTTAAAAACAATTTAGAAAACAAATAAACAAACATAAGAATCATACACACTTTACAGCCTTCTATAGATAGAAATAATTTCAGACCAGGCTTTCTGGAACTGTGAGGCTAACATTTCTCAGTAAGCAGTCATCCACATTGTGTCTGTAAATACATTTGAAAAGCTTCTCCCAATCTGCTCCAACCACATCCAGCTCTTCAGTCTGGCAGCACTAACATCTGCAGAGGTGGTGTCTGTGACATATGACATAAAAACCATCATCACAATGGACAGACACATCAAACAACACCAGGGCTCTGGACGACTGATCTATTTCTCCTCATTTCACCATATTCATGATGATGCTTGCCACAAAAGTAAATAAATGAATAAAATACTTTACACCAGAGGAGTCTGGTGAAAGCCGACCCTCTTGTTTTCTAAAAGGCTTCTGCAAAGTTCAGCTAAACAGATGTTTTGATACTTTGTTTGTTTTATAGCTCACAGTAGGTCTTACTGTGAACAGTATTTTGCTAAAATGCTGCTAAAATGCTGCTAAAATGGGAAAGCACTAACAAAGAAAGGTAAGTAGAGATCTATTAAACTATTAAAATAAACTATTTGGATGTCCACATTATATTTATATGTTTCTTCATTTGCACATTCATGCTTTATTTTAGGCTTGTAAGAAATGGAATTTGATGGGAATTAAATGGGAGCTGCCAAAAGAAGATGATGCTTGTTTTGCTTGGATTACATACTGAATAAACATTTTCTGTCTAGTACTCCACGAAATTTGACAACTGGCATTCCCCAAGGTTCTGTCCTCGGTCCCCTTCTATTTTCTCTATATACTGACTCGCTGGGGACGGTCATACTCTCTCATGGCTTCTCCTATCATTCTTACGCAGATGACACCCAACTTATCCTCTCTTTTCTCTCCTACAATCAACAGGTTTCTACCCGAATCTCTAACTGTCTGGCTGACATCTCTGCATGGATGACAGCTCACCACCTCAAGCTCAACCCTAACAAGACTACCTGGAAGGCCATCAAACACCGCGACAGGACCTTCACATCTCTTTTGGCGGTTCGCTTCTCGTCCCATCTAGAACTGCTAGGAATCTTGGTGTCACTTTCGACAATGAGCTCTCCTTCTCCTCTCATGTTCTTAATCTTTCTAGGTCCTGCCGACACCTTCTCTTCAACATTAGAAGAATCAGTCCTTTCCTCACCACCCAGGCAACCCAACTACTGCTCCACTAGTCCTTGGTCATCTCGAAACTGGACTCCTGCAACTTTCTTCTGGCAGGTCTTCCACTAAAGGCAACGAGACCGCTACAGCTGATTCAAAACGCCGCTGCAAGACTCATCTTCAACCATCCCAAGTTCTCTTCGTCTACTCCTTTGCAGCAGGACCTACACTGCTCCCAGTGGTTGCTCATATCAGGTTTAAAACTTTAACTCTTGCTAAGGCTGCTAACGGCCTTGCACCATCTTACCTGAATGCTCTTATCAAACACCACATCTCTTCTCGTCCTCTCAGATCATCAAGCAGTGCTTGTCTTGAACCCCCACCATTAAAAAAAAGAGGAAGACATGCATCAAGACTCTTCTCAGTTCTGGCCCCTCAGTGGTGGAACGAACTCCCCTTCATGGTCAGAACTGCTTGAGTCCCTTGCTGTCTTCAAACGTTGATTAAAGACCCACCTGTTCATGGAATTTCTCAGGGAATAATCTTCCCAAACCATCTACTCTCCTACCTCTGCTCCTTCTTTTCCTTAAACCTCTACTCTCTCTTTCCTGTAATAAAAAAAAAAGTGTAGGTGTATATACTTGTCACAAGGGCACTTAGTTCGTTGCTTAGGTTGTAACAGCTAATCAGCAGTTGCTGATCTGAGCTGGTTACCAAGATGATGATGATCTAACGTGGAAACAAAGCACTATTGTTAGTCGCTCTGGATAAGAGCGTCTGCTAAATGCCATAAATGTAAATGTAATATTCAGTAAGGTGCCAAGAATAATTCTATGCCAAATCAATAAATGTGAAATGGGACTCCTCATCATGACAACAAATAATCAACACTTCCAAAGTACTCTAAATGAACAAAAAAAATCATTATAATTTGCCCAGCCAAACAAAATGCAGTTAGAGCTTTAAAGAGATACATAAATAAGGTGTAATTTAATTAAATATGAGGAATTTTGGTAATGATAGCTTTAAGTTTTTTTACAATGTTTGTTGTCTTAAACAATCCTCTAGGTGAAATTCACTGTGTACACATTATGCCCAACTGTCTGAAATACATTTTTTAAAAATCCATTTAAACAGTAAATGCCATAGGTGATTCATTTTAGTGTTTGGCCTTGGATTCAAATGGACTATAATTTTTACAAATGAAAGTTGTGCTACTTGTTTACACCTGGGCTTCACCCGCATATAAGATACATCAGTAACTGCAGTTAATGCAGTTCTGCATAAAACCAGTAAATGTTATTAACTAGAGAACTACTTCACAAACAATGTATAATGTGTTAATGAGAGTAATTTCTTACTGACCTATAAATACAATGTGTTAATGAGGAAGATGAGTTCTTATATACAGCGGAAGTAAAATACTTTTAAAGCTTGTTTTAGACTGATTTTATCTGCACAAACTTTCTTTATGACAGAAAATATTAGTTGTGATAAAGTCAATGTAACTCATGGGCTCTCATTGCTGAAGGCATGCAAATGGCACTTGTTTTATTCCTTTAAGGCTTAAGGATTTCTTCTCAAGTTAAGTTTAACTTTTACTTTTTTTTGTTGTTCAATGTATTTGTAAAGAAATTATATATCTAAATTTAAATGTTTATGTTTATTAAATATATATGTTTTAATTTCAAAATGTTACATTGACACAGAAAGAATATAAGAGATACTTATATTCAGAAAAATGTTATTTCTCAGCCTGCCAAAAAAATATTTCTCAGCATGCCATAAAAAAAAAATCAAGCAATTATAAATATGTGCAAAGAATGAGAAACATAATGCATTTCATACCTGTTTCAATTAATTTCTCTGAAGTGTTAAAATATCTGCCGTCTGTTGTTGTCTGTCTTGTCTGTCTTGTCCGCACTTGTTGCCCCGTGTTGTGTCTTATGTTGTCTTGTGTTTGTCTTGTGTCTTGTGTTGTGTCTTGTCTTGTGTGTAGCACCAGGGTCCTGGAGGAACGTTATTTCGTTTCACTGTGTACTGTGTATATGGCTGAAATGACAATAAAATCCTACTTGACTTGACTTGACTTGATATCCAGCAATTGTTTCCTTTTCTCACAGTTCTTATGTTTACTATCACTACTGGAATCTATAACAGTTCAAATTGCCATACTTAAACTTTTTTTGCATAAATGGTTTATTTACAAAAACTGTCTGTTTGTTCTTTATTGATCTCTATGCACATGAAAACAGATAATAATACACTATTAAAAATTCATATTCATTTTATCAAAAGATCTCAGCTCAGCTCTTTTGTCCCAGTTACTCTGTAAAACATTTCACTGCCACTCGTTTGTCAGTGTGTATAATATTTGTTTCTGCTGAAACCTTCTGCTGTGGCCTAGTGGTTAAGGAGTTTCCCCGGATCGGAAGATTGTGGGTTCGATTCCCTCACCAGTAGGTTGCCCTTGAGCAAGGTACCGTCCCTGTCATTGTTCCCCAGGCACTTTCAATAGCTGCCCCCTGCTGCACGTGTGTGTATGGGTGAAACACAGAGGTTGAGTTTCGTTGTGTTATGCTGTGCTGTGTTATACAATGACAAAGATAGTCACTTTCACTTCACTTAATACAACAGCTATCTGACCAAAAAGTTAACAATAGGTTGAGGAACTGATAATCATTTGCAGACACACTCTTCATCACTTGAGAGGCTACAATAGTAATAGTACAATAGTTAGTTGTCTAAAGTTCATTTCTATGTCATGCCTGCTAATGTGGAATGCTGTTTATTATATATTAATATATTATTATATATTAACAACAGTGTGAAGTATTACGTAGTAACCGATGTTCAATCTAATCATATCTTTTTTGGAAGAAAAAAAAAACGTTTTAGGCAGTAACCAGTTAGAACTGCTGTATACTGTACACTCAGATATCATGTCTGTAACTTATGCACCCTCAATAGGCTCCCTTGTATTTTCAAAATGTATTGCAGTGCAATCCCTGGGTGATCAAACCTACATTTCTGTTTTTTAAATCCCAGCACACGTGTTTACAGTACAGGTGTAATCTATCGAGACAGATGGGGGGATTGGGAGTAGGGGGTTATGGAGCTGGGGGCGCAAGTGTGAAGCAAAAGGAAAAGAACAGCCCGCTACGTCCTATTTGAGCTTCACACCCAGTGTGCATTACAGGTGGCAGCTGGAGCTCAGTAGGACAGTGGGTAATGAGGCAGTGCTAGAAACACCAGCTAAACACACACACACACACACACACACACAAACACACACACGCACACACAGACATGCATACACAGACACGCACACATATACATACACACAGAGACACACATACACACACACACACACACACACACACACACACACACACACACACACATACACACATACACAGATATACACAAGCTCCATAACCTTCTGGAAGACAGCAATTTACAACATTTCCTGGGCTATTCTGTTTACGGTCACGTTCATTTCACACATAAGGGAGAAAAGACGCTTAAAGGAATTGTTTCTCAGCATGACAAAATATAAAAAAACACAACAAATGAACTAACTAGGAATGTGAGCAAGAAAGAAAAAAGTAATGCATTTCATACCCATTTCAGCTCATTTCTCAAAAAATTTCTAAAAGTAATGTTCAGCAAATTTCTTCTCATTCATACTTCTTCAGCTTACTGCTTTTCAGTTTGGTTGACTAATAGGAATTTAGATTTAACTTCATTGTCAATGTGCAGAGTTCAGATACAACGACAGCAAAAAACAATTAGGAAGTGTAACTTTCCAAAAGTGCAAAGAATAGTATAAATTACAGGAATAAGTGCAGCGCATGTGATGTTATAACTAAATAAATGTTTTATTATTTCATTTTAATAAACAGTCTGAGCAGAAACAATGATATTTGTGAGCCGACTATCCCAGAAAATCCTAAAAGCTCTACCAGCAAGGTTGCACTGTTCTCGGGCTGGCAGCTTTACTGTTCAGTCCTATGTGTGCATGGCTTTCTAAATGCTTGATCAATCATTTTTCAGTTCTTTTTTCTTATTTTATGCCATGTAGCCTTGTTTTGAACATCAAGAGATGTTGATTGGTCCACATGCAAAAGTAGAAGAGACAATTATTTATCTATATATTTAATCATTTTTAAAGAAGGTGACAGTTTCCTGGCCAAAAAAAAAAAAAATTGAAATGAATTTCAAACTTGATTTACTTTATTCCCCACTGGGTGCCCAGGTGCTGAAGGAGCCCTTCCTATGACTCCAACCCCCTCAAAGCACAAAGTCGATTAAACAAACTTAACACTGATTGCCAACTTTGCCTCTAACTTTTGCAAAAAGAGCTTGACGATGACACTTTTTTTCCTCTTATTTTGTTGGGTGCACTGGCCAGCTAGTTTTCTGTGCATGTTCTGTAGTTACTAAATAAAGACACACAAACAGAGCATCAAGAAATACTCACACATTTCTCACAGTCTCAGTCGCAGCATTCTGAATATCACACGTTGCTCTTCAATAAAACAACCTTTTCTCTACTCAGACATTCTGAATAAGGATAAAACTGATCTTCCACATGCCATTCATATTCTGAAGATGGCAAAAATATTGCCCAAAAAAAGACTTCCAAGTAAAGCAGTGTTCTGAACAGTAAATCACCTAAATAAAGAAACATTTTTAAGTGCAATATTTTGCACTTAATATTTTATATTCTAAAGGGTTCAGCAGCAGTCATTCTATTGTTTTTAAATTATCTCATGTTTTTTTAGATTAATGCCAGAGATGTAGATTCTGATGACTATTTAGTCATCCATATAAGAAGATAAAGCAAAGCCAAAACAGCAAATGGATTAGGCCACTGCCTTGAAAGGAATATCCCAATGGATGTGGGGCGTTGCTGTTTTTTTGTGAACAGGATACAAATTAATTTAATATCAATTCAATAAGGGTGAACAAGAGAAGGCTATCAAGAGGTAATGAAATAATGAGATGATCATCAACCAGTGTTCTGTACAATATACAATGTACATTTTGTGGTTTCTCTGCTCTTTCACATCTGTAAGTTAATGGTTTGAAGATGAAGTACAGCAGTAAATAATGTACTGCATTAAACTTCCTTGACTGATAGAATCTTTAAGTATTCCAAAGAATCTTTCAATGGATGAACTTAATTATATGATTTGCATATAGTGAATGTTTTAAAAATGTTGAAGTATTCATTGTTCTATCCAAATCATACACCCCAGACAAACAGTCAAGATAACCAAAAATGACTCTAGGTCCTCTTGCTCCTGAAGTTAATTTTCAAAACAGACCCTGTTGTTTAAAGTGGCTGCCAGCAGAATTCGGCTACATATTTTGTTCTGTGATTCATAATGGTACTTAACCAAACTGGCATGTCTAAGCCACCTTAATAAAGAGCTGGTAACAGTTTGAATGGGTTGAATCCTGGTGATGTTATTTGTATTACATTATTGTTTGGGCTATATGGGTGACTATTCAGTTCTAGTGATCATTAGAATCATCTGGCTTTTAGCTCCAGTGCCAAACTTTACAAAGAAGCAATCCAAACATGTTTGTCTGTTCAGCCTCATCTGGGATAAGTGTAAAATTGTATAGTTTGATTTTAATAACTATTCCTTCAAAAAAGTTCCTCCTACATATATATTTTTACAAATAGAATCTCTAAATAAGAGAGAAAAAAAAGTGCTTTTTCTAAGGCATTAAGACAAAGAAATATTTTAAGGGGAATACCTTGCACATATTATTAACAATTGTTCACCAGATCTTACAAATCCAACTTACCAGTATTTCAAAACCTATCAAGGCTGAAAGTCTGCAATAAGCTGCCCAGAGACTATATTTCTGAAATCATACCTAACACTCTATCCATCCATCCATTATCTACCGCTTGTCCCAAATGGGGTTGCGGGGGAGTGCTGGTGTCCAACCCAGCGCACACAGGGCGAGACGGGGGACGCACCCTGGACAGGTCTACCTAACACTCTATTCAGAGTCTATTTAGAGTCATTCTGATATATACCCTCCACATTATACAGTTTGCACATCAACATATACAGAGATTTTTAAGGCACAATCTATGAACTAATTGCAATTCTACTCAGCTTTGGATTAGTATTATGAACCTGCAGTGTATATTTAAATAAATAGGACTGTAAGAGTTGATATCAATCAAAAAAGTGCTGACAATTAAATACATTGAGAAAGTAAAACAGAATATAATGTCTAAAACATTTAAAAGTCATCTCAGATGTTTTGGAAAGGTTATTGAAATGTATGAACTAGTTTGCTAATTTTTTGAAGAAATTAAAAGGCAATTTGTTTAGTATTTAGGTTTTACTACACACAATTCATACTACTGATTTTTAAAGCCTTAAAATTGCAAATAAAAATAACTACTTTCTTTGGTTAGTTCTAACTTCTCACTACAGGGCATGCATGCTAAGACTGACAAAATTATAGTCTGCAGACGTACTTAACAATGAATTAAAAATCATCAGGATGTGAAAGTCTGCAGTTCGCACACTCTTTAAATTTACATTTACATTTACGGCATTTAGCAGACGCTCTTATCCAGAGCGACTTGCATGTCCTAATTACAGGGACAGTCCCCCTGGAGCAACTCAGGGTTAAGGGTCTTGCTCAGGGACCCAGTGGTGGGATTTGAGGTGGGATTCGAACCAGGGACCTCTTGATCCAGAGGTCCGTAGGCAAGTACCCGCCACCCGTTCTTCATCTTCACCTGAAGCCGTTCAGTATTTGAATGCCAGAGCAATGGAAATGTACAATTCACCAGCTCTTGACCAGGGCTAAAATTTACTGTAAGACAGTGTTTGCAATTCCTTTTATCCACTCAGCCTTTAATGAAAGAGTGTGCTGTCATTTCTTAATTTCTTGGCAACCTAATTCCTGCATGATTGAACTAGGAGTGCTCAGAGATACAGCTGGCCTTTGGTAATCTCTTGTTTACACACCTTAGGTTAGCTTTTGTGTTTGTCTTTTAAAGTCAAAAAAGGGTTGGTGTGTGTGTGTGTGTGTGTGTGTGTGTGTGTGTGTGTGTGTGTGTGTGTGTGTGTGTGTGTGTGTGTGTGTATGTGTATGTGCGTGTGCGTGTGTTTTTCCCAGAGTACAGAATCTCAGAGGTTGTGTACACTGTATAATGCCCCACTGTTACAGGTGCCACAACACTGGGTGCATGCTTATTATCTAGCTCTCTCTCTGAGCTTCTGCCAAGCACACAACTGCAGAACTGAAAAGCTGCATTTGCCTTTATTTGTCACTTTGTGAGATCAAAGGCAAAATAAATATTGGTTTCTCAGAAGCCTTTTGAATAAAAAGCTAACTCAGTTGTGCAACAGCCTGGTGTCAGAGGAAGCTGTGTTTCTTCATTTAAGATGCACTCATAATCATATACATGGGGCAGCTGTGGCCTAGTGTTTAGAGAATTGGCCCCAGGAGAAGGTCAAGGGTTTCAAATCCCAGACCAGTAGGATGCCCTGAGATACCCATGAGCAAGGTACCATCCCCATCACTGCTCCCCAGGCACTTTCAATAGCTGCCCCCTGCTGCACATGAGTGTAAGGGTTCAATGCAGAGGCTCCATATTAATGTGGTACACTGTGTGTTGTGCTGTGTTGTCACCGTCAAGTTGTCACTTTCACTAATCTTAAATCACGCAATCATACATGCTTAACCTCTCTGCTAAACTATTATTTTAAACTAATGTTCTCTTCAAATGTTATAACATTGGGGATATACTATCATGATCTGGTAACCAGTCCAGGTTTAATGGAACCAGTAGTTTGATTTAGAGCATAGTCTTAGAACTGAGTGAATGTCAAGCAATTAAACAAAATGAATCCCTATCCTGATGTTCAAAAATTAATCAATGACCATTTCCAGCAGTGATACAACTCTGAAAACTACCTGTTTTGGGCTCCACAGAAAAGTATGGCTGCCCATGAATGATGCTGTACACAACTCTTGCACTGTGGCCATATGTGGGGTCATCTGCATCAGTCGCTGCCACCTGGACCACCATGGTGCCTTGAAGTAGAAAAAGAGAAGGAAAAAAACAACACTCAGTGGTAACTATGGCAATGCAGCATAAATCTCAATGTGGAGAGAAAGTGATGTTGAGTTGACCATGCCATTTGCTCGACGCAGAAGAAGTGTCTACGTCTTGGCACTGCCATTTCAGTACGAAGAATGGGCTTTGCGCAGCTAACTCCACAGGGGTTTTTATGTTTGCTGATGTGAGGTTATTTGTGTTCAGCTGCTCATGCAGACATTGCATCACAAACCTTATTTTAAGCTGATTCCTGGTTTCTGCCTTTTTGACAGAGGTGCAATTAGTGAAGGTCCCAAACATAAATGCAACCTTGGAGTAATAACCCAACAGTTTCCTCCATAGCTGCTTTTGCTGCCTGATGAAAAGCCCCTTTATGTTTATATATTTCAAGTTGATGGCTATGCTGCACTGCCTTTTCTTCTGCCACTGCCTCAGATTGCAGAACATAAATAAGACACTTGCTTTAAAAGTGGCAATATTTTATTTAACAGCTAAACTTCCCTCTTTGTCCAATAAAAAAGAGGCCTTGCATGGGTTGTATTTTACAAGCTTTCAGCAAATGAAGAGCCCATGAAAAGAGAAGACGCAAATCCTCCGCTTCTGTCATAAAGCACAATCATCGAGTCGGGCCACCTGCAGATTTGTGGATGAGGAGATATATGTTGCTCTAAAAGGCCTATTAGGAGCTATATGCTATCAATTTTCCTAAACAAACAGGCTTAAAGTGGAACCAAGTCTGCCAAACTCTTACACACAGTTGATTAAAACAAGCTCATGGAGTGAATTTGGCTGTAATAGGCTGCACTTATTGGCTGTTAAACTTGGCAAGGAGCATGACCAGAGTAAATTTTAGTTTGTGTTTTGCAAATTATGTCCCACTGAAAATGCATCATGCCAATATCACTGAGTGAGTCCACTTAGCAGAGGAAAGTTGGACCTGGGAAGTCAGAATATACTGTCTAGAGCAGTGCTTCATTGTTTGGCCTCATTTCACAGATATCAGTCCATCTATCTATCCATTTGAGCCGCATATTCACAGGGGGTGCTGGAGCATATCCTAGCGCTCATGGGACAAAAGAGAGGTTGCCTGTTCACTGCAGGGTAGACACAGAGACAAACACATTTGTGCACAAATTTAGAGGGCAATATAGCACCTGCAATCCATCTAACTGTATGTTTTTGGACAGTGTGTAGAAATGAGCTCATGGTGAACTTTATCTTGTTATAAAGACAACTATAAAGGTTGAAGAAACTACTAAAACTTAAGAACTGTCTAGGCTTAAGAACTGTCCGACACTGTCCAACATCTTAGTGAAAGTGAAAATAATAAAGTGAAAGTGACAACCATTGTCATTGCGAGGTCAAAGCATAGCAGACAATGAACCACAACA
This sequence comes from Hepsetus odoe, assembly GCA_017165825.1. Taxonomy (NCBI): domain Eukaryota; kingdom Metazoa; phylum Chordata; class Actinopteri; order Characiformes; family Hepsetidae; genus Hepsetus; species Hepsetus odoe. The sequence continues at coordinate 10,549,162 of CM029389.1, forward strand.
AAATTGGACCTCTGCATTTAACCCATGCACACTCAAACACTGTGCAGCTGTTTAAACCTGAATGCTGATTGTATTTAAGCATATCTGGTGATTTGTGTTTGTGTAATGAGGGAGGGTGCGGCCTAAGAGATCAACACCCGATATCAAGGTGTGCATAGTTATTAGGCAGCATCTTTGATTCTTTTTAGAAAAATCAAGAATCTAACGTGAAGGTACCAGGAATTTGTTATCCTCTAGTGCTGTCATATTCCAAAATTGAACCTAAATGGAGTGTCCAGAAGCACAAGGTGTTCAGTGCTCAGAGACAAGGCCAAGGTAAGGAAGACTGAAACCTGAAGAAGAGGCAGTGGTGGCTTAATGTTTAGGGACTAGGCCCCAGGATCAGAAGGTTGTGGGTTTGAATCCCAGAACAGTAGGTTGCCCTGAGGTACCCTAGAGCAAGGTACCATCCCCATTACTGTTTCCCGGGCACTTTCACTGTGTGCTGTTCTGTGTTCCATAATGACAAGAATAGTCACTTTCACTTTTTACTTTCAAGACACATAAGTTGAAACATCAAGATTGGGTCAAGAAACATCTCAGTACAGATTTTTCAAAGGTTTTATAGACTGATTAGATCAGAGTGACTCTTGATGGAACAGATGGATGGGCCCCTGGACAGATCAGTAACGGGCACAGAGCTCCACTTCAGCTCAGACGCCAGCAAGGTGGAGGTGGCAAGGCCTGGTTTTATTAGAGATGAGCTAGTTGGACCTTTTCAGGTTGAAGATGGACTCAAAATCAACTCTCAAACCTACTGCCAGTTTTTAGAAAACACTTTCTTCAAGGTTCCAAAAAAAAAAAAGAGTCTGCCTCTTTCAAGAAGACCCATCTTTGTGCAGGACAATGGTTCATCACATGCACTGCGTGGCCAGTAAAATTGCCCCCTTCCTCACCTGACCTAAACCCTGGGAACTTGTGGACCTTCTTAAATGGGACATATACAGGGAAGTAAAGTAGTCCTCCTCTCTGAACAGTGTCTGGGAGGCTGTGGTTGCTGCTGCTCAAAAAGTTGATCATCAGCCAATCAAGAAACTCCATGAATGGAAAACAGCCCACTGAGTGAATGCCTTTGGGGTGCATAAACTCTGATAAAGAAGACCTAATGATTTCATATACAGATGAACTTGTTTAGTAAAAAGTAAGGTAAGGACATACGTTCAGTTCAGTCAAAACAAATCAGACAAGCTTCAAGTATTATAAATACACCTCCAAGAGCTACATGTTTTTCTTGAAGGTATGAAAAAACAGACAGCTCTCTATTACATTGATAGAAAACATGTATCTCTCAGTATCAGCAGGTGCAGCTGTCTCCCTAATCACTATTTTCCTCTCTTTCTGTCACTTCTCATTTGTCCATCTTCATTGTCATGATTGATCAAATTCCCCCATTTTCCTCCCTTAAACATGCGGAAACAGGCTTTAAGATCCGGTCATCAATCCTGTTTTCCAGGCGGCCAATTGTCATCTGACAGTAATGAAAATAAATACACCCCACTAATTCTTAGCTATGACATGTTTTCATAAAGCCTCCTTGGAACATGAGCTGCAAATTCGACCGTTATGGTGAAGGAATCTCATTTCCAAAAGTAGACGAGGAGATGCATAATCATGAGGACCAGGGATTTCATATCAGACAGTTTTAGGATAAACATTTTCTGAGGCACACTTGAGGTTTGGTGTTTGATGTTGTTTTTGTTGTTAACAGGAAGACAATGCGGTTAACTATTCTGTACAGTTTGGCATACACCCGTCTGTTGAGAAAATCACTCACTGAACCAGCTAACTGCTATTATGTGCATTATATTTACCACAGATTTACCACATCAGATTTACCACATCAAAACAATTTTTTGCTGTTTTAAAAGATTTTGAACTAGTTTACAGCCATAATCCAAAAACATGACAGGTGTATTGTGTAATAAATTGCCCCTAGGTGTGACTATTAGTGAGAGTGTGATTGAAACTGCCAAGATTAGAGGTGGTTGATAATAATATTGGATGGTAGAGCAAACTAATTAATAACTAAGAGCTAATAACATCTATCAATAGCTCAGATACTGCAGCAATGCATTTAAGAGCCCCTTCCCCAACAGTGAAACAAAAAATGACTCACAGTAAATGTTGATGTGTACTACTATCTCACAGCTAAAGCACTCTAACACAACAATCACTTTATATTTCACAACATCAACTAGCCTTCAACAACTGTACAGGAAAAGAATTGAAGAATTGTATAAAAAGTCAATAAACAAAGATAAAGTAATCTTAGTAAAATGTTTCTTACAAGTAGATGTATTATAAAATTCCCTTTGCTTGTTTATTGCCTGAGTATTATCTGTTGTTTTGAAAGAGGAAGAATTTCTTTTGTAGAGGACAGGAAGAAATGGAGAAAGATGATCCATTGAGGCAAATTCTAACAGGAGAAGCCCTCCAAATGGTCTCTCCATTTTCCAGTTTTTAGCCAGTGGATTTACTGGTATGTTTTGGGTCATTGTTTTGTTGCAGGTTCCAGTTCCGCTTCAGCATTAATGTTCTTACAGATGGTCTCACATGTTCCTCAAGCATCCTCTGATACAAGGTAGAATTCATGGTGGATTCTATGATGGTGAGAAGGCCAGGTCCTGCTGCAGCAAAGCATCACCAAACCATGACACTTCCACCTCCATGCTTCACAGTTGGTATGAGGTTATTTTCCTGGAATGCTGTATTTGGTTTACACCAGACATGTCCTCTGTCCTGGTGTCCAACTGATTCAATTTTAGACGCATCTGTCCAAAGAACATTATTCCATAAGTCCCTGTCTTTGTCTACGTTCTCTCTGGCAAACTTCAGTCTGGCCTTGATGTTTCTCTTAGATAGCAAAGGTCTCCTCCTTGCACAAGACCATGCAAGTTGTGGAGTCTTTTTTCTAATTGTAGAGGCACTTTCACATCAACAGTAGCAAGAGCCTGCTGTAGGTCCTGCGATGACATTTTAGGGTTTTGGAGACTTCTTTTAGCATCTTGCTGTCTGCTCTCGGGGTGAACTTGCTTGGACAGGCAGACCTGGGCATGTTGGCAGTTGCTTTGGAATTGGCGTTCACTCCCACCTCAACAGTCACAGCATATCAAACTAAATGTCTGAGGTTTAAATAGAGCAAACCACCCTCAAAATGCTGAGTGATGTTCTAATCATGCGCACCTGATGTGCTACAACTCTGTGTGATTTGAGCCATTTTAACTGGTAATAAAGGTTGGGGTGTCCTAATTTATACCTCACCAAAATCGTATTTTAGTAAATTTACATTTTACAGAAGATTTTGAAAAGTCTTTTCTACAGTTTTAATTGTTTAGTTATATTACATGAATATAATATTACTTAAATCTCCTAGTATTGTTAAAATTGAGATTAAATATCTATATGGTCAAGAATGTTACAAGAACACACAGGCTTTCATAGGGTCCCCCTGGAACAGTCCCCCTGGAACAACTCTATAATAATAATAATAATAATAATAATAATAATAAGAAGAAGAAGAAGAAGAAGAAGAAGAAGAAGAAGAAGAAGAAGAAGAAGAAGAAGAAGAAGAAGAAGAAGAATTTATTTTCATTTATGAATAAATTGTATGTATATCAACTGGTAGAAGGCAGCCTCTACTTATTTATGTGAGCATACACAGCAACATTACATTAAGAAAAAAAGTTGAAAGGTATGACTGTTAATTCGACACTTCAGGACTCAGGCTGTGATGAGAACTACATTTTGTTCTTTCATATTAAAATTATTACATTAAAGCAATTTCACACCTGCTACTCTCCACTCTTAATAACCATGAATTAGTGCTTGGAAATTAGTTAACAAGCTTTCATAATTGCACTTTCAAAAATCAATGATAAATCTGAAACAACAAAAACTAAAATGCTTCCTCATAAACTCCCCTGTGGATGAAGTTCCACTGTGACCTCAATTCACATTAAAAACCTTATGCGTGAAATCTTCGTAAATACATAAATTAGATCTAATTTAGCTTGATAACAGTGCTGGAAAGCATTAAGCAGAGCTCTTTAATTTCCCCCCAAAGTTCTGTAATTAAATGCTCTATTCTGCCCTCGATCTAAGGATGTGTGAATTAGCCTGAAGGGGATCTTGGTGGAGATGGATTTAAAGATGTTGGCCTTGCTTTGACACTACATTCTCCTTGCCTGGTAATGATTTTTTCAGTCAATCTTGGCCCCAGCCAACTCTGAAAAAAAAAAAACGAATTTGTGATTGAACGAGAGGGTCCAGCAGACCCCTAATGTCTACACCAATGCACACTTGATGAAGACAAACCCTTCACAGATCTTCAGTCCAGAAGGTCTTGGTGTGTATGGGCAAGCACCATACCTAATTAATATAATTCATTAAATTCATGATTTTCACTTAATTGAAGACATTCATCACCCCACCACAGGGTCCATTAATGATTTAAGTACCCACATAAAGGCGATATCTATGAGGGGAAAGGCTTGGACCCTGTCCTGTACTTTACCTCAGTGTTGTAAATTGTCTTGTATCGATCATTTGCCACTTTTCTACACAAATTCCAAACAGAGAATTTAGCCCAAAAAAATAAGTTGCAATGGGAAAGGAAGGGTTTTGGTGAGTGAGGGGTGAGGATTTGTAAGTAATGATTAAACTGGGACTTTAACTGGATTTTAACATTTAACAGGTAAATAGTTAAATGTTAAAATCCAGTTAAAATCGCAGTTTAATCATTACTTACAGATCATCACCCCTCACCCACCAAAACCCTTCCTTTCCCATTGTGATTTATTTGTTACATTTTAAAATCCATTTAACATTTAACCAGTCATTACATAGGGCCCCGTTGTATTTAAGATACAATGTGTTTATTGTGATAATGTATTATGAAGTTAATATTTTTGCCACACTTTTAAGTGAAAGTGACACTCCCCAGCATGTGTTGAAAAGAGCTCTTTGAAGTGATGAAAAAATGAGACCTAAAATTAGCTTTTTTATTTCTGAAGGATTCTTTTCCAGAGTAAGTTATAGTGTTAATAACATTACTGATGTTAGTATTTAGAATCTTGTCCTTTTATTTTTGTAGAGAGGATCAAACCCCAGTCATGGGTGACAGCAGCAGTACCCACAATCTTCATGGGACAATGGTTTGAAAAATCTTTAAAAAATGAATGGAAATGTTGAAGAAACTAACAGAATGTCAGGGTTCTGCAAGAAACCTGTGTCTAAGGCAGCTTTCATTTTTTAGTGCACTTTACCGGCCAGGATGTAAATTGCAGGCAGCTTTGCTTTATCCATTTACTCTCTCTCATCCCACCTGTCATTCTGTCGCTATCTGTTTCTGTCTCTCTCTCTCCCCATGAGAGAAAAGATAGCAAACTCTTATTCCTAATCCAAAGTTATTTGTGAAACAGGCGACAGACCCCCTGTGGACGGATAGTTGGATAATCCTGATGATGTCGTCTGTGCTCTCACATAGACGCTAAGCTAAAGCTCAACTGCAATAACTGTGAAAACGATCTCATGAGCCCATTTCTCCTTGCCTGCTGGGAAACAGGCATTCTTTTCTCCTCCTCTGAGGACAGGCACCTTATTCAGGTACTCTAAAAAATCTAATACCTTTTGCATGTTTAAATAATCATTCTTTTTTTTTTTTTTTTGTCACACAGATTTTTCTTTTTTTTAAATATTAAAAACATATCTGGCTGCATATCTGGGTGTCCTGCTTAAAGAAAAAAAAAACTTTTAAGTATTTATATTTTTAGTAATTGACAATAAAAAAGACCTGCCATGATTGGAAATATCAACACTGATATCAATCCTGCCATGGCATGTTTTCTCTCTGGCTCAAGTATGGAGGTCCAAAAGTGTTTTCCTCTGTCACATCACTTATCCCAGACATTCCCCTGCACTGTCTGCCACCTCAAGCCGCTCACACATTCTCTTGGCAGCCTGTCAGAAGAATTTCCAACGCAGGTTTTAATCCGTGTTTTCCCATTTCGACAGGATTGGCGGTGGGGTCCCTAGGGGACGAGCGTTAAGCTCCAGTTTCCGTGGTGAAACACTCAGGGAGGCGTTCTGTTACACGTTCCATTCAATTTGAATAATCTGTCATCTGAACCCTCAGCTCCTTGGCAGCTCTCGGCTTTGTATCTCATTTTTGTGACAGTGTCTTTTTTCATTTTCTATCATTTAACATAAATGCGCACACACATACTCATTGTTCCAGAGGATTGAGATTCTTGTCCTTAAGATTTGGGGGGCTTATTGGTTTCTGCCAAGCTTGATTCATTCAATACATTTTACAATCATCTATTTATGTTGGTCTTTTTTCCACAAAATGTAGGATTACATACAGGAACAGTCCCCCTAAAGCAACTGAAGGTTAAAGGTTTTGCTTAGGAGCCCAATGGTGGTCATGCTGGAGATGGGATTTGAACCTGCAACCTCTTGGTGCATAGCTGAGTGTCCTACCACTAGACCACCACCATCCAAGTGTGGGCAAGAGGTGAAGAGGAGAGTTCAGGCAGGTTGAAATAGGTAAAGAAGAGTGGCAGCGGTGATCTGTGACAGACATGAACTAATAAGAGTAAAAATAAAGGTTTACAGGATGGTAGTGAGGCCAGCTACCGTCCAGAGGAGAGACAAGGATTATATTGGGAAAAGGATGCTGAGGATGGAACTGCCAGGAAAGAAGAAAAGAGGAAGGGCAAAGAGGAGGTTTATGGATGTGGTGAGAGAGGACATGCAGGTAGTAGGTTTGATGGAGGAAGATGCAGAGGACAGGATGAAATGGAGACAGTTGATTCACTTGGTGACCCCTAATGGGATTACCCAAAACAATGTCTTGATTTTTATTTACTTATTTATTTATTTTTTGCTGCATGGGGTTTTGAGTTCTTTCAAAGTATAGAGACAGTAACTTCTATCACTGTTAACAGGTAATATGTCAGCTATCAGTTTTTCCAGCTGGCTTGTGGTCACATTATGGACAATAAAGTTTTTCACTGAAAGTACAGCAACCATTATTTCTATTAGCAGGGTCAATTCAAAGTAATTGCATCCCACTCATTGTAAGTGCTCTAATTTTTTCTACCTATTTCTGTGTGAAAGTTAAAAACATTAAAACGGGTATTGAGAGTGTCAATGGTAAAGTGTTAAAAGGAGGTAAAAATTGCCTGTGGACAAGAACAGGTGGTGAGACAGTCTCTGCAGAGCTGTCTCATGTTTGTACAGCTTTGGCAAACTCATGGGCTTTCTTGCTACATTCTCAGCATGTGTCAATGTGTAGACATTCACACTGGCCAGTTTACACATAAATAAGGAAATACACATCCAAATTACAAAAACCTGTAGAGTTTTAGAACCAGATCTTGCCAATTTTTTTGTACCAGATCTTTGACCATTTTTTTCATGCATAAGAAGCTTGAAAGTGATGTTGGGTTGAACAAGTGTTACTGCCACTGCATACAACAGTTATTCTGAAGAGATGTCATTGAGTACCTCCTCCAGAAACTACTCTCCAAAAGCTCATCAGCCCCTTAGTTGAAGCCATCAACATATAAATACAACTAGAGACAGCTATGGATTAGCATACTGATTATGGTGCCACTGATGTGCTGGCACAGAAAATGCCTTTTAGTCTGCACAAGCTGATATCTCTGCATCACAACTTCATAACTATACTTCAGAAACTAAGAACAATATCTAAGGCGCATATTCAATATTCACTGATAAAAAGTAGTATATATAAAAAGTACATATATATCCTTGCCAGTTATATATATAACTCATTGTAAGTGCCCACAGTACTGTGCAAAAGTTTTAGGTAGGTGTGAAAAAAAATGCTGTTAACAAAGAATGCTTTCAAAAATGGAAGTGTTAATCATTTATTTTAATCAATCAACAAAATGCAGTGAATGAACAAAAGAGAAATCTAAATCAAATCAGAATTTGGTGTGACCATCACTTCCGGGACTTCTTGTTCTTCTTTTACGCTGAAGATAGTTCTAAATGACTTTGGCTGTATGTTTGGAGTCGTTGTCCTGCTGCAGAATAAATTTGGGGCCAATCATACGCCTACCTGATGGTATTGCATGATGGATAAGTATCTGCCTGTATATCTCAGCATTGAGAACACCATTAATCCTAACCAAATCTCCAACTCAGATTTGCAGAAATGCAGCTACAAACGTTCAAGGAACCTCCACCATGCTTCACTGTTGCCTGCAGACACTCATTATTGTACCGCTCTCCAGCCCATTGACAAACAAACTGCCTTCTGCTACAGAGAAATATTTCAATATATCAATCATTTTGACTCATTAGCCCAGAGCACCTGCTGCAATTTTTCTGTACCCCAGTTCCTAGAGCTTTCAGTTACAGGGCCCCTAGATTGTGGAACAGCTTGCCTGCTTCTGTACGGGATGCCGATTCAGTCTCAGTCTTTAAATCACGGCTGAAGACTTACTTCTTTAGTTTAGCTTACCCGCACCAATCACCATAGTGCACCACTACTAATGTCGCTGGTGCTGCTGTACATGCCATCGCACTGTTGTTTCATTTCTGTGTCTGTCACTACTGGATCCTGCTCATTACTGACCCCCTCATTCCATTTCTCTCCCCACATGTCCGGGGGGGCCCGCTGTGGTCATCACCTGAGTCCAATGCCGAGCTATCATCTGGTCTGTGTGATGCATCTGATGCGCCAAGGGACCCTGGCGGCTCATCGGTACCTGGAAGAAACTTGGGACTCCTCACTGATCCTGGAGTTTAAAACCAAACTAACTTTGTACTGTTAGTATACCCAAGGGGGTTGGGTAGCCGGTTGACCTTGGACCCTCAGAGGTTTTTTTTCTCCACATAGTGGAGTTTTTGGTTCCTCTCCTCCGTAGTCGTCCGGCTTTAACATCTATTACTGTAACCTGTTCCATCATCGACCATCAATGTAAAGTGCCTTGGGGCAACTTTGTTGTAAAAGGCGCTATACAAGAATAAATTGAATTGAATTGAATTGAATTCCTATGTTTTCGTGCATACTTGAGTCGCTTGGCCTTGTTTCCACATTGGAGGTATGGCTTTTTAGCTGCAACTCTTCCATGAAGATCACTTCTGGCCAGACTTATCCAAACAGTAGATTGGTCCCACTGGTTTCTGCCAGTTCTGAGCTGATGGCACTGCTGGACATCTTCTGATTTCGAAGGGTAACAAGCTTGATGCGACTTTCATCTGCTGCACTAAGTTTCCTTGGCCGTCCACTGCATCTACGATCCTCAACGTTGCCCGTTTCTTTGTGCTTCTTCAAAAGAGCTTGAACAGCACATCTTGAAACCCCAATCTGCTTTGAAATCTTTGTCTGGGAGAGACCTTGCTGATGCAGTATAACTACCTTGTGTCTTGTTGCTGTGCGCAACCTTGCACAACCTCACCTTGTGTCTTCCACAACCTCACCTTGGTAGCAGAGTTTGGCTGTTCCTCACCCAGTTTTAGCCTCCTACACAGCTGTTTCTGTTTCAGTTAATGACTGTGTTTCAACCTATGTGTGACATTGATGATCATCAGCACCTGTTTGGTAAAATTGGTTGATTGCACATCTGTCTATAATCCTACAAAATCAGTGACTTTGTGCAAGTGTACCTATAAGAATCGATGCTGGTCTGAAGGCAAAAGGTAGTAACACCAAATATTGGTTTGATTTAGATTTTTCTTTTGTTCGCTCACTTTGCATTGTGTAAATTGATAAAAATAAACAATCATTATTTATATTTCTAAAAGCATTCTTTGTTTACAGCATTTTTTCACATCTGCTTAGTACTTTTGCACGGTACTGTGTGTGTATATATATATATATACACAGTAATGTGCAAAAGTAACAGGTGCAACAAATCCAATACTATCACCACTGGGTTCCCGAGGAAGACCCTCAAGCCACGTTGCTCCAGGGAAACTGTTCATTCCATTAGGAAATGGACGTTATGCTGGATAAAAGTGTCTGCTAAATGCCGTATTTGATATGTTGTAATATTTCTTGCATGGGCATACACAACTCTTGCAAGGTCATGGGTTCAAGTCTCAGACCAGAAGGTTGCCCTGAAGTACTCTTGAACAAGGTATTGTCCCCAACACTGCTCTATGGGTACTGGATGTATGGCTGCCCCCTGCTGTGTTTATGGGTTAAATACAGATAAGTATTTTGTTGTGGTTTACTGTGTGATGTGCTGTGTATTCACAATGACAAATAGTCACTTTCATTTCTAACTCCTTTAACAGTCAAAATAAGTGCCCTGCTTCTTTGGAGTCTGCCTAGTTTTTCCCTGAGAACAAACAAGAGCATGCTGGTGAGCTGCAGTCTGAAGCATTTTTTTCCTTATAACTTTGGTCATTGCCACATACATTGAAAGCTCTCTTAAAAAAGTATTTTTTAGAGATGATGGTTAAAACTACGTGTTCCCTCCTCTCCTCCATTCTCTGCTTATCATTTCCACTCTCAAATAGTGCAGCCAACTCTGCTGCAGATTGGACAGGACTATCCGACTATGAACTTTTAGTGTTGGTTTGCAAATTTGCCTGGTAACTTTGACAGTTGCCTTTGTCTGGGCTGTGGTGAAATTTTGTAGATTAGACTTTGTAGCAGAACCAATCACGTTTGAATAATTGAAAACACAGTTGCAGACTGGAAGTCCTAGTCTAAGTGCTTTTACCATGCTCAATGTGGACCTGCACATGGCACAACTACTCTAGGGCATAATTCAAATGAGTTAAGGCCAAAGATTTGATTTACCAAGAGGGGACATCTCAGGCACTCCAGCTGTGTATGGTCCATCTGGAAACTTGGGTTCATTGTCGTTGATATCCTGCACCTTAACAATGAACTCAGACTCATCCTCCACTGGTATGTTGGTCTCACGATCCACAGCTTGTGCCCGCAGGGTGTAGTACCCTTGCTCCTCTCGGTCCAAACGTTTGGTGGCATGGATGTCCCCTGTGTTTTCATCGATGGTGAAGATGGAGGATGCACCTTCACCCGTCAAGACATACTTCACATTTCCATCTCCCTTATCCACATCGGAGTGGAGCTACAAGGAGGAAGATAATGACTGAGTCAGAGATGAAAATCATCAGTACAGAACATTTGAGATTTGCTTTTATTCTCTCTTGAAGTGTTTCTCTATCCTACTGAACATGAACAGCTATTATGAATGAAAATCATTTACTTTGCAAACTTTAAGTACAAGTTTTGAAGTTTTGTATGAAGGTTAATTTAAATTCATAAAACATTTTCAGCAGAGAGCAATGCAAATGTATCACTAGAGTAGTCAGAAGAGCCACAACAGATCTTGCAAGGCCATTGAAGGGCTGTAATCACATTGATAACCCAAGGTTGCACATTCCGGTTGTAAAAAGGCACATTAAGTGGTCACTACATGTACAGTAATCCTAATAAAAATAAAGAACAGATCTTCAAAGAAGCCAGTGATCATGTTTAAAACAGCTTCAGAATCCATTATTCTAAACTGAGGAGTCTTGAGAGGAGTTTTGTGATATTTGAGATGTTTTGCACAAAACTCTTCATGAAACTATGAGACTAAAGTATGCGCTCAGACTCTTTGTTGATGATTCTTCTGTCTGCTCTTCTTCCACTGCCCTGAGTCAAATCTTCAGTGAGTCAACTCATGTGAAAGAAGATGCTGAAGTACTGAGAAACTCTATTCATAGCAACACCATTATCTCAGAACATGCTGTCGTGCCAATTGCTGTTACCTCAAATAAAACTGCAGCAAATTCTCTGACTTCATTCTGCATAATAACAAAATCATGCAACAAAAAGGCATGGTGAATTATGAAATATTAATTATTTCTTGCACACAGCATACTGAAACAAGCAAACAAATTCTCTTGCATCTGTTAACAACTTCATGTCGCTTAGAAGTGGAAGTGTATATATTTTATTATAGAAATGAAAAAATTGTTATCGCTGTTTTTGTGGAGGCTTGAAGAAGACGCCTTGTACTTTTGCTGTTATGGTGGGTGCATTGTCCATTATAGTGCAAATACAGAATATATATTCAGTATATGCCATCACATAGTTTTATTGTATAGGTAGAAAAATAAATACATATTATAAATATATATAAAATGTTTTAAGCATGTAAACAAAGAATGCTTTCAAAAATGGAAATGTTAATCATTTATGTTCATCAATCAACAAAACAATCTTTGGTGTGACCACCCTTTGCCTTCAAAACAGCATCAATTCTTCTAGGTACACTTGCACACAGTTTCTGAAGGAACTTGGCTGGTAGGTTGTTCCAAACATCTTGGAGAACTAACCACAGATCTGTGGATATAGGCTTCCTCTCATCCTTCTGTCTCTTCATGTAATCCCAGACACACTTGATGATGTTGAGATCAGGGCTCTGTGGGGTCCAGAAGAATTGATGCTGGTTTGAAGGCAAAAGGTAGTAACACCAAAAATTTATTTGATTTAGATTTTTCTTTTGTTCGCTCACTTTACATTTTGTAAATTGATTAAAATAAGCAGTGATTATTTAGATTTCTGAAAGCATTCTTTATTTACAGCACAGTACTGTATATATCTTTTTTATGGCTGCTCCTGTTAGAATTTGCCTCAATGGATCATCATTTTCCATTTCTTCCTGTCCTCTACATCTTCCTCTTTCAAAACTACAGACAGGAAGTTTATAATACTTCTACTTCTTAACCTTACTAGTCCAAAAAAGGACAACCAGTGAACCATTGACATGCATCAGGTGCTCACAGCAGGTCTTGTAAGATGGTCTGTGTGCTGCCATGGTAGGTACCTCCCAAAAGTAGAAGAGCCATTGACATGGTCATGTGTACCAAAGGCTCACTGATCTACAATAATGTTAATGTATAGTTACTGGTATTTTAACCCAGTTCAACACTTTTGTTTTACTAGCCAGAATGTACAAAATGTGCCAATTTTATATGGTGTTACAGCTGCTTGTCTTGCAGGACCTGATATGAATATTTAAAATTCTCCTCACAGGTGTGTACGTACAAAGGCCTGGCTCTATTTAAGGATACGGTTCTGTTAGCATGGATAAGGGGGTGCGAATGGGTGAATGGAAAAAAAGCTCTCTGCAAATCAATGCTGACACTTTGAGACACTCTGTATGTAAACAGGCCCAGAGGAGCGATTGTGTGACTCGCGCTTCTGTCTATTTACTTTCCAGCCGAAGTGATGGGCCAAGTTTCAGAGGCAAGCTGTGTCACCAAGCTCTCTCTCAGTTTTCTGAAACTTCATAAAGTCTTCTCCCATGTTTGGAGACCACTTACTATTGACCCCTTCAGCAGAAGCAACACATGAACATAAAAATTGAACTGATGTCTCTTTTTGTAATGCAATGGGATAGTTGTGGGGTCTTGCCCAAAAGTACTTCAATCATAAATGTAATACTGGGTAAGGGTTTAATCATATTTTTTCCTTTTGGTCTAGGGAATTGATCAGTCAAGCATGGTGGTGGTAGTTTGGAACTGTTTTGCTCCATTTTTACTCATCAAAAAAATATCAAAATACAATTAAATACATTTGTATAAAATTTTATAAAATTAAAATTAAACCTGCTAACTGATAAAAAAAGAACATTTTAAAAAGCGTCAGGATATTTGTCAATGAACTGAATCTCAAGTGAAAGTGGGTCATACACCAGGACCGATGTCACAACACTTCACATATTTTTGTTTCAAACACTTTTGCTTCTTACAGATGTGTAACGTTAGGTTATTTTCCCAAATAAAGTAATAATGAAGCATAATATTTTTGACTCACTTGTAATTGTGTTGCCTTTATCATTTGTGTGAAAAACTGATGTTCAGACCATCAGACACAAACTGGTTCAAAACATTTACAGCATTTAGCAGACGCTCTTATCCAGAGCGACTTCCATGTCCTAATTACAGGGACAGTCCCCCTGGAGCAACTCAGGATTAAGGGTCTTGCTCAGGGACCCAGTGGTGGTAGTGCTAGAGGTGGGATTTGAACCGGGGACCTCTTGATCTAGAGGGCCGTAGGCAAGTACCCTACCACTAGACCACTGCCACCCCTTTATATAGAAAAAGCCTTCATTTCTATTGGATTGGTTCTATTCATTTACATTTACATTTACATTTACGGCATTTAGCAGACGCTCTTATCCAGAGCGACTTACATGTCCTAATTACAGGGACAGTCCCCCCTGGAGCAACTCAGGGTTAAGGGTCTTGCTCAGGGACCCAGTGGTGGTAGTGCCAGAGGTGGGATTCGAACCGGGGACCTCTTGATCCAGAGGTCCATAGGCAAGTACCCTACCACTAGACCACCGCCACCCTCACCAACTTCCGCTTCTAGCAAAATAAGAAAAATGATGACATGGTTATTATATCAGGAATATCGTTGGAACACTCTACAACTCAATGCCCAGCCATGTTTTCCACTGGAGCATTTCTCTTCAAATTTTCCATCTGAACACATCTCCCTGGAGTTCTATGAAGGCAAAGTTTCATGGTATTTATTTATTTGGTATTATTTATTTATTTATTTATTATTTACTTTCATATTCATTCATTTATTTATTTATTTATATTTTCTTATGGAGTGAAAAATAAATATACATATAAATATATAAATAAATAAAAAGGGCTGCATTAAAGTTTCAGGCTTTGTATTTCAGTTCCCCAGGGGGTGGAGCTGAGTTTTCCTCTACCCAGCAAGCTGCGCATTCAGTTTTGAGCCAAGCAAAAAACACAAAGTCCATACCCACAAGCATCCTGTGAACAAGACTGGCAACAGTATTCTCAGCCAGGCTTCGCTGTGCTGCTCAACAAACCCTTTTAAATCAACAACCGCCTGCAGAAAGCTTCTCTCCACACTTTGAATGGATGTGAAAAATGCTACTTCCACCAGGCTAGAAACACGGCCCCAAATATAAGATCCTCAAAAAAGAGCTTTTTGTGCGTGTGTGTGTGTGTGTGTGTGTGTGTGTGTGTGTGTGTGTGTGTGTGTGTGTTTGTGCAGTCTATGCAACCGCAAAGGCTTTTGAAGGAGCAAATAACCCACATTTTAACCTACCCAATAAAACCTCATTAGACCGAAAGCTGAAATGGTACAGATACATTGGCTGATCCTGCCACTAGAAGGAATAATTTTTTTGCCTTGGTATAGTTCATTTTTGGAATGCCACAATGAGCAAAATATTCTGTTATTTAGAGCCCAACTAAAAAATAATAAAAAACACACAAAACTGGGTCAAATCTCTTTTCAGGGTGGAAACATAATGAATGATAAAGTAGTGTGGTTGAGTGATTTAAGATGCTCAGTTTAGGCACCAATTTCTGCAAAAGTCCTTGGTTCAGATCTGATAGCTGCATGGTCAGCTTAGAAAAAAAAGCATTTAGGTCCTTGCTGATCTCTGAAATTTAGTCTACTGTTTTTTTTGTTTTTTGTTAGTTTTTTTTTTGTTTGTTTTTTTTATGCCACATTCCCATCTGGTAAGCAAGCCAATAGTACAAATACTTTGTTATTGGACTGAAGTCAAGTTCGCAGATGTCTGTCTCTCTGTCTATCTATCTATCTTTATCTACTAAATTTCTACTCAAACAAAATATATTAAATTGTTAAAACACTGCTAAAATAAACTATATAATGTTATTTCAATGAAACAGTATTTGTTCTACATTCTTTGAAAGTGAAAGTGAAAGTGACAACCCTCGTCATTGTGAAACACAGCACAGCACATCACAATGAAATTTAACCTCTGCGTTTCACCCATACACACATGCAGCAAGGGGCATCTATTAAAAGTGCCCAGGGAGCAGTGATGGGGACAGTTCCTTGCTCAGTGGTACCTCAGGGCAACCTACTAGTGAAGGAATCAAACCTACAATCTTCCGATCCAGGGCCAACTCCCTAAGCACTAGGCCACCGCTGCCCCATGCAAAAAACATGCATTATGCTGCACCAACTGTTATTCACACACATTAGCTGTGTTACATAAACTGTCACATTCCATTGCAGCGAAGAGGAAACGACTCTCGTTTATTCACTTGATTGTATTACACTTGAAACTCCATTTGTGTCCACTGATTTTAGCAGAAAAGTGCTTTACTTTAAAGCATCTCTAGAATGCAGTGAGTTTCAAAAATCTGCAAAATTGCTGTCCTTGATTCCACTGAATCACTTCAGAAAATTGTTGGGTGATTAAATTACATAGGAGGGTTCACACTTTTTATAGCATGGCCCTACATTACTAACATCAGCTGATGTGTTATGTGGGCTTTGTTTTTATACTTGACTTGATGAACATGGGGCCGAAGGACATCAGCTGCCATTTTGTCATCCCTTTCAATGAATGTTAATGAAATTATAATTTAAAACATGGACAAAACTATATCATACTATTTGTGGGCTAGTGAGGAGACAGATCCTGAACTTGATCTGGACATTGACATTGTGGTTCTCCAGAAATGGCCTGGGAATTTAGAGGACAATCCAAGGCCTGAGCAACATTTCCCATCTTTAATGTAAGTGAAATTTCTCCAGTTAATTACTCTATACACCACATAGTATTTCCCCTGATATGAAAGTAACTTTTGATTTGAAATTGCAATATAGATAGATAGATAGATAGATAGATAGATAGATACACGACTGGTGGCCAAAGCTGGACAGTAAACTTTGTAAAATGATTGATCTGTGTTGGCACAACCCCTTCAAATGATTTAAAGCCATTTTTAAACTAAACAAACTTGTTTGCATGTCAGAATCAGTCACACCAGTCAGACATTAAACAGATTTAACCCTTCTAGTCCACTGAGTTGAGTGCTTGTGTAAATAGAGAGGTCAATTTACAGATCATTTACAGTGAGCAAATGGGTGTGTTGCTATGTGACTGGCATGAATCTTGCCTAAACACAGAGAACCTCCAGCATGTAGCAAAGCATCTGAGATATAAAATCTCCTACTATGTTATATGTTTGTAAAAGGAGATAGATCTTACATCACTGGCATGTTGCTAGACAATGCATAATTCTCATTATGTTGTGGTGAAAAGCCCTCTAGATTCATTAGGCCCTTTTTATGCAATCTCTAGTCAGTGCTAGGCAAACAGAGTAGATCTAGTCCTAAAATATGATTCTTTAAGAATGTGATTTGAAACTGCTGAAACTAACAAATGTAAAATATTTACTTTGTATATTGTTGCCAAATGCACAAAGGGATATTATATTACTGATCATAAATAAAAGAACACAACAGTTCATTTTTTTTTTTTTTAAATATGTGGTTACACTTTATTTAGATGGTCCAATGTAAATGTTCTGTAGAACTTCATATCTATTGAATGTAAGTGAACCTGGAAAAAAAAAGTTATTATTCCTAACCTTAACATAAATTCTCACACCTAATCCTTATCATAAACCTAAAGCTAGACCAGACAACCCACATCTGTTTACAATCAGAGAACTGGTAAACAAACTATCAAAGTAAAATTTGTGGCTAGATATATTTTCATAGATTTGACAATTCATCAGCCACCAGACATATATCTATTTTTAATGGTTACTTCAATCTGTCAAGTGACAGACTTCTTCTGATAGGACAATGCTTCAAATGTCGACCTGCTGTAGTGCAGTAAGGTCATAATTGCCCTTTTATATGATCCTGTACAGGGATTAATCTTTTATCTTCCTTTTCATGGAACATCTCCATTCAAAATACTGTGTCAAGTAAACTAGCCCTTTCTATAGTAAATTAAGCTGTTAATTTATCAGAGTCATCAGTGCTAGTTAGAGACTCTTTTGAGACTTCTAATAATGCAGTCACCGGCTGTTTCTCTTACCTTTAACACATGGAAGGAATATTTAAGGAATAGTCCTCCTCAGAATGTCTAAGCCAACCTTTTAGATGACCATCTCAAGCCTCCAGGCTGAAAATTTTGGATTATAACACAGTGACATGTGCCCAAATAAGGATTTAGAACACAAAACAAAAAAAAAAGATGTGTTTACTGATGTTATGTTCCTTTTTGAGAAATAATATATTCAATTCAATTCAATTCAATTTATTATTACATAGCGCCTTTTACAACACAGTTTCCCCAAGGCACTTTACATTGGTGGTAGATGATGGAACAGGTTACAGTAATAGATGTTAAATCCGGACGACTACGAAGGAGAGGAACCAAAAACTCCACTATGTGGAGAAAAAAAACCTCTGAGGGTCCAAGGTCAACTGGCTACCCAACCCCCTTGGGTATACTAACAGTAAAAAAGTTATATTTACAATGTTAATATATTTGAACAAACAATGAAGAAAATCAAATGTGCTTTTGTGAGTTTGAGGGTATGCTAAGTATGTGACCGTGGGTAGCAGTGGTCTAGTGGTAGGGTACTTGCCTATGGACCTATGGTTCAAGGTTCCAGGTTCAAATCCCACCTCTAGCACTATCACCACTGGGTCCCTGAGCAAGACCCTTAAACCTGAATTGCTCCAAGGGGACTGTCCCTGTAATTAGGACATGGAAGTCTCTCTGGATAAAAGCTTCTGCTAAATTCTGTAAATGTAAATGACTAATCATAAGTTGTAAGACTGCTTAAACAAAGCAGTTGTCACTCTTGAATCACCAGCCAAAGAGTGCGGAATGAAGAAACGTTGGAGCACACAAAGCATCTTATCTTAAATTACCCACGGGACACTCATGATCAATATCAAATTGAGGGCAAATGCAGAGAGGTAAAAAATGGGCTGGGAGAGAATGGAGCACTGCAAACTCTACTGCAAATCTGATATTGCAATTTAACAGCCCCAATTTGAAATCAGTGCAGCTATCATTTTAATCAAGAATTTCAGGAAAGTGTAATTTGAGATAAAGCTTTTCAAAGAGATATTTGATATTCTGATCTGAGTCCATGCAAAATGCTAAAATGCAACTCCCTACCAAAATAGGTTTCATTTTCAAACACAAAAGACTAAAGACAGAACAGATTCCTTCCCAAAAAGACATAACTTTGAGCTGAAATGTGAGATTATGATAATGTTTTCTCACTTTCTTATATTTTATTAGGTTGTAATTCTGTTTCCTGAGCAATTTCTTCAAATCTCCAACAAAAAGACTGGAACTGATGTGAAAGTTCTAAGTTCTTAGAAGTGCTAAGTAATATAACATTACTTGAAGCTGAACCTTAAAGTAGGGGGTTTTCTTTGGCAATAGTGGACATCTTTTAAATCTGATGTTAGCTCAAAGGAGTAACCTAATACCCTAATAAAAATAAATAAATAATATATTCAAAATGTAAAAAAGTTTTAGAAAAGGGTTAGTAATAAATAGTAGTAATAAAAGGTTTTATATTTGTATTAAATTTACTTTTAAAAGAAAATTTGTTTGATAGGACCCAATGGATTGACAATACATGTATTAGCAAGGCTGAAAGGTCTTTTAGAGGACAACAGGGGCCATTAAACCAGACTACCTCTTAACTTTACTACATCTCAGATACCTAAGTTGCTGTATTTAGACAAAGTGTTTGAAAGGGTTCCATGGAATCCACCTAAAAATTAAACTTGATTGAATAAAGCTTGATTAGTTTAGAAGTAATTATTTTTTTGACCAATACTTTTTAAAAGCATGTCTTAGTTTGCATTATTGTCTTGGAGCATGTGTTGTTGATTGGTTTCCTTTTAATGACGATGCAGCATTAAGACTGAAAACTTATGGAAGTACATTTAAACTACATTAAAATATTTTCCCTGCTTCTACAAACTGGATCTACTCACCAGGTCATTATAAAACAGTAATGTATAGTTTATGTAAAATACAGAAAAGTACATTGACTAAGTATGTTTTTTATTGCAACATAAATATGTATTTTGAGTACAGCTTTGTGACACAAATTTTGGATTTGAAATCCAAAGGGGGAGTGTGAACTAGAATGAAAATACATGGTGAAAGAGAGAGAGAGAGAGAGAGAGAGAGAAAGAGAGAGAGAGAGAGAGAGAGAGAGAGAGAGAGAGAGAGAGAGAGAACCGAGAGAGAGAACAAGCGAGAACAAAATAGAGAGAGAGAGCACAGAGAGAGAGACCTAGGACTGGAGAAAGAGAGAGAGACAAAAAGAGAGGGAGAGAGAGAGAGAAAGAGAGAGAGAGAGAGAGAGGGAGAGAGAGAGAGAAATCGGGAGAAGAGTAAGGGAGAAGTGAGACTGAGAAAGAGAGAGAGAGGTAGGAATAGAAAGAGAGAGAGTAAGAGAGGGAGAGAGAGAGAAAGAGAGAGAGAGAGAGAGAGAGAGAGAGCGAGAGAGAGTATTACTCGCCTAGGCATAGCATTAGCAGTAGACCCTCTCTTTCACATGCTCCTCTTTCACTGTCTCTTCTTTCTCTTTATATGTTCTTCTAATTCTCTGCACTCATCAAGTAGATGATGCTCCTTTTACACCAGGATACTCTTTCAAATAAAGACACCACAGACAGAATAAAGTGATGTGCATGGAAAGACAAAGCAAAAAGATCTGCAGGTGATTGGTTTCACTCTGTCCACCTCTAAGACTCACAGACATCTCTTGAGGCACACATGCATGAAGGCAGTGGGGAGATGGAGACAGATTTATGTGAGACATACACACTCAAAAAACGTGGCCAGGAAAACCTTTCATAGACACTGAAGCTACCAGCTGAATTCTTTTGAAAGCTCTTTGGATAAGAGTTACAGTGCAGTATGTAGTGTAAACACCTACAAGCTGCACTAGAGGCATATGGTGCATTGTGCATTTACATATCACAGCATAAATATTTCTTGTTGATATAGTGTCTAGTTGTGATGTAAAGTTCCATGGACTGTGTTAGTTGTCTAGCACTTCTGACACAAACAGTTTTTGTTATGTGGGTTGGTGTATTTCCTGTTGAAAGAGGAATAGTCATCGCATTTATTGAATACCACTGCCATATATAGAGTCATGTTTAAATATTTGACAATCTCATTAAATAATCAGGTCTTTATTAAGAAACAGTCACATATTGTGCTTTCAATCTTGTTTTAGCTTATATCTGGAAAAAGAAAGTGATTTAATTGCAGGAAACAGCAAAATTAATATTGATTTAATTTCATTAAACAAAGGAGTTATCAACAAAAATCTGTGGTTCTAATTGAGGTTATAATAATTGGTGAGCTGGCTGTGACCAGTGAGTTGCTGCTCAAAGCATCCTCAAAGCATGATACTTCCACCTCCATACAAGCCACAGCAGGTCTGCGGGTATTTTTCCTGTGGGGCTGTATTTGGTTTATGCCAGACATATCCTCTGTTCTTGGTGTCCAAATGATTCAATTTAGACTGATCTGTCCAAAGAATATTATTCCAGAAGTCCTGGTCTTTGTCTGGCATCTTCTGCAGCTTCAGTCTGGCTCTGATGGTTCTCTTAGAGAGCAAAGGCACATGCCAAAGGTGTCTTTTCCTAATTGTAGGGGCATTTTCATCAACAGTAGCAAGAGTCTACTGTAGGTCCCAGATATATTTAGGCATTTAGAGAATCTCTTTAGCATCTTGTGGTTTGTTCTCGGTGAACTTGTTTTGACAGCTGTAATCTGCCATGTTGGCAGTTGTTTTGGAAGTCCTCTTGCCATGCACTATTTCTGGACATCCCTTAAATCCATTATCAGGCTTATGCTGCCAGCCTTCTTCTGAAGTACCCTGACAGCCCTTTGATCTCACCATCGTGGTTCACTCTCACCTCAGCAGTCCTGGAGCACACCAAACCAAATATCTGAGGTTTAAATTGGGTAACCCTCCTTCAAGTAACAATGTTCAAATCACTTTGCATTTGATGTGCTACAACTGTGTAATTTTGTTTATTTTAATTGGGAATAAAGTGTAGGGTGTCCTAATTCTATTTCTCACCAGAAATCACATTTTTGTAGACTTACATTTTACAGAAAATTCTGAAGTCCTTTCTTCAGTTTAATTGTTTAGTTATATTTTAATTGTTATAATATTTAATATTTAATAAATATAATAATACTTAATAGTTTAATTGTTTAGTCGTGGTATTCATAGAATCTCCTAGCATTAAAGAAATATAAATATATATTTTACATTCAACATGCTTATCCATCCATCCATTTTCTGGCCGCTGTCCCAAACAGGGTCAATGGGAGTGCTGAGTCCAACCCAGCCAGACACAGGCGAGGATCGGGGGACGCACTCCTGGACAGGTCGCCAGCCCATCGCAGGGAGGAGTGAGATGTGTACTGCACCTGCTCAAGGGCACCTCAGGGCAAATCACTGGGAAGGGTTCGAACTCCCAATCCTGCACAATCCCAACCACTAGTCCACTGCCTCTACATGCATATATTTACATATTAAAATTAATTCTAGCATCTAAGATTTCCAGAGTATCACATTGCCTACATGCTTCGGGGACTCTTCTGGTGAGACTGCACATGGAAATGCTACAAAAGTACCTGATGGTTTAGAATGGTTTTTGTGACGCAGTCCTTTCTACAAAACTGACTGTGAACTTGCTACTTAATATATTCAATGCGCGATAGATGGTAATAGAATAATAAATACAATTGTAGGCCACCATTCAGTAAGGTTTTAATGTTGTGGCTGATCAGTATCATCAGTATCAAAGATACAAATCATAGCTTAGTAAGTATGGAATAAAGACGAGAGAATAATACAGTCTCAGGGAAAAAGGAAATTGGAGAAAATTGAGGCAAAATGAGAGTGAGAGGATGCATATCATTATAAGACAGAGACATGATCAGTCATGAATGTTTGCTTTGGATTAGTAGGGCCACCAGTGCCAAAATCAAGGTCAATTTGACCTGCCAAGGATTTTATTTGCCACAGCATGGTAGGATACACTTGCCACTCTATCATGTCCCCAATCGCAGGCCACAACTGCACCATACATTATCTTGACAGCTTAATATCCTCTAATCATAGGAGTTAAACTGATCACATGGAAAAGTGCATAAGTGATTAATAGTCACAAGGAAATTTAATAACAATTTTGTTTAATATTTCTATTGAAAAGATTTAAAAAATTGTCATTTTACCCTTTTTTAAAAATTACATATCTACGTTTTCACAAAGGACATGTGATGGAGTGGCAAGTTGTTCAGAGTGATTCTAGGCCTTTAATCACTGTGATAGGGACCAACAACCAATGCCCCTGCCACCCCATCCTGCTTTGAGTATCAACGGGGCAAAATATGCCTGTGTGTGTTTGTGTGTGTGTATCCCACACGTGGATAGACTGTTACATATTCTTTTATTCTAGAGCACTGATCTATTGCATTCACCTCATGTCTGAATGGTTTAAATTGTAGTCCCATCCTGCTGAGATCTGGCTTCCTTCAAGCACACAGGCAGCTGTGCATGTGCTAACAAATACACACTAAGCTGACACAGACTGTCTGGGATTAAGACAACTGTGGGTGCACACACACACCCATGCACACACACACTCACACACACACACACACACACACACACAGACAAACACGCTCCTCTAATATATCACAAAGAACCTTCCTGTGGAGTCTGGGTCCTTCCACGCTCAGAGATGTACATGAAAGACTACTGCACAGGTGCTTTAATGTGACATGTTAATCCTGCTGAACTCATGCTAAATTAAGCTAATGCTTTAATAAAGTGACCTGTCAGGGTGGACATTTCACTAAGGTTAAAAGAGGTACCACCGTGAAAGAAAAAGCCTTCACCTTTATCCATCACTGAGGCTGCATCAAGGTTATCACGAAGAACATATTGTCCTGTGATATATGAAGCAAATGAATGGCAATAGCTGACATGTCCCTCTTTTGGAATAGCATCGTTTGTCTTTCAGTTTTAGGACAAGTGGATTGACTGCACAAAACCAGCCGCCAAATCTTCCTCCTGATCTACCTCCATACAGCCTTCACACAAAGTGAATTACCTCATTAGTGAACCCTTCAAGAGGTGGTTGTTTCTGCAAGGATAATGTTGTGCCGTGTGATGGCGTCTATTCGAGGACTGGATAAGGAAAACACCACCACAAATATTCATAAATTATTTTACTTCCTGTGCTCAACCATCTGGCCGTTCTTTTTTTCTTTGGCATTAGGTATTGCAGGTTCTCTCTTTTCCTCACTAATACAAGAGAAATGCTTGGGGCCAGACATATCCGCCAGGGACTATGGGGAGAATCCCCAGGAGGGTCACTGTAATTGCTGGGGGAGAGAGGATAGTATGGCTACACACACTGCTTCCTGAATCCAGTAGTCTCATGTGGCTATGAGCTTCTCCCCACCACCAACCAAATATTACAAGAAGAACAGAAACACTGATGGAGTGATAGGAAAGCATTCTCAGGAAAAATCTTATTAAACTGTACAGTTTTGGTAGCTCCCAATAATTATTCTTCCTCGCTAAAAGAAGCTATTTTAAATCCTGGTTTTGAGTGTCTGAAGAAAGAAGACAACAGAACATGAATTTAATGTGTCACTTCTCTGAATTCTCTTCAAAATGTCTTCAAACAGACAAAATATTTTAAATTTAACAGGCCTAGGTCAGTGGAAAGAAAGCATTACTATTAAGATAGCTTACTTAAAAAAATGAATGAGAAAATTAATCACTACCTTAGCTGAGGTTTAGCACTAGGTGATAAATAATCAAAGTGTTAATTCAATACACAGTATATAATCCTCTTTATATTTCAAACATCCCAGGCTAGATAAAGCCATCACTGATACACACCAAGACTAAGAAAGAAATCTTATTCATATTTTAAACCACGCGGCGGCTGGCGACCCGTCCAGGACGCGCCCTCTGCCCCGTCCCAGCGCTGGGTTGACTCACACTTCGCAACCCCGCTTGGGACAAGCTAGAAATGATGAATAAACTGAACTGTCTCTCTCTCGATAATGTCTCTGCTGGCATTTGTGGCACTCGCGCCTGGTGAGCTGTATTCTCTCACACTAGCAGAATCACCATTAGGAAAGAATTAATCATGATCAACACGTGATTGTATAAAGAAATTTCTCATACTCCAAGAAGATTTTCATATTTTCATTTAATCTATTATTTTTCTCTTCTGGTTTGGTCTGCAATAGAATAAAATGTTTTTACAATTTCTAGCTTTCCTTGATGTTTTTAGTACTTTTTCTGTCTCTTTTAAACTCATTTAATAAAATAAATAAATAAATATATTTTAAATGGTAGGGTGTTCTCTCTCTCTCTCTCTCTCTCTCTCTCTCTCTCTCTCTCTCTCTCACATACACATCCTCTCTCTCTCTCCTCGAGTGACTGAACCAATTTGATGTAGCTGGCTCTTAAGGCAGGTTAGCGGTGTTTTGAGCGTCTGTCAGCTTGGCACGGCCTTCCATGTGTATAATAACTTAACAGTAGCTCCAAAGCAACTGGAAATGGGCCTTTTTGAAGGCTAAATGGGAAAATATCTCCAGACAGTTCCAGCAAGGATAAGGCAAGCTTCGCCACTCACCGGAGCCGCACACGTAAAGCCAAACAGCTTTCCATCAAAGTCAGAATTGATTTTCAGAACTCTGATTATACGCTTTTTTCTCTCTCATCTGGGAGAGGAGACTTCATATTAGGAACCAGTTGAGTGCATCCAAGTACAGCAAGACTACAGTCTTATTACCAGGACAACAGCAATGAAGGAAAAAAAAAACTTTTCAGTTGAAAGTGCAAAGTAACAAGCTTCAGCAAAAGAAGGATACTTTGTAAATGTTTTGAAAATGTATGCTTTTTTTTTTTTGTCAGGTGACAAATTAGCCCTGAGTAAATTCACTCAAACCCAAGCAATTAAATGTCATTTGGCAATGACGGAATGTACCCTAATGGCAAGGCACTCTCCTACGTAATAAAACTCATAAACGAAAGCAGAGCCACTTTTTTCACCAGCGTCAGATTTGTTGTGAAATGGTTGGTCGAGTTCCACTGAAATGGATGAATAACTGGGCTTTATTGGATATTTCTCAGAGATAGTGACACCATTTAAAGTATTTAATTGTTTGCTTTTTCGTTTTTACTCTTCTTGAACAAATTAATAAATATATATTTGTAGCTGTGTATTTGCACAAAGCCTATTGACACAGTCAGATAAGAGGGGTGACTATTATGTATATAATAGAACAGTTTGTGCATCGCACCGAAGTGCATCCATAATTGGAAGCTGCAATAACATAGATTGGCTTTACAAGCTGAAACTTTTGTGCATTATCCTACATGAAACAAAATTGCATTTGACAATCAAAAGCACCCTGCAAATCATCTGAAACTCAGTTGCAATACTTGTGAGTGATTCAACTTGGTGAAACAACCCAACAACACAACATGTGATCACACGCAGCCTCTAATTGATAGACAGACTCAACCCAAGGCATCAAGGGATTGCTAGTAGGAGGCTTACAACCCTGCTAAATATAACAATGACTGTTTACAAAATCAAGAAACGGATAAAAATCCCAGAAAGCATTCAATGTTTGGTGTATCATTATGGATATATTTTACAAAGCCCCCTAAAAGACTTCTGAAAGGGATGTGATCACACTGAAGCCCTCATTAGAATGACACCCTATGCATCTGGATAGTATGTCTCTACTGTGCAGTATTACTGAGATATACAGTCTGTCATATAAGGCATCCTTTGAAAACATATTAGATGTGAGAGTTTAGTGACACATTGTGATCTACATGGATAAATGCATTTCTTTAACTACCGCTAATTTGCACAGAACATAGATTCTTAATAGGTTGGGTACTTTATTGATCATACTTATTTGATAATACTGATGCTGCTTATTTATATTTATGGCATTTAGCAGATGGTCTTATCCAGAGAAGGGATATTTTCTGATTACAGGGACAGTCCCGTGGATCCCCTGGAGCAACTTAGGGTTAAGGATTTTGCTCAGGAACCCAAAGGTATTAGTGCTGGAGATGGGATTTTAACCTGTGAGTTCCTGTGGCCAATAGGTGAATATTCTACCACTAGACCACCACCACCCTGCTAGAATGAACAAAATACAAAAACATTCAACAGTTAATTTTATTTGCAATTAAACAACTACAAATAAGCTTAACTGTTTCTGAGTTTATGATATACAATAAGGGAGCAGCTAATGCAATGTTCAGTAAATGTGTGGTGCTGATGTGGCCGAATGAAAGTGAAAGGGACAATTTGCCATTGTGAAAGACACCACAGCACACACTGAAACAAAACAAAATGCATCCTCTGCATTTAACCCACACACAACATGCAGCAGTAGGCAACCAAATCCAGCATCCAGGGAGCAGTAATGGGTACGGTACCATGCTCAAGGATATCTCAGGGCAACCTACTGCTCCGGGATTCAAATCCACATCCTTTCAATTAGTCCCTAACCACTAGGTCACCGCTATTTTACACCCAGAAACTTAATGTTACATATTTAAAATATAAACAATAAGCAAGAGGGCATGATGGTGGTGCAATGGTTGATGATTCAGCAGAAACAAAAAAGATTTTCACAACAAGAAGCCATCCCTCTGCTCCAGTCTAGTGCCAAATATTTGAAAATACCAGCTATTTTACTATGAATTTGTGTGAATCAGTTACTAGTGTTGCTTCTAAACACCCATCCCTGATCCATTAGGACTCTGAAGATGATCATTACAATCATAACAGCTATTAAAGAAGGATTTTCCATTTAAAAAGCTGAAACTATTTAAATAAATACATCACAAGTAAACTTGTTGTGAAAAAGCAATGCAGTAATCAAATGTGTTGTGCAATTCTGTGTTTTGATTGATATGAAATTACACAGAAATATGTAGTAAATTGTATTTAGCCAGAAATTATGTTCCTAGCTATTTCCAACATGCAACTTGTTACACAAAAGTTCAAAAGTGTAAGCCAGTTTCACATTTTTATGTTACAAAAATAATTTCCAGACTCCATCCAACTCCTATTAAGGTTCTGAGCAGTGTTAAAGCCCAGACTGTTTTTGAAAAAACAAAACAAAACAAGATTAAGGCAGGTGTGATTTAAATACAAGCATTTTTGTGCTTGTATTTAATAAAATAAATTGTTTTCAAATAAAAACAATTCGAGCAGCCTGTTTTAATTAAGAAAAGATGAAATGAATGATGACTGGGTTTGGTACATAAGCCCAAACCAATATCAAAAGTGGACCTTAGAGGAAAATGTTAATTGCAGGATATGGGTCCCTTTACCTCCAATCGATGGTTGTATTTGGGGCATAAATGGATTGCTTTTTGTTCAAAAACAAGAACTATGTGGGTTCATTGTACCCTCCAGTGTTGATCCATGTCTGAGTCTCACTGTTCTCTTTTATGTGATGCATATCTGGTTTATGACACTGTGCTATTGCTAACAGGCTAGCCCAAGGGGTGTCACCGTGGCAATATAATATAAATGCAAATTATACGTGAGTTGAGCCACCACTCTACACACAGTAATCCAGGTACACTTTCCAGTCTTTCTCTATCTCTCTTTCTCTCTCTCAGTCACTCACTCACTTTCTAATGTATCTCAGCTGTCAGCTCTCAGCTCTATCATTTCCTGAATAGGAAAAAAAGGTCATAGATATTGTATCATTGAGGTGCAGGTAAGAAGCTGTAGAGTGGAGGGGGGAAAGCTTTGATTCCCACCCACATAATTCTTTGAAAGCTTTGTCTGTTTGCCTGTTGCCTTGGTGTTCTATGTATGTGCTAAGTTTGCTGAAAGTAAGGTCTATTTCTTTTTGCTACACTGGGCCTGACTGACTACTTGGTGATTTTCATCTGTGGGACTTTCAATTGCAATGACAGAGCGGTGTATAAAGAGAAAGGCAGTGGGAACCTTTGCAAAGTGAAGATGTGAACACATCTTTTTAGATGTCACATGTAAAATATGATTTTTTTGCAAGAGATAATATTATAAAAATGTACATCTGTCTCAGATGATCTGTCTCTGAGTCGCAATATGATCTGTCTCTGAGTCTCAGTACTTTTCTGTAAATTAGTAGCTACAGGTGTTCTGCTTCCACAATAATTCAGAACTCCCCAAATGCAAGAGCACTAAGGAGTTCAGCCTTGACAAACAACTCATTATGATTAAATACAAGTTCACAGAAGAGCCCTTGGCACTTCAGGTCTTCCTGAAGCACACACTTAGCAACCATCATGTCAATACTTTCTCTACACAGTGCACCCACTTCAGAGAACACCGGCAAAGAAATTCTCTGAAAATATGAAGACCCTAAATAAATGATTAATTGAATTTTCAGAGGAGAAATATGAGGCATCACTGGTACACTTCTATTTACCATCCACCTCTCTTAAGTTTAGTCTGCAGGTCATTTAAAGCCACTTATGGGTTTCGATTAACACTCCATCATTTGATGAGGGAAAATAATGGACTGGGCTTGGACTAGACTGGCATCACATGAAGAAGTCAGATTGCTCCAAAACTCTATTGATCTAGCTTTCAAAAAGTTTCAAAAGTTTCCTTAACAGGTAAATAATTCAGGGTCTATTGTGTGTTTTCTTTCTAAAGAAAACTATAGAAAAATAACTATAAATACATGGACATTCTTGACTGCTGATAACTTCTAAAAAAGAACACTTTCCTTTTAAAGCCCAAGGTTGTCCCACTATCTGGAAAACTTCCATCCTGCACTGCAATACAGCACTACAAACATTTAGCTTTTTATATAATATTTTAGATATGCTTTTATTGGTTTCTTAGAGTCATTATTACCATTGATGAGGAACCACAAAATTATAAGGCAAGTTCAAAATAATGGTCGGCTTCTTTAATATGCCTCAATCTGAAAGCAGCCTAATTCTATGGGGACTGGCAACCTTAACACTTATGTCAACGCTGTGAAATTTGATCAGTGCTCTGACTGTTTGCCTTTGTTTGCCAGCTGACATTTGTTGAAAGTGGCCTTTAGTAAAAGTCATAGGCAGGCCGTGAACAGACTCAACAATGAGACGATGCTCTATGCATGTGTGTGTTGTGGGCTAGGAGGTTCAGGGAGAGGGAGGGTATGTATAGTTTTGTTGGTTGTGTATATTTCTGCTATTTCCCTGCTTGCTCTTTAGGTTGCTTTACGTTTTGGTCTTTAGTGAAAAAAGCACTAGCAATATCTGCACATTTTTCTCTTTTATTAGAATCTTTTGCAAGTTGCTGTTGAAAACTAGATCTAAAAAACTTTAAAAAAAAAAAAAAAAAGTTTTAACCCTTTTTAACCCTAACCCTAGAAAAGAAAACAAAACTACTCACCACAATCCAAAGCCTATTATTACCTAAAGATTATAATTTAATAAATGTATGCACCTGGCAACTTTTTTGTAATGTTTGCTTCAGTAAAAACATTTGCTGTTTACTGCTTGACAAATGCTCATTAGTAAATTTTTCACTTAAATGCAAGGTTAGTGATATATCAAATTCTTCCAGAGAGCATAGAGTAATTGATTTGGCACACTGTAATGAAATGGTGACCTGTCCAGGATGTTTCTCTGTCTTTCGCTCTGTGTGTTCTGGGATAGGACCCTACTTAGGATAAGTGGTTAGGATGAATAATGAATAATTGAATGAACAGTCTTACACAATGAACAGTCTGACACACAGGACTTTAAATCTTATCTCATTTATCTATTTAGCATTTATATAGACAGACAGACAGACAGACAGATAGACAGACAGACAGGCAGAGACAAATAGACAGAAGGAGCAAAAAGTGGCATGAGATGTCCTGAAAATGACAGGTATTCATTACCTGTATTGCACAAGGTTTAACAAGTGAGACAGCTTAACTGCAGCAATGTCACAATGACCCTTTGTGAAGGACGAGCTTAGCAAATGCACACCATGTCTTTTAATTCCCATGGCATCCTCAAACCAGTGCAGAAGCACAAAGCATTTAAATGGTACAAATTCACTTTACTCTGCCAAATAGGCTTTCTAATGCAGAGAAATCGTGGAACAATTCCCACAAGAATCAAGGAACTTCAAGTCACTATCAATAAAGCAATGTCCTGAACTGTATGATGACAGTTTCTTTGGGGTGGTACAAAGGATATGCCCTACTCTTTTGGTGATGAATAATCAATGTGAAAGCTCTCTTCTTTTCGTTCACTCTTCTTTCTCACCTTGATACAGAGCTCTCCCCAAAAAAGCATCACGCCTTCCTCAGCTTTTAAAAATGACACACCAGCATCAAGCAATGAAAGTTTCAGATCATGGACAGTTCACATTTTTATTGAGTATCTCTCCGAGGAATAGAGCCTAAAGAAATGTTTTAACCAAAAATGTGTTCATCTCCTACTTTTGTTATGAACAAAATACAGAAAGGGCATCATTCCAAGAATCAGATGATTTCAGAGAAATGCTGCCTCTCTCATCGGGACATGGAAAGAGTTAGCCTGCCAAAATGCTGCCTATTCACTCACTTCAGAAACAGACTGAAAAGCATATACATAGAGCACCAAGGTTTTTCCTCCAGCAGAAGAAACCCCAACCACACTTAGAAAATGTTATTGACAAATCAGGTCAAATTATCCACATCAGCCAAGAAACACTGAAAATGCAATACATATATGACCAATATTTCAACCTTGAAAAACGACTGCCTTTTTTATCCAAGCAGATGTCATATTTGTAAGGGCAAAAAATGTCGCCTCTACATTTCCTAGAGCAATTCAGCACTAAAGCATTTGTCAATCACTTATTAAGCACCTTGCATTTTTTCTAATACCTTGTCTCCTTTTACTGCACATCACAACAGGTCTAGCATGCTGAGAAGATGACAGGACATTATCTGTATTTTTCCTTCAGAGCCTTTGGAAATGGTTAACCTTGCAACCAATACATGGTCCACAATGTGGAGTTGACATGCTCTTTTACACATGGATGTAAGAAAGAATGTGACAAATTGCTGCTTGTGATTCACCTGTTCCTCAGGACCTTAACAGGACATAAGTGCTGTAATTAATCATTATCTAGCACCTTGATGGCTTCATGCTGAATTACAACACGGAGATCTGTAAAACAAGAAGTCTTTCCAGTTACCATATAATATAATCATTTCTTACATCGGGTGATATGTTAATATGTCTACTAATATGTTAATATTTATCTTACGATAAATTATTATTCTTTGCGCAGTATACTACGGTCATTCTCAGTACTCATATTCAACCATAAGCCAGTATCAGAAGGTATATGGGTCCAAATCCAATACCAGTAGGTTATCCTGAGCTATGTTTGAGTAAGGTACCATCCCCATCACTGCTTCCTGGGCCCTGGATATATCTGCGCCCTGCTGCATGGTGTGTGTGAGTAAAAAGCAGAGGTTGCCTTTTGTTGTGGTTCACTGTGTGCTGTGCTGTGTTTTGCAATGACAAATAGTCATTTTTGCACTGCTAATTTAATAGTTATTGGCTTGATTGTATATAGGTTTGAAGGTTAATAGGTTTTAAGTAGTTAAGCTTTAACAAGGACCTAAATTGTCACTGATACCAAAGTATCCCAACTATTTCACTGTTAATGGCACCCCCAATTTTTAGCCTGGTAAATGTGGGTGAGCTGCAAGGTAGTTGCATTAAGTGCTTTGCATCTTTTTTTAGCACAATAATTTATAATAAACCGCTTTTTGAAATTTCCTAGAATATTTTTGGGACAGTTTAGGTTAATCACAAGTATCTGAAGTTTGTTAAAGACAATCAATGTGTTTTCTTAAGCATGGAATATTATTATTAATTTTATATATGTTACGCAACAATGCAAATATTGAGACCTACACTAAAGTAATTTATAAAAATACTTATACTGCCTGAAAATTTCACTTTTACAAAATAAAACTTTTTCATTATTTTCTGCACTGATTTGAATACTGGTACAGATGTTGCACCAATCATAATTTTCTATTTTTTGTCAGTTTACAGTAAATATGAATAAAAAAGTAAATATGAATAAACACAATGAAATAAAATATCAATTTTCACATTTCAAATTCTGTTGAAATGTGATTTTTCATGGTTTTTATGCTAAGTTAATGTCTGTGAAAGGTTGATGAAAGTTACTGTCACAGCCTTCTTTCTCTTTTAAGTGTTATGAAAACAAAAGATTGTAAAGGGAAGCAACAGTGGTTCTAACATTTTTATTTCTAAAATTACACTGTGACAATGCCAAGAATCTTTTTTTTTCATTTACTTTAACTTTAGTAATAATAAGAAGAACCTTTGTTTATAAAGCGATTTTATTGATGCATGCAGTAAGAGATGGGACCTCAAGTACATAACTCAAAGCAAATAGCACTCAGACTTATGCTTAACTGACTTGTAACTCAGAATTTCAGCCCTAAGATTCTGTGAAGGAGAACAAAAGCTTGAACAAAACCAAACAAAATTAAATCAGGATGGCCACTGTTAATGTGGTAAATGAAGCAAACATGTTGTTTCCAATCCTATGTGTGATTTTGACAGTGATAGTTTAACAATTATTTTGACATTTTATTTTAAACTGCATTTCCTAACTATACCATTCCAGTTCCATGCTTTAGAGAGAAGGATTTTATAAAAGTTAAGAAGATTCAGACTTTCATGACGCAACTTCAGAACATCTATCCATAAAACAGAGCTCAAATCTCTGAGAGGTGCTCCCCATAAAAGACTGAAAGAGAAGGGAGAATGATTCAAAGGAACAAATTCAAAAGTTTAAAACTGTAAAACAGTATTAAAAAAAAAAAAAGCCATAGGAACACTGAAAAAAATATATTAAACTATAAATAAAATTTTTTTAATCTTTAAAAATCTTATTTAAAAATAACTCTTTGGTGCATTTGGATGCACATTGTGTACCATAGAAAATACCTTTAAGTATCATAAATCTGCTAAATCGCCCACTTTTTTCTCTATGCCATCTTCAATAAATAATCAGAGTTTCACCTCCAGAGCAGAAACAGACAGCCCGAATCATTTGACTAGGGGCGCAGTAGAAACTAGTAAAAACTCCACCTTTTTTTCATCTCTGTTTCTTAGCAACACATAAACAGTTCACTGTTAAAGTTGGTGAAAAAAACCCAAGGACAATTCTTAAAACCCAACAAGGGGTAGGAACAAAGACCGGCACATAATCATGCTTGGTTTTCTAAAATATCTTTAGTGTATGAACCTGACTTTTGCACTACTGTTTTCATACAGCAGTAGCCCTGAATCCTGTAAACACTAATGGATCCCTGCATGTCAGTCAAAGCCTGGATACAAGTCAGAGAATGGATGTTTCTGTGTCTTTCTAAGCTGTCTGTCGATTAGACTTCATCCTTTCTCTCCTCTTATCTCAGCTGAAGCATTCATTCGCTTCCCTCCTGCTGTGCATCTGAAACCTTCAAGTGTCAATAAAGTCCTTCTTGGGAAGCCATCTGAGGCAGGCTGCAGTGTCACAGGCCTAAATCAAGCTTCAGCCATCTGTGTTGCATGTTAAGGGTTGAATAATCTATTTATTCACAGCCAGTACTAATACTGATTATTTATAATTAAGGAAACTAATAATCAATATTTGGAACCAATATACATTTACAGTAAAATTAAAATATTGAGTTTCAAAATGAAGACAAGTAAGACTAATACAAACTGTGACACAAAACTTTGTTTAAATGCATTTAAAAATATGTGCGCTGCCAAAGTATTTCGTTGGCTACAAATACTGAGTATCTACATAATCATTTAAAAAACTACATGTACTTTTCATTTTAACAAAAATTTCAATATGTTCACATGCAAATTTCAACATTTTCTAGCTATACAAAGTTTTACAGATGTATAGATGCTGAGAGAAATATGATAAGCTGTAAATTAATGTTCAGCAGTCACATGAATCTTATAAAATCTTGACCATCTTAATACCTTAAGAAACATTATATATAGAAGCTCTGCTGTCTACCCCAGAACATAATTACACCTCTGTGGAATATTTCATTGGGAAGCTTATTTTATTACTACACTTGGCTGTTTGTTAAGGAACTTTATTTTTTCTTAGGTGCTGAGCTTGACCATTTTTAAACACTTTTAAACTATGCACATAAGAGGACTGGTTCTAAGTGCAGTTGCCTGAAATGTTGCATTCGCAAGTAAATAGAATATTAAATGCTGGTTCATTGTGAGTGCTTATATCAATGCACCTTTTTGCTTTGTCTGTCAGTTCACTAGGTATGTCTATCTCCTGTCCACATTGATGATCTTATCAGTAACAGCTCCCATACTGAAGCTACCATATAGCTATATAATTACTTACTATCATCCACCTACGAAGTGCCCAGTTGTAGAAATAAGGTAGGTGTGTCTATTAAACTGGTGATTCAGTGCATATTCTAGGGGAAACTGAAGGTTGACAAATAATTTATCCCCCCATGATCTTTTAAAAATGAGAAAAGAATGTTCTTTTCACAGCTAACCTTTGTCAAGCTATCCTTAGATGTGGAAAAGAGATAAAAGGTTGGCTCCATCCTGTATTTTTTCATCCCAGTCTGAATAGGGTAAGTGGACAGCCACTGTACCTTTCTGCTTTAGGACTCTCACACTTAAAAAGAAGCCAGACTCCTGGGCTAATACGCAGACTGTGGAGTGGAGCACACTTGATATGACCAAGCACGTTTGGTATGAGTGCACACTCTGCCCCAGGGGCTGATGGGGGGATGCACAAAGTCCATTGAGATGAGAAGAGAAATGAGGAAAAGGGCAATGTTTGGCTATTCCGCAAACCTGAAGCAGATTGAAAAATAAAGATCCCAAGCCTATTCACCTACCTTTGGAAGTCACTCAATTTCACTGAATTTATAGATATACCATAAACTTCAGAATAGTTGACATAGTTAGTTAAACACACACACACACACACACACACACACACACATGCTGAATCCAAATACATAGGTGTGTGTGTGTGTGTGTGTGTGTGTGTGTGTGTGTGTGTGTGTGTGTATGTATGTTTGTGGGATAAACCTTTAATACTTTTACCGTGGCTATATAAAACCTTAAAATTGCTTCAAAATGAGATAAATAACTAATACAGGTAGCTCCAAAACAAATCTCCAAATTGGTACTTTTAAAGGAGAATTTAAAACAAAAAAATTAAAGCAAAGGTTTTTTAGAGGGCAAAGATATATTCTCTCTATTTCTGAGTTACTTGTCTTAATGTCAAATTATGGTCACTGTCACGGTAGGTGGCACTCTGCTCTGACTGGACACACCTACTGTCTCATTAAGGACAACAGGTGTGTGAGAAGAGTTTAAAGGTCCCAATGAGTCAAAGCATAGCGTCAGCCATTCTTGGTGTTATTCACAGATGTGCGGGTGTATTCATGTACGTTATGTTAAATAAAGTCAAGTCACAGGTCCCTGGCTACACATTTACATCCTATTCACAGCACCACAGCGTGACAGTCACGGGGGTGCTGGAGTCTAGTTTTTTTTTCTTCTTCACCTATAAATGTTTCATTTTTAAAATGTAAGGTTTTTATAACAAAATTATGCACATATGTAGGTTAGTATCGTAAAATATCAGAAAATATCACATCAATATCACAGTCAATTAAATCACATCATTCACTTTATTTCTTAATTTGATATGAATTTGATATACACTACATCATTTGCTGATCTTGTAAATGACATCACTGATATGGGAAGGACAAAAAAGAATACATTATGTGTTTTTTAATCTTTACAAAGGACACAGTGTCACTGATGCAAAGTACCATTTTACTGAAACATATGTATACATATGATTCTTTTCCTCTAGTTTTAGGGGAAGAAGGGCAATGCTGCATAACACAAATCATATAATATGCTGCATACCTTTTTAGTTAATATGTTAATGTAACCCACATATTTAAATTCGCATGCATGTATGAGTGTGGGTGTACTCTGGTCTGCTCTGTTCTAGCTGATGTCCAATGCTGGCCGGGACTCTCTAACCCTGAGCACAACACCCCTGCATAAGCTGACATTTGGCTTCTGAAATTCAGAATCTGACAGAATGCATTAAAACCCAAGCAGAAAGGTGTTGGACGGTTCTGCTTTGGCTCTGAACTGCCTCTGCACTCTCACTGAAAAGCACAGGCTTCTTCAGGCAGTACTGCATAGAGGAAGAGTATAAGATTGGTTGACATGTGAGTACATTATGTCTATGTTTTATGAAATTTTGGGATTACAACGCTCATCTATAATCTCAAACTTCAGTCAATATTCTTATGTTTCATGTTCAATGGATCTAGCATGTCTCATGAGGGGTCAGTGAATTCACAGCCCAAACAAAACTTATTTATGCCTTTAGAATATATTTAGAATAGTATCTGTTTCATAAAATGAATCGTAGTTTCATGCAAAATTAATAGAAAATGGAACATTACAAAGACTGATACAGAAATGAGATAAACATCACTTAAAACTAACAAGTCAATCAATGTAGAGTTATTGCTGCCACTACTAAAAGTAATAGTGCCTAAAAACATTAAAACTATAACATGAAACAAAAGTAGAAAGAAATGCACAAAATGTCTCTCGTTGCACTTTAACCAATAGCAAGTTTGCTGGTGTGTTGGGTTTGATTTTAGAGCTTTTGATGAGCTTCTGGTCAGCGATTTAAAATGTGCCTTAGGCACCCGTTTATGAAGATCAAAGTGAATCGCAGACAAATGTAGCTACCAAATGGAATGTACACATATAATTTATTCAGGAGCCAACAGTTTGTTGCATTGGAAAAAGATCTATTTCAATTCATTTGCACATCATTTAATT
The DNA here is from genome assembly GCA_017165825.1 of Hepsetus odoe. NCBI lineage: Eukaryota > Metazoa > Chordata > Actinopteri > Characiformes > Hepsetidae > Hepsetus > Hepsetus odoe. Next base: position 10,587,007 of record CM029389.1, read on the forward strand.
CCACCAATGCTGCAACATCTGTAGTCCAAAGCGTATTTTATCTTTTTCCAATTAATGCATTCTATTTGTTTTGTTTTATCATGAGATAAAGATGAAAACAGTCTAATTTTCATCTCTCCAATGTTAAGATATATAAACTGACCACTGACTAGCATTTAGGTATGTTACTATGTTCATTCTTAAGAATATTGTTCTTAAAATATAGATTATCTGTCACACGTGGGGTGTTTTGGGCATGCTAGAGGGCGCTCTCTGTCACATGTGTTGTGTTTTGGGCACGCTAGAGGGCGCTCTCTATCACGTATAAGGTGTTTGTCACAGGAGGTGTTTTGGGTACGCTAGAGGGCGCTCTGTTCTGACTGAGCACACCTGAGCCCCTGCAGGCAGGTGTGCATCATTGGGGATGACTATTTAAGCCCCGATGAGTCAGAACAGAGCGCGGCTCATTAGGTAGGTTAAGCCTATGCGTAACGGGTGGTTTTGGTATATGTAACTCGGTGTCTGTGACTTGGTATATGTAACTTAGTATATGCTACTCAGTATCTAGGGTTAGACTGCAGTTCCTCGGTTCTAGGGTTTCTTGTTTAGAACTGCAGTCCCCGTTCCTTGTTTTTGTAAGTGTTACTAATAAAAGTATGTTCCTAACTCCTGGCTCCGAGCTGACGTCCCTCCGGTACCCCGCCACCGTTACAGAAATGAGCTGCCAGTACCTGGACGTTGCGAGCCACGAGGGCGAGCAGGAGCGCGTGTTGTGGGCGGCAGCGAATGCTGTCGAGCAGACGCTGCAGCTGATGAGGACCTGGGGGACAGAGGCGACTTCTCTGGACCTCCGCGAGCATCTGGACGGTGAGGAGTGGGTGCGACGGACGCCGACAGCCACAGCAAGGGAGCTTGAGCGCCGTCTGAAGAATACGATGTCGCTGCTCCCACTCGATATCATCCCAGATCCCGAGCTTCGTGTGGATCGGTTCGCGCTTTGTCTCCGGATGCTGATCTCCATGGCTACGAGGGCGCAGCGCTATCTCAACACGCTGGACCGCGTGTTTTTTTCCGCACGCGACAGGGAAGGCGGGGCTTCGTTGACGGCTGGCGTTACGCAACGCGGAAGCACGACGCCAACCACGCCGCAAGCGGCTCAAAGCGGAAGCACGGCGCCAACCACGCGCAAGCAGCTCAATGCGGAAGCACGAAGCCAACCGCGCCGCACGCGGTTCAACGCGGAGATTCAGCGCCCGAGAGCGCCGTGCGCCAGTAACCGCGATCCGCCAGCGGAGAAAGCGCCGCGCGCAGCTGATAGCGGGAACACGGCCAGCGCGATTCACAACAAGAGGTTGGTAACAAACGCGCCTTGCCTTGTTCAACGCAACTGCACGGCGTTCACCGCGCCGCAACGTGAAAGCACGGCATTCACCGCGCCGCAACGCGAAAGCACGGCATTTACCGCGCCGCAACGCGACTGCGCGGCGTTCACCATGCCGAAACGCGAAAGCACGGCGTTCGCCGCGCCACAACGCGAAAGCACGGCGTTCACCGTGCCACAACGCGACTGCACGGCATTCATCACGCAGCAACGCGCCTGCACGGCATTCACCGCGCAGCAACGCGCCTGCACGGCATTCACCGCGCCGCAACGCGACTGCACGGCGTTCGCCGCAACGCGACTGCACGGCGTTCACTGCAACGCAACGCGACTGCACGGCGCCCACCGCACCGCAACACGAAAGCACGGCGCCCACCGAGAGGAATGCAAAGAAGGCCACCCGCAACAAGAGAAGCAAGGCAGTGGCAAAGAAGGCAGTTCCTGACATAGAGAGCAGGAGGATGGTGGAGACCACTTCCTGCATCGTGCAACCGGGGAGACCAAGAAAGCCCTTCGCAGCAAGGAAAGCGGCATCAAGAAGTCGACCCCCAAACCCAGCACCACTAAGCCATCTGCTACACAGAAAGCAGAGAAGGAGCAGCTCCAGGTTAGTGGGAAGTTTAGAAGGAAAGTTCGGGTGCAAAGGAGAATTGAACATGAGGCTGCGGTAACCATTCAGGCACAGGTGCGGAAGCAATTGAGCAGAAAATACTACCTGAAGCTACTGTGGGCAGCCAGGACTGTTCAGCGATATTACCGAGCTAATAAGATGATGAAGCAAGAAATTAAGTCTTTGAAGGAGAAAAGGAAGGCTGCGGTTGTTCTGCAAGCCGCATTCCGAGGGATGAAGACCAGACAGGCTCTGAAACAGAAGCACCATGCTGCAACTGTGATACAATGTGCTTACAGGGCTCACTGTGCTCGGACACGATATTTATGCATCAAGTATGCTGCTATTGCCATCCAGCTTAGGTATCGCTCCACACTTGAAGCCAGAAAGCAGAGGGAGGAGTTCTTGAAATTGCGCTCTGCTGCAATGTCCCTGCAAGCCTGCTTCAGAGGTCAGAGGGTCAGAAGGGAGGTGATCCTGCGACATCAGGCAGCTTCCCTGATTCAGGCTGCGTTCAGAAGACACCGGGAGGTAGTTAAGTACTGGGCCATAAGGGTGTCAGCCATCATCATTCAAAGACATTTTAGGTCCTACACTAAGGGTAAATTTGAACATGAGAAATTCCAGGTATTGAGAAGGTCAGTGATATGCATCCAGGCAGCTTTTAGGGGTTTTTCTGTTCGAAAGAATGTTGCTGCAATGCACAAAGCTGCCACCATGATTCAGGCTGTAGTAAGAATGCACCAGCAAAGATTGGTTTTCAAGAAGCAGTGCTGGGCAGCAAGTGTTCTTCAGAGGAGGTTCAGAAGGTGGAAGCTTGGGCATCAACAAAAGCAGAGGTATCAGCTGTTCAGGCATGCTGCAATTTGCTTGCAAAAGTCATTCAGAGGAAAGCAGGCAACGGATCTGGCCAAACGGATCAGAGCTGCAAGGACAATCCAATCTCACCTCAGAGATGAACAAATCAGCTACATGAATGTTCAGATCACTGAACAGAAGGGGTTGGTGACAGAGCTCTACCAGCAGCGGATGGTGAAAGAAGCCTCGATGCTACAGGTGAATGCCTCGGTCATGAATGAAGGGTTGAAACGCAAGGAAAGGATCACCTATCTGCTTCCTCAGCTGGAGAGGACCAAAGGACTCGTGTCCAGTTGCCAAAGGGAGATCGAAGCCATGGAAACAGAAAGAAAAGCCCTGGCTCAAGACAAAGGTGAGCTTCAAGGAAGGAGCGCGAAATTCAGAGAGGAGAGAGAGGTCTCTAGAATACAGCTGCAAGCTGTAACGGCTGTCCAAAGAGAAGGGCTGGAAAGAGCGGATGAACAGAGGGACCAAACTGTATGCCAGACAACGAGGAGAGTTGAGACTCTAACCATTCAGGAGAAGCTGGAAGCTAAAATAGCCACTATGGAAGAACAACTGAATCAGACCACAGCAGAGCTGAGAAGGGTGCAGGACCACAACGTTGCTCTGCAGGCTGAACTGAGAGAAGCCCAAAGCAAGATTGGCGATCTTCGAATCTCGACTTCCTCCACAGACACCAGTGCATGCTGGGACCCTGGTGGTTAACGCCAGCGCGGAGCAGCTGAAGAACAGTCTGATGGAGAAGCTGGGAAAAATTCCAGAGGTTGAACAGCAGCAAGATGACTCCCCACCTTTAGTTCACCCTCAGAGTTCAGCAGACTCGGAACAAGGCGGTTCGTGGAGGAGCCCAAGTGGAACTTCTCGTAGTGGAACCAGGAGCTGGGATGCTGCCTCACTGAGCTCCAAGCAGCAGGGAAGTATGACCGAGAAGAGGAAGGAGCCAAAAGACATCAGCAATGACCTGTCTCAGTTTAAGGAAGTGAACGAAAGCTTCTGTACTGTGGATTCTGTGATAAGAGACGTGAAGAACAAAGAAGGCAAGGGTTGGAAACAGGGTTCGGACTATATGAAAGAGACTTCCTCTTTGATCCCTTTAAGATCTGTGTTTAGCTCTCTTTCAGGTTCCACCAAGGCGAGGCGTTCCCCTGAATCAGGCGATTCCTCCAGTGACTCTAGGGTCGGGTTCAGGCACCAGTTGAAAAGATGGACTGAATTGCTGGGATTCCCCACACCACCACCAGCTGCCTGACATGGCTGGTCGGGGGCCCTTTTTATATTTTTTGTGGACCTGACCGTATGTCCCAACAAGGGACTTTTGTTTTGTTGTTTTGGCCTCCCCCCAGACGTTCGGCTATGTTCTAGCGCTTCGGGAGCCGCGCCTTTGGGGGGGGGTTCTGTCACATGTGGGGTGTTTTGGGCAGGCTAGAGGGCGCTCTCTGTCACATGTGTTGTGTTTTGGGCACGCTAGAGGGCGCTCTCGATCACGTATAAGGTGTTTGTCACAGGAGGTGTTTTGGGTACGCTAGAGGGCGCTCTGTTCTGACTGAGCACACCTGAGCCCCTGCAGGCAGGTGTGCATCATTGGGGCTGACTATTTAAGCCCCGATGAGTCAGAACAGAGCGCGGCTCATTAGGTAGGTTAAGCCTATGCGTAACGGGTGGTTTTGTATGTAACTTGTAACTCGGTGTCTGTGACTTGGTATATGTAACTTAGTATATGCTACTCAGTATCTAGGGTTAGACTGCAGTTCCTCGGTTCTAGGGTTTCTTGTTTAGAACTGCAGTCCCCGTTCCTTGTTTTTGTAAGTGTGACTAATAAAAGTATGTTCCTAACTCCTGGCTCTGAGCTGACGTCCCTCCGGTACCCCGCCACCGTTACATTATCTAATAATCTAAAAGTTGTAGGATTCAAATGTATAAAGATACTTTATCGGAGTGTAATGCTTCAGCTTGGTATGGTTTAGTTTATGAGTTTGATTAAGGTAATAATACAAAAAAAAGTTTACATTTTAGATTTTTTTCTTTTACAAGGTTGAGGAGAAAATCCAGCCATAAGCATTAATCATTACATTCTAAGCTCCATTCAGCTGCAGCCTTTTTCAGAACATAAGCCTTGCTCATTTGTATGTGCTTCATTAATTGGACGTGTGTGAAGAGTTAGTTTTTCATTTCCCATGTACTGGTTATGTAGTGTGTAATGTAATACATCTTTTAGAGGCTGAAATGGCATCTGCTGGAATTTCAGGCTTAAGTATGTTTGGAATGCCATTGCTCCAGCACATTTAACCTCAATCTGAATCCCTTGGCTCCAGTAAATTTAGAAATGATTGGAATCCCATAGCTTCATTATATTTAATCTAGTTTGGAAACCCATCACTCAGTCACTTTTTCCTTGATTGGCACCTCATGGTTTAAGGACAATTCCATGGCTTGGGCATATTTTAATAGTGAATAGAATCTACAGTTTTAAATGTGGTTTTGTCTGTGTATGCGAAGCCTGTAGCTGAACATGGAATAGTGCTCTTTCAGCAAGATAACTAAATCTTTACCAAAAAGCCTGAAAAATAGACTGCCAAACTATGAATTTTGCTTTCTGTCAATTTTATTCAAATGATAATAATATATCTCCTCTTCCATATACAAGAACAAATGTTACCACTTATAAGATTTTTTACTTCACTCTGCTCATTTAAGGGTGCCTTGAGTGAGGAATCGCATTTCCCTTATGGATTAAAGAGAGAAGCTCTTTTGAGTACTCTAAACCAAGCTCATCAGCTTGAAGTCAAAGCTTCTGATTCAGACTCTATCGCTCTTTTCGACATCAATTCTCTCAATTACGCTCTCTGTTCAGTCAATTCCGAAGTCTGTCCACATTCCGGACAAGCAGTGTATTAACCTCAACGCTTCATTACACTTGAATAGAAATTGACCACTTGCTTTCAACCATGAACCTTTTTTATGTTGATCCAGAGGAGCAAAAAAATCAAACTTAATATAAGAGACCTGGGAAGTATCTTACCTTGCCAACATAAAGTGGGTCTGTGCCAGTGTATTCCTCCAGTACAAAGAATTGATTCCACACCCAGTTTCTTTTCTTTCTTTGAAGAATTTCCCAAGGGCCTCTGGGTACCTTGTGGGGCTCGGATGTTGTGGCCCCGACACCAGAGCTCAACCCCCAGCTGCCTAAGTTCAAAAGGGGGAGCAGTAGAACTGCTAGCCAGGTTGCAAGAGACATCAGAGGGCCACAGCAGGTCATCTGGAGGGGCCCCACAAAAAAAACAAAAAAAAACAAACAAAAACCACCTATGTTGATGGAGAAACCAAAAGAATATATGGCCTCTCTTGTGGGGAGGTGTCTCCGTTCAAATAAGCTGAGAGTAAAAGTGAAAAAGTAGGAAAAACGTAGTCATTGAAAAAGTAAGTGTGAGGGGAAAAACATGCAGACCTTTGCAGTTTTGCCGTTTGCTTCTGGTGTTGTTAGTATGACTTAAACTGATGAAATTCCTCAGGCTTTGAAGAACAATGAGGCTCGTTTTGAGGCCAGAAGAACTTGGGTCGTAAAGGAACTCTCGTCCTGAAATAGCCGGCACCTATAGGACAGCACAGAGAGAGAGAGTAGTGTAGTGTTAGGAACATGTGAGAGCAATGGAGAGAGAGAGAGAGAGAGAGAGAGAGAGAGAGAGAGAGAGAGAGAGAGAGAAAGAGAAGCAGAGAGAAACAGAGTGAGAGAGAGAGCGAGAGAGAGAGAGAGAAAGGAACTGCCATCAGCAGAATTACCCTGGTGACCGCAGTCACTTTATCTAGCACATATTAAGTATGCTGATGCAATTATAATGAGAAGTGATGAGGAAGAAGAGGTTTGCCGAGGCGCCAAAAGAGAACATAGCAAACTGAGTAAATCAACACTGTCCTTGGTGTAAATGAACATGCCTCAGATTCACACTCAAAGACAAAACCAAGTACAGTCAAAAGTGTTAATAAGAAGTATCTCTGACGTTCAAAAAAGTCCAGCACTGTTAACTAGACCTTGGTTCCTCAAAACGTTTCATCTTATTTGGCCAAGAGAGAAAGAGAGGTTTTAATTCTTATTTTTAAAATATGTTATTGTTATTTTATTATTAACCCTTAACCCGGCATTACTCCTGGGGGGAATGTCCCTGTAATCAGGAATAGAAAGTCGCTCTGGATGACAGTATCTGCTAAATGGCGTAAATGTAAATGTAATGTAAATGGATGTGTGTTTGTGTGCTGCAGCTGCCATAAGCCCCCATGAGGGGGGTTTAAAACTTGGGGGGTTTGAAACTCAATTCTTGAGATATTTTTATGTTTGAATATATAATATATTTAAATATATCAGCTGTGCTTTACATTGTGTAAACACTTCATGTTGAATATACCAAAAAATTGTCCAAAACTGCATTATTGCAGATAAAGACAACACAGTGACAGCAATGTGTCATTTTTTAACTACAGAAAAAGTATCTTGTTACACATATGATGCAGTATTTCATTTAGTCTAGACCATTTTTCCACAAATAAAATTGAAATATATTTTAAAAGGACAGAAAGGTGATCAAAGGTTGAGAAAATTAGTAACCCTAACATGCACTCACAAACCCACACGCACACACACACACACACACACACACACACACATCTGTGGCTTGTGAAGAGAAAGGGCAGAGGGACATGGGTGTTTGGAATATCAATTGGGATTTGTTGGGACCCTTTGTGCAGAATGCTTCATTATGGGAGGGGGAAATTACCTTGGCAAGGTCATTAGCTGCATGCTTTTGCCCCACCGCAAGCTTCCACAGAGGAAAGCCACGAGCCACACGATCTGTGTTGCCATCGTCCAGTGGATTAAAAATAAATCTGAGCTGTCAGCAGCATGATGAACTCTCTTTCCTTCTTTCCTTCTCTCTCTCTCTCTCTCTCTCTCTCTCTCTCTCTCTCTCTCTCTCTCTCTCTCTCAGCACTGACCTCTAGTCCTCTGTGTGTACAGTAGCCTCTCACTCTGCTGTCACCCGTTGCCACACAACACCATTAAGCACACGTGAGGGAGCCTGCAGTCAACACCACTGCTTGCCATCTCACCCCATCTTAGAGAGAAATAGTGCTCCTCCGCTGCTCCGGCTTGATGTTCGCTTCATCTTTAATGGTTCAGACATGTGCTCAGCTCTCTTGACATCTCCCAGGGGGATTACAGCTGAGCTGACCATTCTTCTTTTCCATATTTTTCCCTCTATAAGGCATTGCAAGCTAAACAGTGGTTTTGACAAGGCCTGACAAGACAATAGTGAAGTTCTAGTCTCTGTCCCATCATTCACTCCTCACACCTCCATGTTTTCTAGATCATATTCACGTACAACTATGGCAAATCATTTAAAAATAATAATTGACATGGCTTATGTTTCTGACTTTTACCTGTCAAGTTGTCTAAAAATCAGGTTAAAAATGTATTATGAAATCTTGAAATCAGAATGACAGACATAGCTAGAATATTTCGTTCAGAATCATGTTATTCATTAATTGAATCAATAACCTATCTTTTATCAATACCTATTACTAATTATCCACATCCGGTTAATTGAGTTCAGTTCATTCCAAGTGACGTACTGTTATAAATATTCTGGATATCATGCTAGTGATTAATTAAACACCTTATTTTCCTGACATTTAATTATTAGGAACAGTTTTCAGAAGTATTGACATTATTGGGATATACTTAGAACAAAATACTGTGACAAAATTTGATGTAATTCATTGCCCAATTTTGAACAGAATTAACATGCCAGATGCATTTTTTTGCATAATCAGTTAGTAATTGCTTCCAGTAACTGTCAGCCATCAGCTCGATTCAATTTAATTCAGTTCATTCAAGGCAACAAACATCATTGAAGTTTTGCCAAGCATTGAAAATGTTTCAAAATTCCACAGCGTTAGATATTATAGCATAACCTGCCTGTTATTGCCTCTTTTTATCTTAATTGCAAACATAAAGTATTTAAGAATAACCTCTTCATACTAGGCTGCATCACTGACAATTTATGATGGCATAAATAGAACTGACATGCAACGTTTAATACTTTACTCACGCTATTCAGTAATTATATATATATATAGTTTTAGGCAGGTGTGAAAAAATGCTGTATACAAAGAATGCTTTCAAAAATGGAAGTGTTAATCATTTATTTTCATCAATCAGCAAAATGCAGTGAATGAACAAAAGAGAAATCTAAATCAAATCAATATTTGGTGTGACCATCCTTTGCCTTCAAACAGCATCAATTCTTCTAGGTCTTTCATTTGTTCTCTTTTTCCTAATGCTTTGTCTGCCCTTGGTTTTAGACTACATGCTTCATTAGCTTTGTTGAATTGTCAGATTGTAATAATTAAATATTATTTAATAATCAATTATGATTTGTTTTCTTAGTTAAATATTAATCAACTTCCAGTAACTCCCGGTCAGTGTGTATGTGTGTGTGTGCATACATGCGTGTGTGCGTTTTTTTTCCCTGATATCTTGTGAGGAATCAGTTATAATTCAAAGTATAATTCAACCTTACCCTCTTAGCTAAACACCTGACAAACCATCCATCCATTTTCTGCTGCTTGTCCCAAACGGGGTCGCGGGGGAGTGCTGGAGTCCAACCCAGCACACACAGGGCGAGGACGGGGGACGCACCCTGGATCGGTCGCCAGCCCATCGCAGGGAGGAGTGGGACAGGGACAGCACCTTGCTCAAGGGTACCTCAGGGCAACCCATTGGGAAGGGGTTCGAACCCCCGATCCTCCGGCCAACGCCCTAACCACTAGGCCACCACTGCCCCCCACCTGACAAACCATTGTCAGAATAATTTCACTTTGCTGTTATTATAGCCTGTTTTCTATCTCTTCCACTGATGATACTTTAATTCTTATAACAGGTAACTGAGGTAATAAAAAATCACCCAGCAGTTATGTTGCTCTTTCTGTTGCTTCCTTTTGGCTGTTATACTGACTCCTGTGTAAAATTGAACACTGATGATCTGATGATAAAACTAAAACCTTTCTCACGCTCTCATCAGGGATCTATTTCTGCAAATGACTCAGGAGAGAAGAGGCGCAGGTCAGTTTATGTTTACCAGAGAGATATGAGTGTGAGAATTCAAGACAAGCATGCACCCATTTTCTCACTGACCTCCCTCCTTCTCTACTCTGTATAGTAGCAGGGCAATGGAGATAATTACTTGAGCCAACCATGACCCCTCTCTTCCTACTCACCCTCTCTCATTCTTGTTCTCTTTGCTGCTACTGTCTTTCCATGCCTCAGGCTACATGAAAACGCTGCTGCTTCCCTTCTTTATTGCTGCACTTTTAACTCATCTTAACATAATGATTATCAAAGACTGATAATTAGCACACAGCTCAATCAGCAGAGCACTGATACACCAGAGCTTTTGCAATTCAAGCTGGATGGTCTGATGAGGTCAGGAGGTCAGAAGCACATCAGTGTGCACATCCCTGTTGAGCTCATCATAGCTGACGTCATCCTTTCTAAAGAACTCTCTAGATGCCAATAATCTGCAGTGTTGAACTACTTATCTCAGTTACATCATTAAGTGTTTACGCACCTTATTCAATTTAAGATCCTTTTTTAATGTAAGGTCTTAAACTGATGTAAGCAGCTATTATGTAATGACATGGATAACTGCACCCAATAGGACATTACTGATGGCATAAGATAGACTAGCTGGAAAAGGGATATGGATATACACAGCATTTTTTTTTTAAGTTACTTCACATTTACTTTGTAAATTTGTAAACAAATTTGAAAAACTTTTTCCTTCCCTCCTAAAGTTAGTGGTCCAGTACTTTCAGTGACATGCGGTGAGGTTCATTGCTGGTGAGGCACTGGCTCCTTCAGAGTCAGATTTATCAATATATGAGCCCTCAACATTCTTTACACACATAGGTGCACACATAGGTGAGCACATAGGTGCTCAAGGGTACCTCAGGGCAACCCACCAGGGTTTGAACCCACAATCTTCCGATCGGGGACCAACTCCCTAACCACTAGGCCACTGCTGCCCTACAGCTTTCAGCTTAGATATATAATTTTCCCTTTTGTCAGCTGGAACACAAAAACAAAAATAAACAGACTGCTGCAGTGCAGTTGGCTTTCTGATCTCATGAGAACTTATTGTTGGCTGTTGGACTCATGTGGACCCTTCGAGGTGGCACTGTACTGTCTGCCTCACCTTTTGCCTTTTCACTGCGGTTTTCTGTCCACTCAGCAACGTTACACATGTCACACATTCAATAAAGGTTCAATAAAGATATCAGCCAGACAGTGGAAAGTCAGGGTTTGTTATAAACGTGTCTGCAAACATTATATCGGCAACCTACCGAGAGGCAGAAACAGACATACTTTAACTGCATGTGTTAACCCAGTGTGTGAGGGAAGCGCAGTCCAGTGTGTGAAGGACAGTATGTGTTTGAGGGACAGTGCGTGAGAGATCATGTATGTGTATGTGATCATGTATGTGAGGGACAGTGTGTGAGGAACTGTGTGTGAGGAATAGTGTGTGAGAGATAGTGTGTGTGAGGGGCAGTGTATGAGGGACAGTGTGTGAGGAACTGTGTGTGAGGGATAGTATGTGTAAAAGACAATGTGTGAGTGATGGACAGCATCTGAGGAACAACACAATCTGAGGTGAGGGACAGTCACACCTCTTGTTCAACCCTGTATTTGAATAGGACATGCACAAATACAGTGATTTTGATCAAAATCAGTGGAATCATACAGAATACAAATTGATAGCACAAACCAGTGGACAAATATAACCAATATGATTTGGATATAAATATATCCAGTTTTTTTTTTGTCTTTTTTACTTTTCATGATAACGGCTGCTTCCCTGACCGCATGTCCCTTGCTTTGAACTCCACTATAATATGTGCAATGATTTATTCTCAACACAGACCAGAAATCTATACATTTTCATAAAAAAGGCATGTTCTCTGATACTTTATCAGTTTGTGATGTAATAAATGAATTATTATTAGAGAAACTTTCCAGGTCATTCTTTTTGTCTTCCAGCCATGAGGCCTTAAAAATTTTGAGTAAATTGTTGTACAGAAACTTACAAAAAGGAACACACATGCACAAAAGATACTATTTGTCTACCTTCTTTATGTGTGATTTGAAAGATGTTGAGAGAAAGTAGAACAGATCTGGCTACGGGGCATATAGCTAAAATGAAAGAGAGACTGAGAGAGAGAGAGCGAGAGAGAGCGAGAGAGAGAGAGAGAGAGAGAAATAGAAATAGAAATAGAAATAGGAAGAGAGAGAGAGACAAGCTGGCTTGCAGTCATGGTTAATGCATTGGCAGGGAGTGTGAGGTCAGTGAAACAGACACAGTGAAATTAATGTCTCTTATTGGTCTAACCCAGAGCCCCACCTCAGGGAGCCATCAGCCGCAGGCACGATGAAAGAGAGAAGGAGAGAAGGAGAGAGAGAGAGAGAAATCCAAGAGGTAAGAGGCAATGCATACAACAACAACATTGCAACCAATAAAACTGTCCAGATAATTGAGATGTCTTCTTCCTAGAGTGCACCAATGAGAGTAACTTCTGTATGAATACAAGAAAAAGGGTGAAGATTGATGACATTCTAAATGTTGCTTACAATTTCACCTCTAGTATGCGATAACTGCCTCTTTGAAATTAAAACGCAAAGTCTTTTTTGGCACTCTGGGAAGAAAAACCCATACAACATGATGAAATGGCCCAAAACTATTCCAAATAAAATAATTTGTTATTGGTTTGAAATTAGTTTTCTTTTTAATTTTTTTCATGTGTGTGTGTGTGTGTGTGTCCTACACACTGCTAAAAACATTATCCTCCATTTGTGAGGGGCAGTTTTTCAACCTTGAAAATTTCAGGTCGCCCTAGACACTGCAAACTTTTTCAGATCTAGCTGGACAAAAAAGAAAATTTGGAGGGCAAGCATTAGGGATTGCATGTGAGTAAGCAAAGTGTATCAGGAGCAGAACTGAGCTGGGTGTGTAAGGCAGATGAAAAGCTGAAAAGAAGAAAGACCTCTACCAAGACCCCATCATACAAAAAAAAAACAGAGGCACAAGTTAAGGGTATAGGAAAGATTAAAAAGAGAAAGAAAAAAAGATGGAAGTGAAAGGAGAAAGAGAAAGGTTAAAGGGAGAGGGCAGAAAGTAGAGAAAGATGAACATTGTGTTAGGAATAAGGAAAGCAAAAGAGAAAGTGAATGAAAAAAAAGAAGGAAAGGAAGAGGGAGGTAAGGCAGGGAAAGAAGGGAGTGAGAAATTGAATTAGTGGGCTAGTTACTAAAAGACGGCAGAGAGAAATAAATGAAATAGGGATAAGAAATGAAGAGAAGAGAGAGTGACAGAGAAAAAAAAAAAGAGTAAAAAAAATATTTACAGAGTATTATTTTTTTTATTCAAATTGCCTAGGTCTCTCTTTCTCTCTCTCTCTCTCTCTCTCTCTCTCTCTCTCTCTCTCTCTCTCTCAATTCCTTCTCTCTATCCCTCCTCATACAGGCTGAATTTTGTGGCTTTCAGGAACCACAGCAAAACCAATCCAAGGTCAGCTCAGTGCAGATTGTACAGCAACAAGCATTGCTGTCCCACAGATTACACGCTGTAACCTCGCCTAGTGCCTGGGCACTCTACTGGGAAGGTTAAAGGGTTGAATTCAAACAATAATGGAATGCGCTCTTAAGGGCGTATGAGTCAGAGATTTGGGGGATAACTCATCTCTTTATCATTAGCCAGACAAGATCTGACAGGCCGGCACTATCTCCAATCTCAATCTTAAATCATTCACTAGACTGAGCCTCCACCATCCACGGACGTAGCCAGCAGAATAAAAAAAGATCTTTGATGAGCTTTATATTTTGAAAATGCCCTGTCCAAATTTTAAATAGGATAAATGTTAACAGAGCAAGTTAGAGAAAAAAAACAAACAAAAAAAAAAAACAGTAGGACGCATCTGAAGTTAAGAAGTATAAATGATGAGAAACTGTGATTAGAACTGAGTAGCCTATGAGAAGCAGTTGTGTTAATAATGACATCATGCTAAGCGGCCAATGTATTGTTCATACTGGCACAACTTGTAAAGGCATATTCTAATGACAGTACTAGCAATACGAGTTACATTATGAATGATTTCTTCTCAAATACAGGCATAAAACATAGATGTCAGGAAATAACAGGAATTAACTGGGAGTTCAAGAGAGGGTATCCCTCAATCCTCAAGCCACGCAAACAGCTGGCTAACACATGCATCTGACAGCTGAAATAATCTAGTTGGCAATTAGTATTGTCTTCCACGATGTTTAGATGTCAACTCAAAAATGTATTCCTTTAAAAATTAATAATAAATAATAGAACGTATTACTTATACCTGTACTCATTATTTCCTATATCTCAATGTTTTACTTCTAAATTACTGAAAAAACACACAAGCTGTACAAACTGACAAAGGGCCCAGCATACTTTCAGTAATACCTTTAGAATGACAGAGTTAATCCTGATAGAAATCATTTAAAAGCCATGCCACAATCACTTGAACAAAACATGACAAGATTTATTACAATTATGAATTACTAATGTGATATTTACTTACTGTTAAAACTACTACTGAATTACTAAACTGAATCACTGAGCTGAATTACTGAACTGGTGACCTGTCCTGGTGCCCTTCACACTGGGAGCTCTACAGTAGTATAGGCTCCAGCATCACCATGGTTAGAATGGTTTTTTAGACCTCTAGCAGCAAGTAGGTGTAGGTAGTTAGTGTATCTCATTAGAATGTACACATTTGGTTGCACTGCTTTAATCTTAACATTATTGTCAGATTCAGGTCAGTGTCATACAAACACATTGCTTTTAAAAAATAGGTAGTAAAATCTTGGCTTTGAAATACAGGTAAAAAAAAAAAAAACTTTCCTTCATGTGGAGGTTCTTTAAGCTTTAAAAAGCTTGACTGCAAAAATGTTTCTTGAGCCTATCGGACAACTTAAGAGTGAAAGCATCGATGTAGCACACAATTTAGCACAATGTTTGTACTCAGAGTAGATCAAGAAAAGTTCAGGACTTATTCAATGTATGTCAGTCTTTGTTCCTGCAGGATATGTTATTTCCGTTTTGCCACATTGTTATCAGATTCTTCACTGAAATTATGGATTTTTGCTATTGAGATTGTATCATTTGTTGGAATGAAATGCAGTAACTTGTTAGAATACTAATCACTTTATTTAAGGAAACTGTAAAAAAAATATTTGCAATTTATTTTTATTAATGTTTTTTGCTGCCAGCTAGAAAGGCTGCATTGTCATGAAATTTGCACATTTGCAGTAGACCAACAATGACAGAGAAATGATTAAATGTATTAATAAAGCTGATTTTTTTTCCAAGCTCGATTATGATGCAACCATGTCTCAGCATGGAGTAGCAAACAGGAGTTTGCAAGTTGAACTATAATGCTTCTGTTTTATAACCACTACAAGATGATAACCACTTGTATAACCACTATGCAGATGGCTGCATGGACTAGTATACTGATAAAACAACTGTTATGCTTTTTTAGGTAGGAGTTCACAAATCAAGGACAGAGTCTTAAGTGCAGCATTACTAGCTGACATCTAACACAAGCAATCAGAGAACACTCCTCAAGATGTGTCCACTTACAATAGCAAGACCTCATTGAATAAAGTGGAGCACCATTTAACATATGTGCAATCTTGTTTACTAGATACCTATAGCTTCGAAATTCAGGATTAGCTTCTTAAAATGTGAATGCGTGGATGTTTTCTGGTTCAAGGCCTGTGACTCACTGACTACTCTGTAGTTGCTCGCTTTAAGCATAATATTTGTTTTCCACCAGACTGATAAATCCAGTGCATGGATGCAAGGACATCCAAAGCCAGTACAAATTATATGTGAGAGTGATTTTAGCATCAGACAACCTGTGTATCTCTTAGGCAAAGTACCTGTATGACCAAATTATCAGGTTTTCATGAAGTACCCCTGAGCAAGGTACCTTCCCCATCTCTTCTCCCCTGGTGTTGGACATGGCTGCCCACTGCTACACTAAGTGTAAGGGTTAAATGCAGAAGATGCATTTCGTTGTGGTTCACTGTCTACTTGGCTGTGTGGTCGCAATGACAAATAGTCACTTTCACACATACACAGCCCACAAAAGTCTTACTGAAAACCAGCAGAAATCTTTCATCAAGAAACCTTTTTTAATTTACCTTTTTGTCAAGACATAACATTTTTCATTCAAACTAAAACAAAAACATTTTTGATCATCAAATGACCAACAAAATGTGTATTTCATTTTGATTCCTGTTCAGTTCACTTGACTCCATTTCAAACGCTTGTGGAATATTATCAGACATAGCATTTTCCCCCAAAATCTGATAAGCCTATATGTGCTGTAGTGCCCTATTACCATGCACATAGCCAGAAGAGCTCCACTACTAAGCTTATCTTTCATAGTAAGGCTCTATGATACACCAAAATAATAGCTCTTGAGGACTTTCTAGAAGCTGTAATGGACTTGAAAATTGTGTGTGTAATTATTAAACTTCAGTTTGGAGGGAACGAGCCAGGGAAGTGAAAGAAAAGCCAAAATAATGGTGTGACAAGACAAAGGAAATAACATACCCATGCATCCAGTTTCACTGCTGCTAAGAAAATTCCTGTAGAGCTTGCAGAAGACTAGTAAAGTTACCTCAGAGGTTCTATGAAGAACCTTCAAAAATGGCTTATCATGGCACTATACCCCTAAACCAGAAAGTGTGAACTTTTTTAGTCACATCATATTCTCATCACACTTGACCATATGACATATTCAAAGATGCAGTGGCAGAATGCAGCAAAAGGTCAGGGATATTAGAACCTAGGGGACTTTGACATTTCATCTGCTTTAGTGGACCATGAAGGGATCTGCACCTTTGACCTTGTGCTGCTGTCTAGGTTCACAGCTTTCAGATTTTTATTTTAAATATTCAGTCTCAAGTGGCTGTGGTGTCTATGGACTATAGAGAACATCCAGGGGCTATAAAGTGTAAGGAGAAGGTGAAGCAACAAGTCATTAGATAACATTATTTCAGATGGCTTGGGTTCATCATGTTCTCAAAGCTCCTCGAGATGCTGCTAGTGCTGAGTTTTAGACTGTAAAAAATATCAGGGATGGGAAGTAACAAAGTATTGCAACTAAGTATTTTTAAGGTATTTACTAAGTACTAAGTATTTTTAACTTGATTTTCCTTTTAACCATTGTTTGTACTCCTTACATTTTCAGAACAGACTCATTACTTTTAATGCTTGTGAGACAAATAATAATTTTTATTTTGCTTTTTCTTTTTTTTTCCACCCTTTTCCACCCTAAACTTTAACATTGAGGCAAGATAATGCCTTGGTGTATCATTTAGTGAAGATCACGCACAAGCATAATACAATTATATGCTTATAATAGCATAATATATAAGACCTAAATCTTCCTGAGAGAAAAGGTGTGTATTGAGTGTGATATATTTATTTATTTGTTTATTTTTTAGTTGAAGTATAAATGGTTTAATAGTTTTTGATTCATGTGCTATGAGGTTCAGTTCACTTTGCACACAGACAGCAGAAATCTAGAAGAATGTCTGCTTTTTACTTTTATTCTCTGTGTACTTTTCAGAGCCTGAACTTTTCCCTGTGTAAAGTGGAATCAGCACTTTTACTTTAACCAGAGTTGTTTTTTACACAAGTATATGCACTTAAATAAAGAATGAGTGTACTTTTACCACCTCTGAGAGGTAGATAAAAAAAATAAATAAATAAAAACAGAATGACTCACTATGTCTATGTTTGGTTAACGACTGCACAGAAACTATTTCAGAAAATGAGCTACCATGATTTTTTTTTAATTTCCTTTGCATAGACTAATTTTCAAATTAATTCAGAAAAAAGGTCCTGGCCAGGGACATAAATTAGGTCTAACTATTGGGAAAAATGCCCAGAACGTATGGCACTCAATTTGTCCAACTCTTCTCTGCTCTGATTGCAACTTTAGTGATTGGGGGCAGCCTATGTAAATAACAGTTGTTAAGGCGCCTTTCTTGAGACACCAAGGACAAATTTCAACTTCTCTGGCATGTCTCAGTGTGCTTTTTACCAGGTAGCTGCCATTAAACTAGGAACTGTTCTCCACCCCATTACCTGCATCTACCCCTTCCAATGAAAGGGCCACACACCACATCTAGAGAACCTAAAAATAACATCACTGCTCTACCCTTATGACTCCTAAATGCTTTTCGACTTGTATGATGTAGGAGGAACCAAGAGTTTAGAACCTTTTGAACTTTGCAACACCATTTCTTGAAAGAAACAATCAGAAGATTCCAATGGACATCAAAGCAGCTGTTTCCATGGTATCAGACCAATTAACTCCTTTTAAATAGTATGCAGACTTATCCACCTAATCCTAGACAATCCTAGAAGTTTGTATTACTTACTTATTCCCAGTTTCTCAGATCACCAAAACCTAAGCCTGTCTTTTTGGGCTGTGGTCAGCACTCCTGCTGAGGGTCCAGGTGACCACAAAGTGTGGTCAGAAAGCGCCAGTCAGTTTCTTCATCATGTAAGACACAGAGCTCAAGTCATACAGCAGCCTAACAGTTCCAGTCACACACCCCTCACCTCAGCTCATCTCAGCTCAGCTCAGGAAGCTCCGAAACACCAAGTCATTCAGCAGATCTCCGCAGAGGATGCGTCTGCCCTGTGAATGCCAATGACAAGCAGCCGGAGTCCCTGAACGCACACGGCAGCAGCAACTGTTCAGCGCTCTTTACTCTGCACAAAGGATGCACAGCGCAGCCCCGGACACTTACCGAGCGACAGATCCCGGAGATCCCGGACCGCTGAAACGGCGATCTGGAGGTGGACACGCGCGCGCACAAACACAAAAAAGTTCCGAGCGTTATGCGCGAGTAGCTACGGAGGGTCTGACTAAATGAAACGTGCGCATCTCAAAAACCATGTGCGCATTTCTGAGGAAAAAAACTGCAAACTGCAGCAAACAGCCACGGTAATCCTGAGGAGCGCAGCAGAGAGGATGCGAAAGACAGGGCTCTTCGGCGACAAGTGTTCAGAAAGGAGCGCTCTTTCTCTCTCTCTCTCTCTCTCTCTCTCTCTCTCTCTCTGTCAAACTCTCTTCTCTCTCTCTCTCTCTCTCTCTCTCTCTCTCTCTCTCTCTCTCTCTGTCAAACTCTCTTGTCTCTCTCTCTCTCTCTCTCTCTCTCTCAAACTCTCTTCTCTCTCTGTCAGACTGTCTCTGTCAGACTCTCTCTCTCTCAGACTCTCTCTCTGTCAAACTCTGTCAGACTCTCTCTCTCTCTCTCTCTCTCTCTCTCTCTCTCTCTCTCAAGCTGAAGCATGTTCTGTTGTATAGGTCACTCTGACAGTTTTGTCCATGTCCAATAGCAACCTGCAA
This sequence comes from Hepsetus odoe, assembly GCA_017165825.1. Taxonomy (NCBI): domain Eukaryota; kingdom Metazoa; phylum Chordata; class Actinopteri; order Characiformes; family Hepsetidae; genus Hepsetus; species Hepsetus odoe. Next base: position 10,606,350 of record CM029389.1, read on the forward strand.
CTGAAAACGTCAAACATTGACACAGTTGCAGTGAATTAACTTGATACAGGACCTTAGGACAGTTCCAGGAATGAATATATATATTTGAGAATGATATTTAAGAATCATTTTTGTTACTGGAACTGGCCGGTCCTGTATCAAGTTAATTCAATGATTTTTTTGTGTCAATGATGTTTGATAATTCACAATACATGAATGTGCTGTCAGCTAAACATTAACTTAACATTAACTGAAAATTTTTTTTTCAGGCATATGTAGTGTAATGACATGATTGCACCAAATGTGGTGCTAAGCATCCATTAAAGTTGCAAAAATTGAGGAAAAACTGTAAGTTAATAAACAAAAATTCAGATTTTCCAGGACATGTGATTGATGCATTTTATGAAAGAAATGATTGAAAGAAAACTTTCACTTTTCCCTGTTTTTGCCTTTTGTAAAATATATTTAGAAGAAAAAAAGTAAGTATTACATTTGCAGCATTTAGCAGATGCTCTTATCCAGAGCGACTTCTGTTTCCTAATTACAGGGACAGCCCTGCAGCAGCTCAGGGTTAAGGGTCTTGCTTAGGGATCCAGTGGTGGTAGTGCTAGAGGTGGGATTTGAACCTGGGTTCTCTTGATCTAGAGGTCCATAGGCAAGTACCCTACCACTAGACCACCACCACCCTTATTAGATGTTGGCTGCAGTTGGTTTAGTAGCAGTAAACGCCATTTCTTGAAATACTACTATCCCCAGTTAATTATAATAAATGAGCAGGAAATCACGTGCAAGACAACCATCTGAAACATCAGCGCATCTGTACATGATCAATATTAGAGGGAACAGTTAGCATTTTTTTTCTAGCACAAATAAAGTGTTATCTGTGGTGTCTGTAGTACTATCAATTATATGCTACACACAAAACTGATAGAGATGAGAAAACAGTATTTCTTAAAAGGATCCATTGTGTTACGTGATAATCCATACAGCCTGAAAACACTCCTGCCAATGTCTCCAAAGGATCATTTAATAAGCAGACAGTCAAAGCATTCTGACAGTATTTGCCAGTTTATTGTCTCTTCCCTGCAGTGGATAATGAAAACATGCTAGTATTTCTTAAGTAAGATTTTAACCAACCTACATTTTAACCTACATGATGTAATATATTCTGTAATGTTTTCTGTGGGAGGTTGATATGTTGCTGATTGAGTAGCCCATGCTATAACTAAAGGAATACTCCACGTTTTATATCCTAAACACCATCAGCAGATTCGAAAACCACAACCCTCGATCCTGGGGCCTAACCCCTAACTAAAAGTTGCTCCATAAATGGGGACATGTCAAATGTATTGTCTTTGGTAATGAACCATATGCTAGAGACGCATCAGATGAAGATTAGGTTGAAAATGCTGGGTATTACTTCAACAAGTGAGCTGAAAAAGCTAACGGGCCAGTTAATGGTTATTTAGTATATCAAACTACTTCATGGGATGTCTGACCCATGAATACCTCAAGTCAAAAAATAGAGTTTGTTTTCACCCAATTAAGTAAAAGCTGTTCTTGAGTTGCAGAGAGAGTGGATGACCGAGGAAGCTGTTTGACCTCTCTCACACTCCAGCTCTTTCAGCTCCTGCATTACACCCAGTTTAGCATTTGCATTTTTCACCACCAATTAGAGCTCTGTTTGTACACTCCTCTTAATGTAGCCTTTTTTTCTGCAATGCAAACTACCATTTCAAAACTATTGATCACAAACAGAGCAGGGCATGTATAAGTGTGTGTGTGTATGTGTGTGTGTGTGTGTGTGTGTGTCCGTGTGAGTGCGTGTGCGTGCATGCATGTGTGTGTGCGTGTGTGTGCACTCAAACATAAACCAAAAGAACGCTCTGCTATATGAAGGGGAAGGACCTAAACCCATACACAGAGCAGCCTCTGTCTGTCATTAAGGGAAAAGCAGGTGTAGAGACAGAGAGCAAGAAACAGATTGAGAAAGATAAGGAAATTGAAGGGGAGAGGGAGAGAGAGAGAAAGAGAGAGAAAGAGAGAGAGAGAGAGAGAGAGAGAGAGAGAGAGAAAGAGAGAGAAATAAAAAGAGAGAAAGCATGAGATATAGCAAAAAGAAAAAAATCTTAAATTGGGGAGCTTGCCCAATTGTCTCTATAGCCACATTAAGATTTATTTATATTATACTATCTATATTAGTTTTCCATCCGTATAACAGAATGTATTCTTTACATGTCTTTGCACTTTTAAAATGTTTAATCCACTTTTTTTTATTCATTAGCATATAATCTAAAATTCAAGTAGTATGTATTTTATATTTTCAGAGGTCCATTTATGATATTCATACAGTTATGTGTATATAAAAACTACCATCATTCTTAAATAGCATATTCTACTGGTGCTCTGGAGACAAGATATCAAGTTTTGCATCAAATTATGATCAGAATTTTATGGATATGGATTCTGTAGACATTTATTAATTATTATAATTAAATTCATTGCTTAACAATATTTCATATTTTCATTTGTTTGTTCTCTTGATTCTTTTTCTACTATTTAGCAGTCGCAGTAGTAGTATGGTCATCTATAATAATAATGAAATAATAATTTAAGCACTAGCATTGCAAAACAATGAGAAAATGACTATTTATGCAAGATGGCTTCTTAATAATCCATCTATCCATCAATCCACCCAGTTTCGGAACTGCTTATCTGGGACAAGGTTGAGGTGTTTAGCCCAGACATTCCTTTCTTTGGCCACTTCCACCATCTACCCAGACCAGCCAAGATTTACAATCTTCCCAGCATGTCCTGGGTCTGCCCCATGGTCTCCTTCCAGTTTGTTGTGCCTACAAATTCACCACTGGGAGATGCCTGGGGGCATCCTAACAAGAAGCCCAAACCACCTCAGCTGGCTCCTTTCAACATAGTGTGTGCCAGCCTTATGGGGGAAACCCTTTTCTGCTGCTTGTTTTCGTAATCGAACCCAGACCTCATGACCATTGCTGAGGGTTGGAATAAAGATCAACTGGTACCTTTTGAGCCTTGCCTTTGGCCTCAACTCCCTCCTCAATACAACAATATGGTACAGCATCCGTATAACTGCTGCCGCTGGCCCAATCTATCTATATATCCCCCGCTCCATTTTACCTTCACTCATGAACAAGAGCCCAAGTCACTCCTCCAGTTGAGGCAATAATTCTTTCCCAGGGCAGTCTACCTTTTCACCTTTCCAGGGGAACACTATGGACACCAATGTGGAGGTGCTGATCCTTATCCGCAAACCATCTCAATCCATGCTGAAAGTCACAACATGATGAAGCCAATAGAACCACATCACCAGCAAAGGTGCAATCCTGAGGTGCAATCCCCCATAATGGACACCCTGCACCCCTGTCTGCATCTTGAAATCCTGTCCATGAAAAATCACAAGCATGATAGGGGAGAAGGGGCAGCCATGACAGTGTCGAGCACCCACTGAGAATGAGCTTGACTTAATGCCAAGAATATGAACACAGCTCTCACTGTGGTTATACATGGATCATATAAGATCCCCTGGTACCCTGCAACACAGAACCTCTCAAAGCACATGAATGGAGTATGGAGTTTTCCTACACCCTATCATAAACTTTTCCATGCAGGTACACTTATAAGATGCCTTATGTTCGAATGTGGTGTTTCTTATGAAAAATCTGTGCCTTGCAGGTTTAGATCAGGTTGGTTATTTCTCCCAATCACCTCCTCCAATTTTTCCCATCATTGCCAGTGTGAACATCAAAGGCTACCAGCAAAACAACCTAGGAAGGTTGGGTACTTTGAGCTGCTGTTTGGATGTCACCACAGTCAGTGCTTTGCCCTGTACAACTCTTTTATTTACTGGGACTTGCTCCAACAAAGCATTGCTCAGTCAGGGGCTAACAAGTAACCCCATGCCTTAACCCCACCTCTAACCCTGTGAAACTCCAGGGAAGCCCCCATCCAGGACTTTGGTTCTAGAGCCCAGGCTGTGTGTAGAAGTGAGCCTGAAGATATTGAGTCTGTGATGCTCAACTTCTCGCACAAGGACTCCATCCCCTCAAGTGAGGTGATATTAGGCAGTTTGTTTTTAATTTTCAGATAAATTTAACAAGGTCATAGCCATTCAAAATTTTCACTGCTAGATTTGATCCCACAAATTGCTCAAGTAACAGCTTTAGATGGTGTGGAGACATCTTCTACCCATTGCAAAATACTTACAAATACAATACAGTACTAAAGTCAAGCCTCAAAACAAGCTCAAACTATGATTTAGACATACAGCCTATGTGTTTAGATGTTCTGGAATGTCAGATATGCAGCTGAAAGTTATTGCTGCTAATCAGTAGTTTCTTCCAGACAGAAATGGCTCTAGCAAAGTAAACGATGAAGTGTTAGTTTAAATGGTGTCACTTAGCCAGAACAAAACTGTAACTTTTGAACGCACACCAGTGGGAGTCAGGCTGGCTGTCACAGTTTACTTTGCTGTGTGGCCGCTAAGGGCTAGCAGACATCATTGGATTGTAATTTAATTGGAGAGTGACACAGCGAGCCCTGCTGGCCAGCTCACCCCATCAATCATTCCAAGGCTCTGACATTCTCACACATATGAATACACACACACACACACACACACACACATACACACACACACACATTTCTGGCCATATTTGTTTTGTTTTGTCCACAGGATATTCTTACTTTAATAGCTAGCGTGATTTTTGTAGAGCTTTGCAGATGATGTGAAGTGAAGTGAAAGTGACTATTCTCGTCATTGTGAGAACACACAGCACAGCACACGGTGAACCATAATGAAATTGGATCTCTGCATTTAACCCATGCACAAACACACACCATGCAACAGGGGGAAGCTATGAAAGCGCACAGGGAGCAGTGACGAGGAAGGTACCTTGCTCAAGTATACCTCAGGGCAACCAACTTGTAAGGGGTTTGAACCCACAATCTTCCGATTCTGTGGCCAACTCCATAACCACCGCTGCCCCACTATGCAGATGCAATTACAGTTACAATGCAGCCAAATTACATCTGGATTCATCACCAATCTGAAGTATTCCACAGTTATCTTGCCAGATAGAAAACCCAATAGATATGTTGTTAAACCAAAAGCAGAACCTGATTGGTCTTCTTCCCAGTCAGCTGCTGGGCTCACAAATAGAACCTTATAGAACCAAGCCACTTTAGAGATAAGAAGTCCAAGAGCACAAGCCTCACAAACCTCACATATTGTTAAGAATAAGAAAATATGAACAATTTAATTTTGACAAATTGGCATATAGATCAATATAGTATAGTTCTAAGGGGTGGAACACAAATTAAATGTTAAGTAAAAAAAATTATATTAATAAATCACTCAAGGGTATTTATTTATATTTTAGTATTATATAACTGTATATATATTTGTATTTGGCATACATAAAAGTGGCAAAGCTGTTAGCTTCACAAAGGCAACTTTTCTGGCAATGGAATACATTAATTTTATGTATTTTTTGTGCTATACCTTATTCAACTGATCCTACAATCCAAAATTAGAATGTTTCAGAACTATATGAGCTTTTTTCAGTCTTTCAAAATCACATGCATGTGGACATAACGAGGCTTCTATGGAAGCATTAGTCAGTCTTTCATTATAGTGGTTACACACAGCCTCTGCAAGCAACCGCCTCTCCCTTCTGTTCATTCTCCTAAGCAGCAGAATCACTTCCCCTTTAGATTCCTTTCACACCTTCAGACTGTCGGCTTAATTCTTAATGTAACACTTAATCTCTCCTCTGTTCTCTCTCTGTCTCTCTCTGTCTCTCTCTCTCTCTCTCTCTCTCTCTCTTTTCCTCTCTCTAAAATGAGTCAAAGAATACTGCCTTTTGCTTTTTTAATACTCAAAAAAATCCAGTACCAGTGGTGGTCTTTGAACAATATCCTAGGGGATCTTTTAATAAATAAATACATGTGTTCGGTGTTTTTCAATCTTATTTCAACTGACTGCATTGATAGCACATAGTCTGTTAGATCTTCCAAAAATCTCCTTAGCTTTTGGCAAATGTGTTTTAACAGTTTAAACTCTGTTTAAACTCTGTTTTTTTCATTAAACGCTAGGAAATTTGAGAAAATTATTGTCTGTGTTAATTGTGCTACAGATAAGCAGATAGAAAGATGGATGACTCTGGGGCAGAAGTTTTATCAAGGTCTTTTAGGGCACCAAGAAGTCATATAGCATCATGCCAAAGATCCTATTTTGGCATCTTTATTTGAAAGATTGCAGCTCCTTGTTTCACAGTATACAATGAATGCTCTTTTCATTTTGTTCAAACAGCTCTTCCAGAAGGCAATACTAGAATCCTCTTTTCCTGGAGGGATTCCTCTACATCATGCAGGACCGCAAGCGAGTTCAAATTTAAATCTGTCAACTTTAATCTAATAAATTCATCTCAGTTCATCATTGTCTAAAGTCTACATGGCCAAATAAATGAGGTAATATAGAAGTTCTACCTGCAGGTTCATGCCTCCTTCACTGTTATATATTCCAAATCCCTTTTAGCTCATTACCATTTCTAAGATTTCCGGATGAGTTCTGGATGACAAGGTAGCTGTGATGTTTCAGCTGAATTATATATATATAATTATATATAATATTATATATATTAAAACAGGGTCTAAATGGTAAGCCTGTAAGTGCCAATTAAAGGCTTAATAAGGTCATTCATTCTGTATATTATGTGAATATCCCCCTAAAACTAATGGAGTATCACACAACATAACATTGGTGGACATATATAACATCTGATTTTCTTACAAACTCACTCATTTTCATATCCGCTTTTCCTAATTAGTGTAATGGGGGTGCCGGAGCAGAGACAATTTTGCATGTCCAAGTCACCTAATGTGCATGGACAGTGGAAGGAAACTGGAGCTCCCACACACACTGCATACAGAAAAGACCCAGACCATCCAACCTGGGAATCAAACCCTGGACCTTCACACTGTGAAGCAATGGCTCTACCCACTGCACCACCCCTAATAACTAACAACAAATTACTAATACATTTTTTTACCTAAATTGCTAAACTCTGAACACTGTTAATAGCCGGTTTTAAGTAGATTTTTTATTTTTAAATTTGGCTGTAAATTAGTTATGATTTCAACATTTTCAGTGACTCCCGTTAACAATGGCAGCAGCCATAGCAGTTAGAGAAGACACAAACATTGAATGTTTACCCTCAGGATGACATTATAACGTACCATATATATCATGTAACATTTATGCATGTATGTGTGAGCAAACCCATTACAGAAAATGGGTGTCTTGCCCATGATGTCATTTTACATGGCCAGTGTGGAATTAGATCTGTCTGCCGCTAGGATTGTTAGCAGGAGCAGGAAGTACGACCACATAACTCCCATACTCTCCTCGCTTCACTGGCTTCCTGTTAGGTACAGGGCTGACTTCAAGGTCCTCCTCTTAACTTACAAGGCACTTAAAGGTCTTGCCCCAATATACCTAACCGAACTGCTTAATGCCTATACACCTAATCGCCCACTTAGATCCCAGAATAAAGATCTCCTAATTGTCCCTCGCATAAATAAATGTATTGGAGCACGAGCTTTCAGTTACAGGGCCCCTAGATTGTGGAACAGCTTGCCTGCTTCTGTACGGGATGCTGATTCAGTCTCAGTCTTTAAATCACGGCTGAAGACTTACTTTTTTAGTTTAGCTTACCCACACCAATCACCATAGTGCACCATTACTAATGTCGCTGGTGCTGCTGTACATGCCATCGCACTGTATTGTTTCATTTCTGTGTCTGTCACTACTGGATCCTGCTCATTACTGACCATCCCCATTCCATTTCTCTCCCCACATGTCCGGGTGGGCACGCTGTGGTCATCACCTGAGTCCAATGCCGAGCTACCATCTGGTCTGTGTGATGCATCTGATGCGCCAAGGGACCCTGGCAGCTCATCGGTACCTGGAAGCAACTTGGGACTCCTCACTGATCCTGGAGTTTAAAACCAAACTAACTTTGTACTGTTAGTATACCCAAGGGGGTTGGGTAGCCGGTTGACCTTGGACCCTCAGAGGTTTTTTTTTTCTCCACATAGTGGAGTTTTTGGTTCCTCTCCTTCGTAGTTGTCCGGCTTTAACATCTATCATTGTAACCTGTTCCACCATCCACCGCCATTGTAAAGTGCCTTGGGGCAACTGTGTTGTAAAAGGCGCTATATAAGAATAAATTGAATTGAAAATTGAATTGAATTGTTATTTAATAGGGCCTTGCTAAAACTAAAAACGTTCACTATATCGGTGATATATTTAGCAAATTTATTTATTTTATAGCAGAATTTACACACAGTGGCATACAGTGAGCACAGATTGTTATATCATACCAATGTTTATATTTTCCTAGACATGCACCCAAAAGAACACGTGCTGTGTCCCAGTCTCAGTTATGTAAAGTACTAAAACGTACTGACGTGTTGAAAGCACGCCCCTTAGAAGAATTTTTATCCTGCTAAACATGAGTGAATGAGTGCATTAGCTGCACAATATGTAGTCATTTTAAGGTAAAAAGAGGCAGCTTAGAAGAGCCTAAATACTGCATAGTTTTATTTGTTTTACCTTTTGCCCTCAGTATAATTCATATTTGCAATCTGCATAATCTTGTAGTTTAATGTTTTCATTGGTACTTCAAAATGTGAAAAAATTAAAATAAGGAATCGATGTCGGAATACTGTAGAACTTTCAAGATGTAAACAAAAGCCGAAATATACTGCATTTATTTCCTGTACATATTTGTTTCTATCCATAGGTTATATCCTCATTTTCAAAATAACTTCAGAGATGTTGCTTTTAATATACTTGAAGCTTTTGGTCCAAAGTTCAAATCGCATCCCACTAGGCCTGTTGCCTCAGTCCTTCTTACCCATTCATTTTAATCCCAACACAGCTGTAGTTTTTCTCTTAATCCAGCAATTTTAAGACTATTGCCACCAATTTAAGAATTATAATATGTACACTATATTATACAATAGAATCTCTAGAATCCTACATTCATTTAGTGACAAGTTCCATGTCACCAAATTTAAACCTGCTGCAGAATGTGCTCAAACAAACAAGGCCATTTGTACTGATGGGCTACCTCACTGCCTCCACTTGATCCTGCTTTTTTATCCTCTTTTCCCTCTGGCTTACAGTTTTGTGGGCTTTTTTCCAGACTGCTCCCACTCTCTGCCATTCTAAAGCTGGACTCAGCAATACTTAAAGAAAGCTCCAAGCTTCTGGCACACAATATTCTATTTCTTCTCATGGTGATAGAACATACAATCTCATATTATTTAGTCTTTGGTTGTTTACTGTGTAAAATCCTGAACTGAAACCTTTATCCATCCTCTGATGAATCCCTACACTTTCCCTTTGCAATCTTAGGAAAGGGGTCTCTATATAAAATGTTTTTGTGACCTATTGTAGACCTATCTATGGACCATTATTTACATTATTCAGATTCTGATCTTCCTTTTCTTTTGGCTGCTCCCGTTTAGGGGTCGCCACAGTGGATCAACGGTCTTCATTTCTTCTGGTCCTCTGTATCTTCCTGCTTCAAACCAAACACCTGCATGTCCTCTATCACCACGTCCAAAAACCTCCTCTTTGGTCGTCCTCTTTTCCTCTTTCCTGGCAGCTGCATCTTCAACTTCCTCCTCCCAATATAATCCTCATTTCTCCTATGAACATGTCCAAACCAATGCAACCTTGCTTCTGCCTTAAATGCATCCATCACTCCCATTGCAGATCTCATCACTTTTACACTGCCATCATTACTCTCACATACTTCTCTATAACACCTGACTTCCTCATACAAAACCACAACTCCTCTCTAGGCACCCTGTCATATGCTTTCTCCAAGTCCACAAAGGCACAATGTAACTCCTTCTCACTTTCTCTATACTTCTCCATCAACACCCTCAAAGCAAACATCGCATCTGTAGTGCTCTTTCTCGACATAAAACCATACTGCTGTTCACTAATCTTCAACTCTTTCCAAAAACTTCATGCTGTGGCTGATCAACTTTATCCCTCTATAGTTACTACAGCTCTGTGCATCACCCTTATTCTTAAAAATCGGTACCAGTACACTTCGTCTTCACTCCTCATGCATCCTCTCACTTTCCAAGATTGTGTTAAACAATCTGGTCAGAAACTCAACTGCCATTTCCCCTAACCACCTCCATGCTTCCTCTGGTATGTAATTTGATCCAACAGCCATTCCATTCTTCATCCTCTTCATCGCTGTCCTTACTTCCATCTTGCTTATTTGCTGCACTTCCTGGTTCACTATCTTCACATCATCCAATCTTCTCTCTCTCTCTCATTTTCTTCATTCATCAGCCCTTCAAAGTACTCCTTCCAACTGCTCAACGTGCTCTGTTCACCTGTGAATGCGTTTCCATTTCTATCTTTAATCACCCTGACCTGCTGCACATCTTTCCCTGCTCTGTCTCTCTGTCTAGCCAATTGGTATAGGTCTTCTCCCTCTTTACTGTCCAGCCTCTCATACAATTCACCAAAACCTTATCTTTGGCCTTCGCCACTGCTTTCTTTGCCCTGCGGTTCATCTAACTGTACACCTGTCTACTTTCTGTCCTACTTCTTCTTTGCCTCCCTTTTCTTCTGTATATAATTCTGTACTTCTCGTTCCCACCACCAGGTTTCCTTATTCTCCTTCTTTCTTCCAGATGTCACACCAAGTACATTTCTAGCTGTCTGCCTTATCACTTCTGCAATAGCTTCCCAGCAATCCGGTAGCTCTTCAGCACCTCCCAGTGCTTGTGTTCACTCCTGCCTGAATTCCACCTTGCAGTCCTCCTTCTTCAGCTTCCACCACCTTGATCCTTGACTCTGCCCTCACTTTCCTCCTCTTCTTGACCTCCAAGGTTATCTTACAGACCACCATCCTATGCTGTTTAGCTACACTCTCCCCTGTCACTACTTTGCAGTCTCCAATCTCCTTCAGACTGACCCCCCTGCAATAGACATAATCCACCTGTGAGCATCTTCCTCCACTCTTATAAGTCACCCTGTGCTCCTCCCTCTTCTTAGTATTACCTACAGCCATTTCCATCCTTTTCACAAAATCTACAACCATCTGACCTTCAGCATTCCTCTCCTTGATACCATATCTACCCATCACCTCCTCATCACCTCTGTTCCCTTCACCAACATGACCATTAAATTCTGCACCAATCACCACTCTCTATCACTTCATCTAACTCACTCCAGAATTCTTCTTTCTCTCCAATCTCACAACCAACTTGTGGAGTATAAGCACTAAAACATTCATCATCACACCTTCAACTTCCAGCTTCAAATTCATCGCCCTCCCTGACACCCTCCTTACCTCCAAAACACTCTCCACATACTCTTCCTTCAGGATAACACCTACCCCATTCCTCCTTCTATCCAAACCATGGTAAAACAATTTAAACCCTCTTCCAATACACCTGGCCTTACTACCCTTCCATCTAGTCTCTTTCACACACAAAATGTCAACCTTCCTTCTTTCCATCATATCAGGTAATTTTCTATTTATATTTATTTGGCAAAGTATTACATTGGGTTCTTGAGCAAAAAACCCTTAACCCTGAGTTGTTCCAGGGGGACTGTCCCTGTAATCAGGAATTGGAAGTTGCTCTGAGTAAGAGTATCTGCTAAATCCCGTAAATGTTAAACTCTTTAATTAGTTTTGGAACATCTGCTCCTAAGCATAATGGGTAAACAAATGTAATGAAAAAATGTATTTATAGAGAATTAGATCAATATCAACAAGAAAAAAAAATGTGTCAGCCGAGTAAAAAAAGATTTAAAGATTCTAATATTTTCTTTTTTTATTAGAGTAGAGTAGAGTGATCTTTTTTTATTATTATTAAGATATGCTGCATTTTTGTTTTCTTTTAGCTGTAAATGTTCTATGTATTGTTTCTGTAAAGATAACAGTGCTTCAACATTTCATGCTGAACAGACCCATAAAATTGCCCAACTATTTTTCACCCTTCAAAGGTTTTCTCCTGTAAATGTACTTTAATGTAGTCATACAACAATTTTTTTTATTTAACTGCAAAATGAATTTACTTTTCAAAATTTCATTTTTAGGGCCATTTTCATTTTTAGGGCCACATGTGATGAAGTAAAGTACATCCAGTATATTTGAGTTGGTGGTTTGGCATTGATTAGCTCTGAATTATTTTTGAACTACTGAACCCTTAAGATGTGCTCTGCAGAAATCTAAATGAGTGATAAATCTTTAACTGCCTGGAGGTAAACTGAGTCAGCATTGAAAGTCATTTACTTTAGGAAATCACCTTTTTTCGACATCGATTCCACCTTTCATTAATTTACCCAATATAATTGTGACTCACATCACTTTAAATACTGCAAAGAATTTTTAAATACAAGGTAATCTTTCATTATTTACATAATTATCTCTCATATGGTATAAACACTAATAAATTAGTGCTATTTAAGTTGAAATTACTTACAACTTTTCATCCATCTCTCTCTCTCTTTCTCTCTCTCCTTCTTTCTCACTCTCCTTACTGTATTAACATAATTTTAATTTGTAACTACTCAGAATTTTTCTTTAGACACCCTCAAAGGCATATGTTGTTAATATGTAAGAATTTAATGTGGAACAGAATTATCTCTGAGATTCAGTAGCAAAAAGTATTTATAAAATTACTTCTTACTTTACCAAAGAAATTCTGAGGCAATGGGCCTTTCATGGGTTTCATATGTGTAACATATTGCCACCATGAAGATACCTCCTCTCATACAGTATATATGATTTTAAACATATACCCTAATTAGGATAAGCAGATGATTTTGTGTGTGTGTGTGTGTGTGTGTGTGTGTGTGTGTGTGTGTGCGCGCGTGTGTGTGTGTGTATGTGTGTGTGTCTTATAATGTTGTCTGGCATTTTGTTGACAAAACAAAATCACCTCCATAATAAGTTGTTCCAATCCGTTTCAGTGCATTAGACTTTTGAAAGGTAAGTAACCAAGTAATACTTTTTTTTTTAAACAAAAAACCTTTCTGCCAATGCCAGAGGTTCTCCTGCCTTGATCATGTTGAGCTATAAACCCCTTACCTTCTTTGTCACAGCAAGATCTTTGTTAGTTATCTCCTGATCTTTTGCTAATGAAAACAATCTGTTGACAACAGCTGCCCAAAAAATGATAAAACCTGTTCTAGGCTGTAAGCAGCAATGTTGTTAAAACATGTTCAAGAAGTGCATAATTTCTCCAAGAACTGATGCAGTGATTTAAAAAATATCAAAGTTTACAAGGCAGCTGGCAAGTGCTATGTCACCAGTTATTCCTTACAGTTGAAATCTGTTTAAATTTGCTCTACAGGTTAAACTCTATTTTTCTCTTTAAACATATGTTTTCGGGCAGTGGTGGCCTAGTGGTTAGGGCGTTGGCCACATGAGGAGGATCGGGGTTTCGAACCCCTTCCCAATAGGTTGCCCAAGGTGCTTGAGCAAGGTGCCGTCCCCGTCCCGCTCCTCCCTGCGATGGGCTGGTGACCTGTCCAGGGTGTGTCCCCTGTCCTCGCCCTGTGTGCGCTGGGATGGACTCCAGCACTCCCCCGCGACCCCATTTGGGACAAGCGGCAGAAAATGGATGGATGGATGGACATATCGTTTCGTGAACTGTTCCTTAAGATGACTAATTTGGAAGCTAATGTCCTCCCATATATTCAAACTGATTTTGTTATCACTTCATGGCCTCAAGTATAATCCTGGGTATTTATGGCAGTCAGTACATCATCAGATTTTTTTGACGGACATTTGGTTCAGTATCCTCAAGTCATCCAACCGTCTCTCTCTTTCTCTCACTCTCTACATTCTTCAGCCCCTTAAATTACACCATCAATCTGCTCAGCACACTCTGCACACATGTAAATATGTTTCCCCCATTATCCTTTATCACCCTTACCTGCTGCACATATTTTCCAGCCTGGTGTCACTGACAATCAGTAAAGGTCCTTTATAACCTTCATTATTGTCCAGTCTCTCATACAATTCACCTTACACCTTATCTATAGCCATTGCCACCTTTTTCTTTGTCCTTGCAGTCCTTGCTTCCTTCTTTCACTTCCACCAATTGACCTTTGACTCCTCTTCTTAACCTCCAAGGTCATCCTACAGACCACCATTCTACGCTGTTTAGGTACACTCTCCACTGTCACTGCTTTGCAGTCTCCAATCTCCCTCACACTGACCCTCCTCAAATGGACAGGCTGTACCTGCATGAACCTTCTTCCCATCTTATGTATCCCTGTCCTCCTCCCTCTTCTTAAAATAAGTTATAACTACAGCTATTTCCATCCTTTTGGCAAAATCCAATACTAACTGACCCTCTGCATTCCTCTCGTTCCTTGACACCACACCTACCCATCACCTCTGTTCACTTAACCAACATATCCATTAAAGTCCACTCCAATCATCACTCTCTCCCCTGGATAAACTCTCTATCACTTCATCTAACTCACTCCAGAATTCTTTTTTCCTCATACTTCTCACAACCAAATTGTGGGCATGAGCACTAACAATACTCATTATAACTCCTTTGATTTCCAGCTTCATAATCAACACTCTATTTGACACTTTTTTCACCTCCAAAACACTCTTCACATACTCTTCCTCCAAGATAACACTTACAGCATTTCCTCTTCCTTCCATACCATGGTAAAGCAATTTAAACCCTCCTCCAATACACCTGGCCTTATTACCTTTCTATTTAGTCTTAGAAAATGTCAACTATTTTTTCATTTCTGCTAATGCTCTCCCATCACCAGTCATACTATCAACATTCAAAGTATGAATCCTCACATCCACTCTCCTATCTTTCTTTCGCTTTTCTTTCCTCTGAACATGCCTTCCTTTCGCTTCTTCTTCTCCTTTAGCCAATATTAGTCGTTTTCTACCCACACCAGGTTGGCTAATAATACTGGTGGTAGTTGTTAACCAGGTCCTCAAACGATACTGATGTGGCAAAAACTTTACACTGGATACCCTTCCTGACATAACCCTCCCCATTTTTCTGGGACCGGCACAAAAAATGCAATGGCTTGTACATCCCTTGTGGCTGGGTTGTGCACTGAAATTATACCATTACACTTTCATGTATCTTCATCTAGGTAGACCACAGAAATGATCTAAAGACTTGATATGAAGAATGATGGTGCTTACGTATTAAAGCTTTTTTTTATTATAATTATTTTGCTTGGTAAGCACTAATATTAGTCAGGTTACAAGTTCTTGTAGATGGTTAAAACCAGCAGTTTAATTGGATTTAATGTATGAAAGTTTCAAACATTACCTTAAACTAAAACAGTTTTTAAAAATTCCTGAAAAGTACTGATGAGGATGTCACTGGACAGAGACAGCTTTTTTTATTACCACAATTAATTTTAAATTAAACAACTCAGATGCAGTTGAAGTGCAGACTTTAATTCAGATTGCATAAAAATGTGAGGATCTAAAGCATTTCATTAACACAATTCTTTCATTTCAGGGGATTTAAAAGTAATTAGACAAATTAAATAACTGAAAATAAAATGTTCAATTCTAATACTTTGTTGAAAACCCTTTGCAGGCAATGACAGCCTGAAGTCTTGAACACATGGACATCACCAGATGCTGGGTTTCCTCCTTTTTAATGCTCTGCCAGGCCTTTTCTGCAGTGGCTTTCAGTTACTGTTTGTCTGTGTCTATTAACAGTCTAGTAAACCTTTCTAACGTAAACTACAATAAAAATAGTCTGAAATTAATTTATAGTTGTAAATTTATATTTAAATTCAGCTGAACTGAGGTGAAAGCCTGGAACTTCTGTGAAATTCTCCTGTTAATTCCACTTTTATCAATGCTGAGCAGAAAAAGAAGAAAGAATCGAGATTTTCATTTTCCATGTGAGATAGAACAGACCAAAAGATTCCAGTGCCTTTGAATGGCTTTTCATCATTAGTGAGAGGCATGCTGGTTTGAGTGGCATGGGGAGAGGTGCTGCTTTTTTAGCCCTTGCCTTCATCATGCCATGTGTCAAAATGTTAGGCTGGAGCTTGATGGGGGTGTGTTTTCATGGTGCACATAAAGCCCGCCTCTTACTTGATCATGTGTATTCAGCTTAATTCCTGCAACTGTGACCAGAGGTCTTATATGGCTGCAAATAAGCTGCAGTTCGTTCTTAGCGACATTTTCTGATTTTCTGAAGCCACAGTGTAAATTTGTGCAGGTTACTTCTGATTATTCTGATTAGGGTCAATTTTTTTTTTTTTTTTTAAAACCCATGTATAAACAGTATCACACAAAGGTGAGTACACCCTTCACATTTTTGGACATATTTTATTTTATCTTTTCATGGGAAAACATTGATGAAAAGACACTTTAATACAATGCAAAGTGTACAGCTTCTATAACAGTGCAAATTTGCTGTACCCTTAAAATAGCTCAACACACAGCCATTAATGTCTAAACCATTGGCAAAACAAAAGTGAGTACACCCCTAAGTGAAAAATGTCCACATTGTGCCCAATTAGCCATTTTCCCTTTCCGGTGTCATGTGACTCATTAGTTTTACAAAGTCTCAGGTGTGAATGGGGAGCAGGTGTGTTAAATTTGGTGTTATCACTCTCACACTCTCTCAAAACTCTGGAAGTTCAACATGGCAACTCATGGCAAGGAACTCTCTGAGGATCTGAAAAAAAGATTTGTTGCTCTACATAAAGATAGCATAGGCCATAAGAAGACTGCCAACACCCTGAAACTAAGCTGCTGCACAGTGGCCAAAACCATAGAGCGGTTTAACAGGACAGGTTCCATTCAGAACAGGCCTCGCCAGTGTCGACCAAATAAGCTGAGCGCACGTGCTCAGTCTCATGTCCAGAGGTTGCCTTTTGAAAATAGACGTATATGTAGACGAGTGCTGCCAGCATTGCTGCAGAGGTTGAAGGGGTGGGGGGGTCAGCCTGTCAGTGCTCAGACCATACGCCGCACACTGCATCAAAATGGACTGCATGGCTGTGGTCCCTGAAAGAAGCTTCTTCTAAAGATGATGCACAAGAAAGCCCAAAAACAGTTTGCTGAAGACAAGCAGACTAACATCAGACCACAGGACATGGATTACTGGAACCATGTCCTGTGGTCTGATGAGACCAAGATGAACCAATTTGGTTCAGTTGGTGTCAAGCATGTGTGGCGGCAACCAGGTGAGGCGTACAAAGACAAGTGTGTCTTGCCTACCCTCAAACATGGTGGTCATGGTTTGGGGCTGCATGAGTGCTGCCGGCACTGGAGAGTTACAGTTCATTGAGGGAACCCTGAATGCCAACATGTACTGTGACATAGTGAAGCAGAACACAATCCTCTCCCTTCGGAAACTGGGCCGCAGGTCAGTATTCCAACTTGATAACAACCCCAAACACATCTTCAGGATGACCACTGCCTTGCTAAAGAAACTGAGGGTAAAGGTGATGGACTGGCTAAGCATATCTCCAGACCTAAACCCTATTGAGCATCTGTGGGGCATCCTCAAACAGAAGGTGGAGGAGCGCAAGGTCTCTAACATCCACCAGCTCCGTGATGTCATCATGGAGGAGTGGAAAAGGATTCCAGTGGCAACCTGTGAAGCTCTAGTGAACTCCATGCCCAAGAGAGTTAAGCCAATACTGGAAAATAATGGTGGCCACACAAAATTTTGACACTTTGGGCACAATATGGACATTTTTCACTCACTTTTGTTGCCAGTGGTTTAGACATTAATAGCTATGTGTTGATTTATTTTGAGGGAACAGCAAACTTACACTGCAATACAAGCTGTACTTTACATTGTATCAAAGTGTCATATCTTCAGTGTTGTCCCATCAAAAGATATAATAAAATATTTATAAAAATGTGAGGGGTGTAATCACTTTTGTGAGATACTGTATATACATAGGAGAAAGAATCAAGATTTTCATTGTCCATGTGAGACAGAACATTGCATTATCCCTTTGGTTGTTTTTCCTTCTCCCTCTTTCTTACAAATCATTGATTTTTATTATTTGTATTTTATACCTTGCTGTGCCATGCCTCGCCTCATTTCTACATGTTTATTTTCAAATTAAGGATTTAAACATTGTCTACCAAAAAGGTTTTGGGGGGTGTCATTGGTAGACTCCCAATTCTTAAGGTCCTCTTCATACATTCTTCAAATTATGTATATTTCCGTGCTCTTAGAATTATATCTACTGTGGACAGATATTGATGGTCAGAGCTTGTGGGGTGATTCTTAGGCATTTCCACCATGTTACACTTTTTTTTTGGATTTGCATGCTTTTTTTTGTATGCTTTCATGTTACCCCTTTTATTGTGTTGGCATGGCAATAAGAAAGGTTACTTTCTTTTTTGCTGCCCATTTTACTATTATTTATTTCTTAGAATACTTTCTGTCATCTTGGTGCCTACTGTGTTGCTGGTGCCTGAACTGCTGGTGCCTATGCTGCTGGTATGTGCCACTGCTGCCCACTGTGCTGCTAGTACTCATTGTGTTGTTGGTGTTGGTGCTGATGGTACACAAGCTGGTGCTGTGTGTGCTGCTGGTGCAAACTGCAGTGCTGGTGCCTGGGGTTCTGGTTCTGAGCTGAATACAGGCAAGGGTTTTTTCATACCCATACCAGTGAGAACCTTTCACTCATATTGAAGATTTTTGTCTGTAAGTTGTGATGCTAATTCAACACTTTGTTGAAAGACTAACAGAAACATGCCTTTAGTTTTTCTGGCCCTCTAGCAAAAGGTCTGCTGGTGAGGGAGAACAGAATCTGCATCCTTTGCCCCTTAATTTTTTCCACTAGAGTAAACCCCTCACTGGACATAATCTTGAAAGGGAGCAGGTCAGCTCTGAAAGCTCCTCCTGAGTTTAGATTTCACTGCAAGTGCTACCATGTTCCTCATGAATGCTGACATCAAGGGATCATTTGATTGAGCTTGACTGGACTTGCTAGGTGGAGAGGTGAGCCCACAACATGAGTATTAGATTTACCTGCACAAGCACTGCAGAAGCAGATAACAAAGTCTGTAATTAAATCATTAGACAGGACAACCTGACTGCATCTCCGCTTTTTTGTGACCAAAAATGGGTGCATTATCTACAAAATAAAGACTATGCAAATTATTTTAGGGAAAAATCTGTAGGGGGGGCCTATCATTGACATACTAAAACACATGCATTGATCAAAATTAGAAATTAAATTATCAAATATTAAATCATATATTATAGTCTAGGAGTAGTGTGACTAAATATTGCATGCAGCAAAGAGAGGCTTTAACTTGGAATGCTGCTTTGTTCCTTTTTTTGACCCAACCTACTCAAACCTAAGGTATTTTCCTGCAATCTTACCTGGGCTATGGGCCGATCTGTGCAACGCTAATGGAAAGCAGTGTTGTGAGCCAACACACCTGAAGACCCTCTTGCTGTAATTATGGAACCATTGGTGGAACCTCTGCAGCAAGGGGGGATAAATAGAACATTGCAATGTGTAGCGGGTGCGTTGGTGTTTTGGTTCACTATGTGATGCAACCTGGAGTTTGTACTCAGATGAGTCTTTTATTTGTCTGCTTTTCTATGAATCACAGTGTTGATGATTACCTTCTTTACGTGTATGTTCAACCCTGCCAGGTAGTAGTTGTTAGCGGTTAGCATTAGCCTCCGCGCTAATATCCTATGTGTTTTCCCTATGTGTGAGTTGTTGTGGTAACATGCCATAGCATTGGTGTTTGGGTGTCTCTCTAATAAAGTATTATATTTTTTGTTCATACTCCTGGTCTGTTTGAGTTGTGTTTTCTCTCAGCTGGAGGCAAACTAGACAGTCCTGCTAAGGTGTCTTCCTCTTTCCCCAGTACAGGTGCACATAACAAGCACTGTAGTCAGCATGGGCCAGCAATTGATTTTGGCCGTTCTTATACAAACAGGGGTGCAACTAAATATTCGAATGACATGTTTTTTACCATCACGTCTGAACAGCGTGTTAGAGCAAACATAGAGTGTTCATATCTGAATATGCACAAAATGGGATGATAATACTAATTTTATCATTTTATTCAGTAACTTACACTGAGTGATGCAGAATGAACCCCTCAGAATGTAGTTTTTTAGAAGGAACCATTACACTGGTAAATAGCTTTTACATCATGACAAAGAATCTGTAAAATATGTTTATACATTTTTATGTACATATCTTCATACAAACTGTTGAAGAACAACACATTGTATATTTCTTAATGTTCTTAATCTTTTTTTTTATTTTAATTTTTTTAATACAAGTGCTGTGATTTAAGAAACTTTGTATGAATGAATGGCCACTGTATATAAAGTATGAAATATTTAATAATTTAATAATTGCTCTCCAAAATCTTAGAACAAGCACATTCCTTTCACATTCCTTCCAAACAAACAATCCCTTCCAGTCTCAACTGGATTTAAAGTGGCACACTCAACTGAAACTGCTCTACTGGCTGTCGCTCATGAATTCCATGCTGCAAGATCTAACAACCTGTCCTCTGTCTTGATTCTCCTTGACCTCTAAGCGGCCTTCGACACAGTAAACCACCAGATCCTCCTGACCACTCTCTCCAACCTGGGGATTGCTGGTACAGCCTGGCAGTGGTTTTCCTAATACCTACAGGATCGCCAGTACCAAGTTTCATGGCAGGGCCGTCGGTCCACACCACGAAATTTGACAACTGGCTTTCCCCAAGGATCTGTCCTTAGTCCCCTTCTATTTTCTCTATATACTGGCTCTCTGGGGAAGGTCATACTCTCTCATGGCTTCTCCTATCAGACGACACCCAACTTTGTCTTCTCTTTTCCCTCCTACGATCAACAGGTTTCTACCCGAATCTCTAACTGCCTTGCTGACATCTCTGCATGACAGCTCATCACCTCCAGCTCATCCCTAACAAGACTGAGCTTCTCTACCTGGAAGGCCATCAATCACAGCGACAGGACCTTCACATCTCCTTTGGCGGTTCACTTTTCGTCTCATCTAGAACTGCTAGGAATCTCTCATGTTCTTATTCTAGGTCCTTCTGACACCTTCTCTTCAACATTAGAAGATTCCGTCCCTTCCTCACCACCCAGGCAACCCAGCTACTGGTCCAGTCTCTGGTCATCTCTAACTACTACTGCAACTCTTTTCTGGCAGGTCTTCCACTGAAGGCAACAAGACCACTACAACTGACTCAAAACGCTGCTGCAAGACTCTACTTCAACTATCCCAAGTTTTCTTCTTACACTCCTCTGCTGCTGGACCTACACTGGCTCCCAGTGGCTGCTCGTATCAGGTTTAAAACTTTAAGTCTTGCTTACAAGGCTACTAACAGCCTTGCACCATCTTACCTGACTGCTCTTATCAAACACCATGTCTCTTCTCATCCTCTCAGACCATCAAGCACTGCTTGTCTTGAACCCCCACCATTGAAAAAAGAGGAAGACACGCATCAAGACTCTTCTCAGTTCTGGCCCCTCAGTGGTGGAACAAACTCCCCCTGATGGTCAGAACTGCTGAGTCCCTTGCTGTCTTCAAACATCAATTAAAGACCCACCTGTTCATGGAATTTCTCAGGGAATAATCTTCCCAAACCATCTACTCTCCTACCTCTGCTCCTTCTTTTCCTTAAACCTCTGTTCTCTTTCCTGTTTGTTTGTTTTTTTTTTTTAATTACAAATGTATGTATTGTATGTATATACTTGTCACAGGGGCACTTAGTTTGTTGCTTAGGTTGTAATAGCTAATTAGCAGTTGCTGATCTGAGCTGGTTACCATGATGATGATGATGATGATGATGATGATGATGAACTAATGTGGAAACAAAGCACTGTTGTAAGTTGCTCTGGATAAGTGCGTCTGCTAAATGCCGTAAATGTAATAAATGTATATATTTATGCATGCTAGAATTTCTCAATAAAGCAGTAGTTTTTCATGTGATAAACTCCTAAATGGATGCTTATTTTTATTATTAAATATATTAATAATTATTAGCTTCAAGTTTTGATCTTTTGAAACTAAGATGTGTTTAAGAAAGGGTTTAAGCCAATGATTTTATGGCAAATTATTTTGGCTTCAACCTTGACTATCAACCAAGGCAGTTTTACACTTGTCCTAAACACTAACATTGCAATTTCTTTGAAAATGTCTCTTTTTTGTTGGGGAAAAATGGATTTGGGGATTTATTTTTTCTTTTTCTTTATTTTAACCTTTTAAAAAGATTATTTTTATACACACAGAAAGGTTGTTTAAAGAAATAAAAGTGGTACTTCATCAGCATAGCTCAAACATCCAAAATACCCTAACTCCGTATAAAAGTATGCCAGACTAAGTTAAAACTAATTAATGCAACTCCTAATTTACTTAAGGCATAAGAATGAGTTCATAGACTCTTCACAATAGAGTTTACCTGCTGCAAGTACTGTCTAGGGTGTCATAAATTTAAAGTCCTAATTAGGAGCTGCCACGAGAAGCAAGATACTTTTTTATTGTCATGGTAGATGGCGCTCTGCTCTGACTGAGCACACCTGGGCTCATCAGGGCACAGGTGTACTTCACTTGGGGCTGGTTTATAAGGCCATTTATACGACTCAATGAGTCAGAGCACAACAGCAGGCAGTCACAATACTCTAGCATTACACTTACAGATAATAGCACGTCCCCTAAAGGCAACATTATGAAATTTAGTTCAGGTACTAAGCTCACCTCTGAACATGTGGCAGGTATAGTACTGTCCCTGTTTTCTTTACTGAAACCTTGAAAGCCTTTTGTTGTAAGTGGTACAACATAGAATGTTTACTTTGCATACTGGATATGTAAGGCGTTGTGGGAAAAAAAAGTGTTAAAAAAGAAAAAGAGTTTTCCTCCTCTATTTTTGCTGTTAATTTGATGCACTTTTGTGCTACTGATTTTTTTCATGTTATCTCAATTACATTTTGGTGATACATTTCAGATTTCCAGAAGGCATTTCAATTTTGAAGTAATCAGGTAGAAAAATATATTGGAATTCTCCTAAACAATTAGATGAAAAATCTTTCCTGAATAGCAGCAGACAGATTTGCAAAAGTTGTGTGAATTTTTTGTTGGTTGGTTTGTTTGGTACAAAATAGAAAAGCGGAGCAAACATTTTCTTAATGTAGGACACTGTAGGAAAAGTCTGGTTTGGCCAAATGTCTGTGGAGTTTTTAATTTCTTTGCAAATAGCATTTAAACACATAACACTAGAATAATTCTATCGTACAAAAAAAACTTAAATTTAGAATTTTATTATTTTGAATTCCCGGATGTTATTTGGCTTTCTCTGGTTATTAAAGGCCTGAGGGTTCCCCTTTGCTGTTTTTTGCAGATGATTCATTCTATTAGTTTATTCAGAAACAGTGTTACCAGTCTATCCTGGAAATAGAGTCCAGGAATGTCACACTAAAAAAAACCTCTCCGTTGGATAGAAGTGGATTGTGTGTGTGTGAGTGTGCATGTGGGGGTCGGGGTTTGGGTGTGTTGGGTGTGTGTGTCTACGTGTCTGTGTGTCTACAGAGCCCAGCACTTTCCCAATGGGTAAGATGCCCCTATGCATCAGTGGCCAAGCTGAAAAAGGCCCTGCCTGTTGCATTCATACTCAGCTCGCTCTCTCACTCATGCACACACAGCTGCTTATGTTTTGCAGAGACTCTTTTTCTCTGCTCTTCCTCTATCTTTCACCCTCATGCCTTTATTTCACACTCTTCCTCTCCTTCTGTCTCGATTGCTTTCCCAGCTGCTAGAGTTCTGCTTGTTTTGCCAAACTGCACTGACTCAGGCCAGAGCAGAGTAGAGAAAAAAGAAACCAGCATCCTCGCTCTTTCTAAACTGTCCAAGAAAAGGACAGAATTGACAGATTTAACAATGGAGTCAGTAGACTAGGTCAGGAACACTCTTCTAATAGACAGAATAACAATCAGACCACCTGGTAAAACTGTAGTCAAAGGAGAAATAGTGAAGCCCCTGGGACAATTCATCTATAGACTATTCAGTTATAACCTACTGGAGAATAAGAAAATAGCCCAAATGAGGGCACCTCAAGTTATTTGAGAGGATTATTAAAAGACACTTAATCAATGCCCTCTCTGGCAAACTGGAACCACTGAGTGGAGGCAGAAATGTGGACAATGCTGGACTGTATGAATAGTGTACAGAAAGACCAAAAGCCCCAGCAGGGCTGCTTTTTGAGTTTAGCTCTTCTCAGGCTTAAGTATTGCACAAATATTTTGGATAGTTTAAAAAATATGTACAGTACTGTGCAAAAGTTTTAGTCGGGTGTGGAAAAAATGCTATGAACAAAGAATGCTTTCAGAAATATAAATAATTATGAAATATCAATTTGCTTAATTTTTATCAATTTACAAAATGCAAAGTGAGCGAACAAAAGAAAAATCTAAATCAAATCAATATTTGGTGTTACTACCTTTTGCCTTCAAACCAGCATCAATTCTTATGGCCCCCACAGAGCCCTGATCTCAACATCATCGAGTGTGTCTGGGATTACATGAAGAGACAGAAGGATGTGAGGAAGCCTACATCCACAGAAGATCTGTGGTTAGTTCTCCAAGATGTTTGGAACAACCTACCAACCGAGTTCCTTCAAAAATCGTGTGCAAGTGTACCTAGAAGAATTGATGCTGTTTTGAAGGCAAAGGGTGGTCACACCAAATATTGATTTGATTTAGATTTCTCTTTTGTTCATTCACTGCATTTTGTTGATTGATTGTAATAAATGATTAACACTTCCATTTTTGAAAGCATTCTTTGTTTACAGCATTTTTTCACACGTGCCTAAAACTTTTGCACAGTACTGCACATCACACCAATGTGCTATCCTGATTATTGACATCTTTGTAAAGATTAGTAAAAAGAAAAAGGGAAAGAACAATTCTACCTTTTAGTAAGGTACTTTCACCTATCACAGAAATCTTCCAACCTTTTGTTGAATCAATATATATATATATATATATATATATATATATATATATATATATTTATATTTAATGTTTTAATATTTTTCCAGGGAGAAAGGGAACATTTGGGTTTTTTTGTTTTTTTTTTTTTTTTTTGTCTATTGATTTAAGGTAGAAAGCAACATAGAATGCCTGCAGTCAGAATGTGGACCAATGGAGTCAGTCCACCTTTAAAAAAATACTTGGAGAGGAATAAGATTGAATTCTGTTCCCTAAATAAAGGAAATCAAAACATACCACCCCAGTATCTTTTTTTCTGAGTATATGAAAATTAAGTCACAAAAGCATTCAATATTTTTTTTTAAATAAAATAAATAATTTAAAAAGGCCAATTTAGTCTACTACAGTTTACTTTCACCTTTTAGCAAAGAATGTTAAATGGAAAGTTTCAGTCCTGACTGCTTTTGAATGATGCACAGGACAACTGTCACATCAGATCACATGCATGTATGGCAAGCATAGCAATAAACACAGTTTGTTTAATTCAAAGGAATAAAAAAAAAGCTGGAAAACCGTCATGGAACAGTGAACTTTGCAGAATTTTTGATACATACAGTCATAGAAACCTTGGAAGTTGATCCAAGGAGAGAAAAGTGAAAGTGACAACCCTTGTCATTGCAAGGTCACAGCACAGCAGACAGTGAACCACAACGAAATTAGACCTCTGCATTTAACCCATGCACACTCAACACCGTGCAGCAG
The DNA here is from genome assembly GCA_017165825.1 of Hepsetus odoe. Classification (NCBI taxonomy): domain Eukaryota; kingdom Metazoa; phylum Chordata; class Actinopteri; order Characiformes; family Hepsetidae; genus Hepsetus; species Hepsetus odoe. The sequence goes on from CM029389.1 coordinate 10,632,129, forward strand.
TGGGCAGCTATTGAAAGCGCCTGGGGAACAGTGAAGGGGACGGCACCTTGTTCAAGGGTACCTCAGGGCAACCTATTGGGAAGGGGTTTGAACCCCTGATCCTCCAATCATGTGGCCAACACCCTAACCACTAGGCCACCACTGCCCCCAGAAAAAGCCCTTTAATCAAAATAGAGAGAATAGAAACTGCACTAAAATTTGGGGAAAAGCTCATGTTCATTCATTTGCAGTTTGAAAGTAAGCTGAGTTGCACAGGCTTTTTTGATTCTACATTTGTTTAAGGTCTGCCTCCTAATTGCCAAATTGGGATAATTAAGTTAATTTAAACAGAACTGAATTAAATATAAAAGACATATTTACAAACTGTGCATTACAGATGCAGAGCTGTATTGGGCCTGGCTCATGAAAATGTTTGAGCACAATTGCTAGACAGCAGAGCATGCATCATTTATAACACTCTCCGGTGATTTTAATGAGTTATCGCTAACACTGCAGTGCTCCTGGGGAACTAGGCCTCCTAGCTATTAGTGGGTGGCTTGGCTTGGCTTGGTTCACTGTTAATTTGTTTTTAGGGAAACAAAAATGGACAGTTGCCAGAGAGAGCTAAAATAGTTTGAGATGCACCAGAGCAGAATTTGGAAATAAGCAAAGTAAGAATCAAATCAAATAATCATTAAAAAGTGACAGATGGAGGTGACAGAACTTTTGAATGAACACTGTAATCAGTCCTTGCAAATTGGGCGCGTTCCTTTTCCATTGTGGACCCACTGTTCATTGTTGTCATTGATTGCAAGAGAGATATTACAGAAGAGCAACAATCAGCAGGTTTCAGAAATAATTAGGAAGAAACAACTGAGTTGAAGATCAACAGAAGAAAAGTATGATGGAAACAGCTGTCTGACCATCTGTAATCTGCATTTTAGATTTCATTTGCATATTTATACTAACATTCATAGTGGCAAAAACGAATGGTATATGTAATATAAATACATTTTCTTTTCTTTTAATCTAACTATTACTATCTAGTTTAACCTTTTGCTGGATTAAAATTTAAATAAGACAATGTTATATAATATCACACATTAATAATTGTTTTATTATAATTGTCTTGAAAAAACAAAATGTTGTCCTGATAGAAATTAAATCTAAAAATAAAATGAATGAAATATAAATATAATATAAATAAATAAATTTTATAAATTTAATAACTAATAGATTTGTAAACATATTTTAATATAAATAACAATATAAATAGTAATTAAATTTTTTGGATTCATAATTATATAACCGAGGTGTCTGCTGTTATTGTACAAGCGACACATTGACTTAAAAAAATTATTAAATGAATTTTAATTAATAATATCAAACATACATTTTTAAGTTTTTGAAGATTAGGTTTGAAACCTTGAATTCAAACATCTTTATTACTCTGATAAGCATAAAGGGACTGGTTGAGCATGATTATATCTGGACTTATTTCAAATAAACTATCAATTCAAACACTACATTAAACTGAGATTTGAAAAGATCTGTAATACTGGGAGTAAGTGGGAGGCACAACATTCTTTTCTGCCCTAAAAGGACAGTCACAACCCACAATTCAGTGGTTATGTTGAAAACACAGTGCTGTTAACTATCAATGTAGCTGTCGTCTTACACCACCAAGCTCAACAGTGAACTGCAGGCCATTTGAGTAAAAATTTCTATAATGATGATAATAATTATAATGATAATACAGTGAAGACATAAGGCAAACAACAGCGACTAAAATCAGAGACTAATAAGAAGCAAAGCTAATGTTGCCTGATAAAAGGTTTTCTACTCTATCTGTGTAGAAAAAACACCTGCACATTTTCTTAACAGACAGCTATTATTACTTTGTGTGACCTCATATTATCATTGTGACTTACTTTGTTTGAAGAGTGGGTTTTGACATTTATGGTATGTTTTGGTAACATAAGCATGGCAATTTTGTGCCATTTTTTAATTTTCTGCAGAATTTAAGTTTGTGCAGTTTGTGAAATTTAGGTTAGCTATGTTCCTTCACAGCAATAAGGTTCTGGGTTCAATTCCCAGTAAGGTTGGTCTGGATGCTTTCTGTGTGCAGTTTGTATGCTCTCCTCATGTCCTCTGTATGCAGCCCAAAAACTTACCCTTAGTTATTAATGTAAGTGCATTTGCCCTGCATTGGACTGGCACCCTGAGTTGCAGAGTCTGCTTTTTGCCCTATGATAGTTGGAATAAGTTCCACATCCTGTGCAATGCTGGTTAGGGCTAGGATGGATGGATGGATGGAGGGATGGAGGGATATCATGTTCAGTAAATAAACAATAAATGTGCATTTGCAGAACTATAATGCTTTTCAATTCAATTCAATTCAATTTATTCTTGTATAGTACCTTTTACAACACAGTTGCCCCAAGGCACTTTACATTTTAGTGGTAGATGGTGGAACAGGTTACAGTAATAGATGTTAAAGCCAGATGACTACGAAGGAGAGGAACCAAAAACTCCACTGTGTGGAGAAAAAAAACGTCTGAGGGTCCAAGGTCAACCGGCTACCCAACCTCCTTGGGTATACTAACAGTACAAAGTTAGTTTGGTTTTAAACTCCAGGATCAGTAAGGAGTCCCAAGTTGCTTCCAGGTACTGATGAGCCGCCAGGGTCCCTTGGCGCATCAGATGCATCGCACTGACCAGATGGTAGCTCGGCATTGGACTCAGGTGATGACCACAGTGGGCCCCCCCGGACATGTGGGGAGAGAAATGGAATGGGGATGGTCAGTAATGAGCAGGATCCAGTAGTGACAGACACAGAAATGAAACAATACATTGCAATGGCATGTACAGCAGCACCAGCGACATTAGTAATGGTGCACTATTGTGATTGGTGCGGGTAAGCTAAACTAAAAAAGTAAGTCTTCAGCCGTGATTTAAAGACTGAGACTGATTCGGCATCCCATACAGAAGCAGGCAAGCTATTCCACAATCTAGGGGCCCTGTAACTGAAAGCTCGTGCTCCTATACATTTATTTATGCGAGGGACAATTAGGAGATTTTTATTCTGGGATCTAAGTGGGCGATTAGGTGTATAGGTAATAAGCAGTTCGGTTAGGTATATTGGGGCAAGACCTTTAAGTGCCTTGTAGGTTAAGAGGAGGACCTTGAAGTCAGCCCTGTACCTAACAGGAAGCCAGTGAAGCGAGGAGAGTATGGGAGTTATGTGGTCGTACTTCCTGCTCTTGCTAACAATCCTAGCGGCTGTGTTCTGAATGCGCTGTAGGGTGCTTAATGTGCCCTGAGAGCTTCCAGAAAGTTCCAGGACATTACAGTAATCTAATCTACTGTATACAAATGCAGTAGAGTGTTTACCTGCCATAGTCCTTGATGTTCCCCCTACTTTACACATTAAAGTTTTCTGAAACCCATCAATCAACTTAGTGGGTGTATAAGAGCAGGGAAAATATGTTATATTCAGGGCAGGAGGGTCTCCGTGCCCAAAGCAAGGAAAAACTGCTTTAGAGGATTTGTATATTTTTTTACGAAAGTAAACAAAACATGTAGTTTACCCAGATTCCTGCATAGGATTGGCATGATTTTTTGTTTTCATTTATAAAATTTAAGATTTTTTATGAAACTTTAGGAAAGGTCATATAGACTGTGTCTTCAGTTATAGCTTGAAAAAGATTAAAAATTGTCATGGAATGCTGTATGTTTAAGTTTAATTTTCTATAAATGCATAATTTAATACAATTTTCTCATTTTTACATTTTTTCATTAATTTTTTTTTCATTTCATATCAGCATAATATGCTGTGTATGAAAAATATTTTGCAGAAGTCATGTCCCCAGTGTTTTTGACAATATGGGTTGACAGATTACATTACACAACAAGCAAGTAAAGAGTTAACTTTTTTCCCACTGTCCTTCTTGACAAGTTCCAGAACTTTTTGAAACATGTGAAACAAGAGTGCTTTGCCCTCTTCTCCATCAGCCAATGCCAAATCATCAGCCATTGCACATTTGATTGTCAACTTGGGCCCTGGAGAGCCTCTCTGTAGAAGAGAGCAGTCAGCATCCAGCATGTGGCCGAGCGACAAAGGTTGATATGGTCACTGGCATTTGTCACTTTTTTTTTTTATTTGGAGCAGCCAGGGCGCTGAGTCCCTGTGAGGCAGTTACAGGGCAATTCCTCTGTTAATCTAACACACAGAGACTGATTGGTATAGCCTAGCCCCAGGCCATCTGTCTCTTATGTTCTCTGAGTTTAACATGACAAATGTCAGCTTTTTCTTTTGTTTATATGGAAAGATTACAGCAGCATTCTTTATTATTGGCAAGATTTATTGTACATTACTAATACTAAAAGTGTTTATACAGGTGTTATAAAGGTGTTTGTACCCTGCAAGCTTTTAAACTATACTTTACTGTAGGATATCACAAATTTAAGGCTATATTACATTTACATTTATGACAATAAATATAAACCTACAAACTCTTATATGGTGATGTTTTTATAAGTGTCCTTGGTCATAAAGGCTACTTTTGTGTTGCATTTTTCTTCTTCTTTCGGCTCCTCCTGTTTAGGGGTCGCCACACTAGATTACATGTTCCATTTTTTTTCCTGTTTTCTGCATCCTCCTCAAACCAACTGCCTGCATGTCCTCTCTCACCACATCCATAAACCTCTTTAAGCTTCCTCCTTTCTTCTTGCCATGCATCTCCATCTTCAACATCCTTCTTCCAATAATTCATGTAGAGAGGTTTCTCCTCTCTACATGTCCAAACCAATGCAATTTTGCTTCTCTAACTTCTAACTAACTGTCTCGAAAATGTCTAATGAGCTGTCCCTCTAATATACTAATTTCTAATCCTGTCAATCTATGTCACTCCCAACAAAAATCTTGGCATCTAGCAACTCTGCCACCTCCAGCTCCTCCTCCTGGCTTTTTGTCAGCACAACCGTTTCCAACCCGTATAGAATAGCTGGTCTCACTAACCTTCTGTAAACCTTCCCTTTCACTGTCACTGGTACTCGTCTGTCACAGATCATTCCTGTCACTCTTCTCCACCCATTTCAACCTGCCTGTAATATCTTCTTTACCTCTCTTCTGCTTTTGCCATTACTTGTTACTGGTCATTACAACTGCTTATCCCAAGTCATTCCTCTTCTCTCTAGAGCATATCTCCATCTCTCCAAGGTCTCTTCAAGCTGCTCCCTACTCGTTAGAGATCTCAATATAATCAGCAAACATCATAGTCCACGAGGACTCCTGTCTAACCACATTTGTCAACCTGTCCATTACCGTTGCAAACAAGTATGGGCTCAGTGCTGATCCTTGTTGTAATCAAACTTCTACTTTAAATGCATCAATCACTCATACACACATAACTCATCACTGTCACATTGCTCTCCTACATATCCTGTACCACTCTGAAATACTTTTCTGACACTTCATACAACTCCTCTCCAGGCACCTTGGCATATGCTTTCTCCAAGTCCACAATGCCACCTCCTTCTGCACTTCTCTGTACTTCTCCATTAACATCCTCAGAGCAAACATTGCATCTGTAGTGCTCTTTCTCGCCATGAAACCATACTGCTGCTCACAAAGCATCACCTCTTTTCTTAACCTAGTTTCAAAGTAATCCCTCTATAGTTACTACTGAGCTATGGTCTGTGATTAACCAATATTCTTGAAAATCTGTACCAGTACACTTTTCCTCAACTCATCAGGCATCCTCTCACTTTCCAACACCTCCATGCTTCCACAGGTATATAATCTGGACCAACAGCCTTTCCATTCTTCATTGTTGCTCTTACTTCTATCTTACTAATCCACTGCACTTCCTGGTTTAATGTCCACACATCATCTGATCTTCTCTCTGTCTTGTTCTCTTTATTTGTATAAATCCTTTTCTCCCTCCTTACTCCTTACCAGATAACTCACCATACTCTTTATCTTTAGCCTTAAACATTGCTGTCTTTGGCCTGCTATTCATCTCCTTGTACTCCTGTCTACTTTCTTCATCTCTGTGGCAATATGCCTTATAAAAGCAGAATAATGTCAATGGTCTTTAAAGGGTTAAGTAGATATCATGGGGCCTTTGCAACAACACATGTCATCAAGTTCTCTGTTTTCAACCTCGGGCTACAAACATTATGACTTTATTAATTCACTAAAGACCCCACATTTTCCATGGTAACCTTGTTTCCATGGAGTATTGTAATTATCTGGAATGCAGAACTAGAAGTAGGTGGACATGTAATTTAGCAATTAGTCAACACAGAGCAGCCAGGGAAGCTAAGGCCAATAATCATGTATAATCATGTATTTATATTGGAATATATATATATATATGTGTGTGTGTGTGTGTGTGTGTGTGTGTGTGTGTGTGTATTTATATATTTAGTTGTATAGGGGACAAAACAGAAATATATTTTAAGCAGACAATAAATATTAGGATTTATTAAGGTTTACTTGCGACTTCCATACCGGATCAGTTGAGGCCCAGGTTAACAATGACCGCCACCAGTGTTGTTAGCCAACAGGATGCTGGTGGAAATTGGACTACCGTTGGCCAAAGGAGAAGAGGAAGAGGAGGAGGAGGAAGGCATGTCCAGATAGAGGAGGAAAGAAAGAAGGGGAGGAGAGTGGAAGTGAGGGTAGGGACTTTGAATGTTGGCAGCATGACTGGTAAAGGTAGAAAATTAGCTGATATGATGAAGAGAAAGAAGGAGACTAGATGAAAGAGTAGTAAGGCCAGGTGTATTGGAGGAGGGTTTAAATTGTTTTACCATGGTGTGGATAGATGGAGGAATGGGGTAGGTGTTATCCTGAAGGAAGAGTATGTGGAGAGTGTTTTGGAGGTGAAGAGGGTGATGAGTTTAAAACTGGAAGTTGAAGGTGTGATAATGAGTTTTTTAGTGCTTATGCCCCACAAGTTGGTTGTGAGATGGAAGAGAAAGAAGAATTTTGGAGTGAGTTAGATGAAGTGATAGTGAGTGTACCCAGGGGAGAGAGAGTGGTGATTGGTGCAGATTTTAATTGTCATGTTGGTGAAGGAACAAAGGTGATAAGGAGATGATGGGTGTTATCAAGGAGAGGAATGCTGAAGGTCAGGTGGTCAAGTGCGAAAAGAATGGAAATGGCCATAGTTAATACTTATTTTAAGAAGAGGGAGGAGCACAGGGTGACGTATAAGAGTGGAGGAAGATGCTCACAGGTGGATTATGTCCTTTGCAGGAGGGTCAGCCTGAAGAAGATTGGAGACTGCAAAGTATTGACAGGGAAGAGTGTAGCTAAACAGCATTGGATGGTGGTCTGTAGGATGACCTTGGAGGTCAAGAAGAGAAGGAAAATGAGGACAGAGTCGAGGATCAAGTGGTGGAAGCTGATGAAGGAGAACTGCAAGGTGGAGTTCAGGCAGGAATTAACATGGGCACTGGGAGGTGTTGAAGAGCTACTAGATTGCTGGGAAACTACTGCAGAAGTGATAAGGCAGACAACTATAAAAGTACTTGCCGTGACATTTGGAAGGAAGAAGGAGGATAAGGAAACCTGGTGGTGGAACCGTGAAGTACAGGAGTGTATACAGAAGAAGAGGGAAGCAAATAAGAAGTGGGACAGTCAGAGAGATGAAGAAAGTAGACATGTGTACAAGGAGATGAAACGCAGGGCGAAGAAAGCAAAGACGAAGGCCAAAGATAAGGTGTTTGGTGAATTGTATGAGAGGTTGGAAAGTAAAGAGGGAGAAAAGGATGTATACCGATTGGCTAGACAGAGACACAGAGCTGGGAAAGATGTGCAGCAGGTCCGGGCGATTAAAGATAGAAATGAAAATGTACTCACAGGTGAACAGAACATGTTGAGCAGATGGAATGAGTACTTTGAGGGGCCGATGAATGAAGAAAATGAGTGAGAGAGATGTGAGGACAGTGAACCAGGAAGTGCGATGAAGAGAATGAAGAATGGAAAGGCTTTTGGACCGGATTACATATCAGTGGAAGCATGGAGGTGTTTAGGGGAGATGGCAGTTGAGTTTCTAACCAGATTGTTTAATACAATTTTGTAAAGTGAGAGGATGCTTGAGGAGTGGAGACGAAGTGTACTGGTACCAATTTTCAAGAATAACGGTGAGGCACAAAGCTGTAGTAACTATAGAAGGATAAAGTTGATTAGCCACAGCATGAAGTTATGGGAAAGAGTAGTGGAAGCTAGGTTAAGAAAAGAGGTGAGGATTAGTGAACAGCAGTATGCCAAGAAAGAGCACTACAGATGCAATGTTTGCTCTGAGGGTCAGAAGCTGTTGCATTGTGCTTTTGTGGACTTGGAGAAAGCATATGACAGGGTGGTTAGAGAGGCGTTGTGGTATCGTATGAGGAAGTCAGCTGTTGCAGAGAAGTATGTGAGAGTAGTTCAGGATATGTATGACGGTAGTGTAACAATGGTGAGATCTGCAGTGGGAGTGACGGATGCATTTAAGGTAGAGGTTGGATTGCATCAAGGATCAGCACTGAGCCCATTCTTGTTTGTAATAGTCAGGGGCAGTGGTGGCCTAGTGGTTAGGGAGTTGGCCCCAGATCGGAAAATCTGGGTTTGAGTCCAGATTGTTTAACAGTACGTTGAGCAATGTATCGTCCCTGTCAATAGCTGCCCCCTGCTGCACGTGTGTATATGGGTGAAACACAGAGATTGAATTTTATTGTGTTGTGTTGTGCTGTGCTGCATTTCACAATGACAAGGGTTGTCACTATTACTTTCAGTAATAATGGACATGATGGATGATGTTTGCTGATGATATTGTGATCTGCAGTGAGAATAGGGAGCAGCTTGAGGAGAACCTGGAGAGATGGAAATATGCTCTAGAGAGGAGAGGAATGAAAGTGAGTAGGTCAAAGGCAGAATACATGAGTGTGAATGAAAGGTGGTCAAAAGTGATTAGGATGCAGGGAGTAGAGGTGACAAAGGTAGAGGAGTTTAAATACTTGGGATCAGTGGTTCAGTGTAACGGCGAGTGTTGAAGAGAGGTGAAGAAGAGAGTACAGGCAGGTTGGAATGTGTGTAGAAGAGTAGCAGGAGTGATTTGTGACAGACGGGTACCAGCTAGAGTAAAAGGGAAGGTTTACAGGACAGTAGTGAGACCAGCTATGTTGTATGGGTTGGAAACGGTGGCACTGACAAAAAGACAGGAGGCAGAGCTGGAGGTGTCAGAGTTAAAGATGCTGAGATTTTTGTTGGGTGTGACAAGGTTGGACAGGATTAGAAATGAGTATATTAGAGGGACAGCTCAGGTTAGTCATTTTGGAAACAAAGTTAGAGATGCAAGGTTGCGTTGGTTTGGACATGTCCAAAGGAGAAATAAGGATTATATTGGAAGGAGGATGTTGAAGATAGAGCTGCCAGGAAAGAGGAAAACAGGACAACCAAAGAGGAGGTTTATGGATGAAGAGAGGACATGCGGGTGGTTGGTTTGAACCAGGAAGATGTAGAGGACCAGATAAAATGGAGACAGTTGATCCGCTGTGGCCCCCTAAACGGGAGCAGCCGAAATAAAAAAAGAAGACTTCTGTATTGTAACCATTGGTGGTATGTAAGTTAAAATAAATTAATATGTTAACTGTTGATGTTACATGTCAATTTCTCAGTGTAATGTTAATTTTTTTTAATAATATACACCAAATAAAAAAAAATATTCATGTAGTATATAAGATATAGTATATAAAATATGTAAGAATAAGAATGCATTTGGTATTTGCCATTAAATTTGTCATTTAGCATTCTCTATTGCTTTCAGTGTTTGCTGTGATCTTGAAAATTAAGAAATTGAACACTAAAACAAAAATTTATTTGCAGTGGTGTGAACTTTTTTCAGTTGAAAATGAACAAATATTTCATTTGACCAGCTGGGTTTAAACTCTTGCAGTGAATACATTTATGCTCGTTAAGACAGAATTGTATCAGAACACAAAGCATCACAGCTCGTTTTGTAGCTTCTGAGAGTGAGCATGCTTACCCATTACTGCTGAATTAAAGTGTAAAGTGTAAAGTTAAGTAAAGTGTAAAGTAAAGTAAAATGAAGGTGATTAATTGTCATTGTGAAACACAGCACAACGCAGACACAACAACATGCTTTTCTCTGCATTTCACCCATGCACACACGTGCATCAGGGGGCAGCTATAAGCACCCAAGGAGCTGTGGTGGGGATGGTAACTTGCTCAAGAGTACCTTGGGTGATTGATAGCCTAGTCCAATTAATCACATTTTCATTTACATGCAGACGTGTTGTGTGTATATGGCTTACCTTGAGAAGAGATGGCACCAGGATATACTATGTGAAGTAGGCATGCCAGAAGAGACAGGGTGATGTTCTTGGTAGTGATCTTCTGAGAAACCTTGGGTCTTAGAATTCATGTGAATAATACATGTTCCAGCAAGCTAAATATTGATGCAGACCAATTACATTTCATGGCAGTGATTTTCTCTAATCTCAGTGGCCTTATTCAACAGAATTGTCTTGCCACACTGCAAAAACTGTTCAGGAATGGTGTAAAGAATTCTCAGTATTGACTTGGCTTCAGGTTTCCTCAGATCTAAAGTGAAAGTGACTATTCTTGTCATTGCAAGGTCACAGCACAGCACACAGTGAACAAAAGTGGACCTCTGCATTTAACCCATGCAGCAGTGGGCAGCTATAAAAGCACCCAGGGAGCATTGGTGGGGATGATACCTTGCTCAAGGGTACCTCAGGGCAACTTACTGGTAAGGGGTTTGAAACCACAATCTTCCAAGCCTTTGGCCAATGCGTTAACCGCTAGGGCACCGCTGCCCCTAAACTGAACATCCATGTGATATCCTAAACAATCTAATCTGAATATTGGAGGCCCCACTTCACAATTTATAAAACTTAAAGTAGTTTTCTCCCCTGTAACTTTGGTATCTTAGTACAAGACACCAAAGCACACCTTGTGAAGATCAATGTCTGCATAAGTCAGAGTTGTTTTAGGGGCGTGATGTAGCACACAAAATGTTATTAAAGTTGTTTTAATGTTTTGGCCAATTGGTTATTTAATGAGTGTAACGGTGGCGGGGTACCAGAAGGACGCCAGAGTGGAGCCAGGAGTTCGGAGCACTGTTTTATTGTCCACAGTTCACAAATACAAAGACACAAGGGCTGCAGTTCAAAGCAGAACCTGCGAACAGGAGAACTGCAGCCTAAACCAAGATAACCAAGATATCCAAAAACCCAAAACTAAACCAGAACCACCCTTTACATTTAGGCTTAGCCTAATCAATGAGCCGCGCTCTGCTCTGACTCATTGGGGCTTAAATAGTCAGCCCCAATGATGCACACCTGTGCCTGCTTAGGCTCCGGTGTGCTCAGTCAGAGCAGAGCGCCCTCTAGTGTGCCCCAAAAACACCCCCCCAAAAGGCGCGGCTCCCGAAGCGCCAAAACTTAGCTGAGCCTCTGGGGGGAGGCCAAGAACCACAAAACTACATAAAAAAACAGAAGTCCCTTGTGGGGACACACGGTCAGGTCCACAACAAAAAACACCAAAAGGACCTCCGACCAGTCATGTCAGGCAGCTGGTGGTGGTGAGGGGAATTCCAGCAGTTCCGTCCACCTTTTTGACCGGTGCCTGAACTCGGCTCTGACGTCCCTGGAGGCTGCGCCTGACTCCGCGGAACGCCTGGACTCGACTGAACTTGAAAGGGAGCTAAACAGAGACGTTACAGGGTTCACAGAGGAAGTCTTTTTCAATGAGTCTAAACTCTGCTTACAACCCCTGTCCGCCGTGTTCCGCACGTCTCTCCTCCCCGAATCTACGGTGCCGAAGTTCTTGTCCGTTTCCCTGAACTGATTCTTGCTGGTGTCTTTTGCCTTTTTCCTTTTCTTGGTCATACTTCCTGGTCGCTTGGGGCCCGGCGACGCAGGGTCCCAGCTTCTGGTTCCACTATGAGGAGTTCTACTTGGCTCCCTCCATAAGTCACCTTGTTCTGGGTTTGCTGAATTGCGGGGGTCTGAAGGCAGCTGCTCCCTCTCTGCAGTCGTTACCTGTCTCTCCGCTGGACTGTTCTCCAGATGCTCTGTCTTGGCTTTTGCCCTCTGGGTTCCAGCAGGCACTGGTGTCGGGGAAGTGAGTTGAGATTCGATGAGTGCCAATTTCACTTCCATACCTCTGACCTGTTTTTCTAGCTCGGTGAGCTTGCTGGCCTCATAACGGGCCTCTCTCAGGTCAGCCTGCAGAGCGATGTTGTGGTCCTGCACCTGTCTCAGCTCTGCCCTGCTCTGATGCAACTGCTCCTCCATTGTGGCTATTTTAGCCTCCAGTTTCTCCTGAGCAGTTGGAGTCTCAACTCTCCTTGTTATCTGGCATACGATCTGGTTTCTCTGTTCATGTGTTCTCCTCAGTCCCTCTCTTTGGAAAACCATCACAGCTTGTATCTCTAATCTGGAGACCTTTCTGCCTTCTCTGAATTTGCTGCTCCTTCCATGACGCTCACCTTTGTCTTGAGCCAAAGTCTCCTCTTTTTCCATCTCCCCGTCCTTCGAGACCGCGGCATTCACCTGTGGCATGGAGGCGCTTTCGGTCAGCTGCTGGTAGAGTCCTGTCAGCAACTCCTCCTGTTCTGCAAACCGAACATTTCTGCAGCTGATCTGCTCACCTCCGAGGTGGGACTGGATTGTCCTCGCCTCTCTGCGCCACACGGCCCGATCCCTCACCGGCTCCTCTCTGAATGACTTCTGCAAGCACATCGCAGCATGTTTACACATCTGACACCTCTGTCCTTGTTGAAGTCCCGGTCTCCACCTTCCGAACCTCCTCTGACGACCACCTGTTGTCCAGCGCAGCCTCTTGAAGACAGATCCCCGCTGGTGCACTCTCCCAGCAGCCTGAATAATGACAGCAGCTTTGTTCATAGCATTAACATTTTTTTGCACTAAATAACCTCTAAAAGCTGCCTGGATGCGTATCGCTGACCTTCTCAACACCTGGAATCTTTCATGTTCACTTTTGCCCCTGATGTAGGACCTATAATATCTTTGAATGAAGATGGCTGACCTCCTTATGGCCTGGTACTTTACTACCTCCCTGTGTCTTCTGAACGCAGCCTGAATCAGGGAAGCTGCCTGATGGTGCAGGATCACTGCCTTTCTGACCCTTTGACCTCTGAAGCAGGCTTGCAGGAACATTGCAGCGGAGCGCAATTTCAAAAATTCCTCTCTCTGTTTTCTGGCTTCACGTGTGGAACGATACCTCAGCTGAGTTGCAACAACAGTCTGTTTGATGTATAAGTATCGTGCTCGAGCACAGTGAGCCCTGTAAGCAATTTGTATCACAGTGGCAGCCTGGTGCTTCAGTTTCAGAGTCTGTCTGGTCTTCATCCCTCAGAATGCAGCTTGGAGAACAACAGCAGCCCTTTCTTTCTCCTTCAAAGACTTCATTTCTTGCCTCATACTCTTGTTAGCTCTATAATAACGCTGAACAGTCTTGACTGCCCATCGTAGCCTCAGGTAGTACTTTCTGTTTATGTGTTTCCTTACCTGCGCCTGAAGGGTTACTGCAGCCTCATGTTCGATTTTCCCCTGTGCCCGAACTTTCCTCTTCTTCGGTGCAGCAGACTGGTTCGTGGTGCTTGGCTTGGGGGTCGACTCCATGTTGCCCCTCTCACTGCTGCGAAGGGCCCTCTTGGTCGACCTCCCCGGTTGCCGGAAGTGTTTTTTTCTACTTTGTTGCTGCTACTCACTCTGGTTGGGTTCTCACGTTCAGGGTGCCTAGCCTGCTTCTCCTGAAGTTCCCCTTTTACTGAAGCTATCTCCTCCTGAAGGGAACGTATTTGAGATTGGTGACTCACCTGCAGCTGGTGTGTCACAGCCTGAAGAGATGTGTTGTCCTCCTCTAATTTTTCACACTTCGTTTGCAAGGCGGCCAGATTCAGACTTCGTGTGCTGATTTCTTGCTTCTTGGTGAGGAGCTCCGCCTCCATTTCCTGGAGCTGCTCGACTAACATGTTTTTGTTCTGTCTTTCTGCGCCCAGAACAGACAGCCAGACCCTCTGAGATTCCTGTAGATCGTGTTCTAAATCCTGGACTCTTGCAGTTAATACTCCTGCCTGAAATGGCTCCTCTGAGCCGGGAGAGTTCTTTATCATAACGTCTCTATTAACTGTGCAGAGAGAATTCCTTACCGTAGCTTCCTGGTTTGGCACCGCCTTCGCTGATGGAGCATTGTGATTGGTGCAGAGGGCTGTCTTCGCGAATGGGGCGCTGTGATTGGTGCAGAGTGCTGTCTTCGCGAATGGGGCGCTGTGGTTGGTGCACAGCGCTGTCTCTGCGGAAGGATCGCTGTGATTGGTGAAGGAGGCGGGTTCCTCTGACACCCAGCGTTGTGGTTGGTGGAGAGCAGGAGCCGGAAAGGGAAGGGGCGCGAACGAAGCCTCTTCCTTGAGGAATCGCCCCTTTTTTCCCTGTTTTCGTGGGATTTTACCCCTCTGATGACCGTGTTTCATACAGGGCGGGGTCTCCGCGGACGGACCGCTGTGATTGGGGCACAGCGCTGGCGCCGCAGACAGATAGCTGTGATCGGTGAAGGAGGCGGGTATCCAGTGTTGCGGTTGGTGGAGAGCCGGAGTCGGACAAGAGAGGGGTAAAGAAAGTGGTGCAAACGAAGCCACTTCCGCGAGGGGTCGCCCCGATAACATTACCTCTACCAGGGCCCAAGCCGCCCTCTCCGCTCGACAGCACTCCTTCAGCCGTTCACTGAACTCCAGCGAGGGAGCGAGCTGGATTGAGCGATCCAGCAGGTCCAGGCGTCGCGAGATCTCAGTGGCGGTGACTCTCTGCACTTCACCGCTCCGCTCGCAATGCCCCAGCTGCCACGATGGCAGCGCTGCTCGGAGATCCTCAATCTGGGCTCCCAGTGCTCGCTCTAGCTCCTCCAGACACTCCTCACGGCTCCTGGCGTCCCCGTTTTGGCGGCTCATTTCTGTAACGGTGGCGGGGAACCAGAAGGACGCCAGAGTGGAGCCAGGAGTTCGGAGCACTGTTTTATTGTCCACAGTTCACAAATACAAAGACACAAGGGCTGCAGTTCAAAGCAGAACCTGCGAACAGGAGAACTGCAGCCTAAACCAAGATAACCAACATATCCAAAAACCCAAAACTAAACCAGAACCACCCTTTACATTTAGGCTTAGCCTAATCAATGAGCCGCGCTCTGCTCTGACTCATTGGGGCTTAAATAGTCAGCCCCAATGATGCACACCTGTGTCTGCTTAGGCTCCGGTGTGCTCAGTCAGAGCAGAGCGCCCTCTAGCGTGCCCCAAAAACACCCACATGTGACAATGAGGTCTTTTTACTTTCTGACTTTAATTTTCTCGTAGCACGTTATGCAATTAATAGCCGATTAAGACTTTCTATTCTTAGATACAATTTTTCTCTAGGCAAAATTCATTGCTTTCAGTGATATCGCATAGAACATAATTAACTGAAGAGAAGATCTTGAATGCAAGATCTAAGTCTATGTTACTGGACCTGTTCTGTTTTTTTTTTTGTTGTTGTTGTTGTTTTGTTTTTGCCATTTCCTCCATTCTTGATTAATAACACATCCCAATTTGCATTACTCCAGGCTATCTAAAACACTGACAATACTGAAGTTAAAGTAATTTGCAATGTTTAAGTCCAGAGCCATGGTTTATATAATAATCAGTTTGTTCAGATCTCAGTCAAATGCCATTCAGTGTAATAAACTACTTTTAAATTGCTTAATTTATCCTGTAAAAAAGTCTGAAGTGTTCTATTTGCAAGTTCAGGTAGTATTTTTTTTTTTTTTTTCATTTTTTCTGTAAGGCCCCAGAGCTTTTCTCATTAGCTTTTAATCCAAGTCAGATGTGGTCTATTGTAGAGCTTTATAAGTTATCTGACCTTTTAAATCTCTCAGTATTTTGTGCTTACACTCTAATGCATGGGCTTATCCATGGTTGACTGCTAAAAGCCAAGAAAGGTTAGTAGTTTTTAACTAAAGTCTTAGTAGTTTTGTTGGCTTATGTTTATCACTGGGGGCAGTGGTGGCCTAGTGGTTAGGGTGTTAGCCACCTGATCAGAGGATTGGGGGTTCAAACCCCTTCCCAATAGGTTGCCCTGAGGTACCCTTGAGCAAGGTGCCATCCCTGTCACGCTCCTCCCTGCGATGGGCTGGTGTGACAGGGTGTGTCCCCTGTCCTGTGAGCTGGGATGGACTCCAGTGTGACCCTGCTTGGGACAAGCAGCAGAAAATGACTGACTGTTTTTCACTGTTCAAAATATCATTACAAAAATCAAGGAGAACATTTTAAATCAGGACAAGATAGTATGATGCATGTCTCAAACCCACTTTATTGCCAAGAACATAAAGAAACTTCTGCCAGATTGGTTTATTAATGCACTGCCAACTGTACAGTGTTTTGCAAAGAGATCTACTCAGAAGGGTCATCAGAAAAGTTAACATTGGAAATTTGCACCACAACACCAGAGGCATTTTGGAATGAAGACCTGTAGCCTGTTGAAACAAAAGTTGCCAGCTTTTAAGCAGGAGGCTGGATCTATTATGCTTTTGGATTTTGTGGTTGCCAGTAGCATAGGAAATGTTGTCGGTATGGAGGGAAGTAAGAATTCTACTAAATATCAACATATCCTGGAAGCTCCTGAGGAGTTCCCACAAAGAAAAAGAAAAGAGACTGAATATTACAAGATAACAATGATTAGAAACATACATCATCCACTTTAATAAACAAATGACAAAGATTAAAATAAAGATTGATAAGATAACAATGCCTGAGATAACAAAACTTGTGGAAAATGTATGATCAGAACATTTTGCAAGGAGATAAAAAGAAAAAGAAAAAAGGATGAATGAAATGGAGAATGACTAATATATTCCTACAAGAAGCTTTGATTTCAGCATGAGGAAGTACTGACAGAAAAGAAGCACATATACAGTCATATCTGAGCATTATTTTTGGAGAAAATGCACTTTATTTTGTTGATTTTACTTAGTCTGCATGACATTTATAGGAGGATGATTCCTAAAAACAAATAATTACCAAAAAGTTAAACAGAAATTTACAATGTTGTTGTGTATATGTGTGCTTTCCAGAGAGAGAGAAAGAGAGAGAGAGGGAGACAGACAGAGAGACAGAGTGAGCAGTAAAGTGTTGTGAACTAAATTCAGCTGACACGTTTCAGAAAGTAAAACACCTCCGATTGAACATTTAATAAAGGCAGTTCAGAGAGTACAGAGGAGCCAGAGGACAAAACATTACAGACTTTGACATCACCCACGCCAACTTTTGCCCCACAGCCATGACTAGCTGACCAGCTGTGTGGTATTTCTTGCAGAAAAGCACCAATGAGATTTAAGGCTTTGATAAGTCTGGAAAGGGAAGGCACTATTTGAGAACCTTTGTGAAACGTACATGTTTCAACACTGAGGAGTTTTACTGAGGAGCAGCATCACCTTTTACTGCCATCTCTCCTGTAAAATGTAAAAAGTAATGTCTTTCCTTTCAAATGAGTTATATAGTGACCCTTACCTGAAAGGAAGATTGTGGACATCTTCTGTGTCAATTTTTTTTTCATCTTCTGTGTCAATTGAATCTTTTATAGCATTGTTGACTGGTCAAAGCCTTTAGGCTGATTGCTGCTGATGTAAAGAGAAAAGATATGAGGACATTTTCCAATCTTGCAGATCAATCATAGCCATAATTTTACTGTAGGGTAGCATTTATAAAGCTAGCTTTAAAAAAAGCTTATTATTGCTATTTGATATTCAGTGAGTCAAATCAAGTAGGGTTTGTTGTCATTTCAACCATATCCAAAACCATATACAAAATGAAACAACACAACATTCCTCTAGGACCATGGTACAAGAAAGGAACACAAAACTACACACATGCAAAGAGAACAACTTAAAAGACAAAAGGGAAAACAATACCCCTGCGACGGGCTGGCGACCTGTCCAGGGTGTGTCCCCCGTCCTTCGCCCTATGTGAGCTGGGTTGGACACCAGCACTCCCCTGCAACCCAGCTTGGGACAAGCGGCAGATAATGGATGGATGGATGGAAAACAATACAATACTACTTGAAAAAGTAGTATTCAGGTTTGATCTGATTTCACGCAACTTGAAGTACATAATTCTTCTGACACATATCAGAAGAGTATATGTTATTTGGGAGTCTTAACTGACTTACATGGGAAAACACTGGGAAAATTCCCCAAAAAAGAGATTAGAAGTAGAAGCAAAAACTGATAATTGGTATGAGGACACTAGGAGGTCTGGCACGCATCTGATGTCTCTGGAATGATGGAGCCTTTAAATGCCTTTGAGATGAGCTGCAACAGCAGATGTTCCAGAACTAATAATCCAACATTACTACCTGATCAATAAATATGCTCTGGAGGCTAAATGCAATAAATACTTCTTAGCAATTTTCTAACATCTTGCCAGATCAGAGAGCAATTAGTATCATTTTCACCAGTGATTTCAGTAGAAACAAGAAACTTTAGATATAGGCTGCTGTCATGGTTATGTCACAGTAGATGACATTCTGCTCTGACTAAGCACACCTGGGCTCATCAGGGCACAGGTGTGCCTTATTGGAGGCTGGCTTTATAAGCCCCAATGAGTCAGAGTAGAGCATCGGTCATTCTTGTTGGTTTTGTTACACATGCGGGTGCTTTTATGTTTGCTATGTTCAATAAAGTTAAGTCACCAATCCCTGGCTGTGCCAGGGCCACACTGTCAGGAAGGCTACCAGTCTGAGGTGCGTTCCCTTCAAGAAGAATTGGTTAAACTTGGTAGAACTTGAGGAAAAGCAGGTAGGATGACTAGAGCATGAAAAGGAGTGTAAAGACAGGACTGAACAGATTATTTTGTTAACTGAAAGCATTAAAAGTACCCAAGAGAATCTAATGGCTGAGTCAGAAAAGCTCAGACAGGCCAATGTAAAGTACAGTGCACTTTTCATTGACATTTGACAAAGAAACAAACAGATCAGCTGCATGAAGTTTCAGATAACTCAACAAGAAAGATTTACTGACAAGGCTCAATCAGCAGCTGAGAGAGAGAGAGAGGTGCCTCAATGACACAGGTGGTCACATCAGCCTCAAACAAAGGCTGACATATGAGGAAAAGATCTGCCTTCTAAACTAGGGGAGACTAAAGGCCTCTTGGCTATTTGTGGAAAAGAAAGCTCTGACTCAAGACAATGGTGAGCTTCAAAGAGAAGTCAGTAAACTAATGAAAGAGAAAGAGGTCCTGATGAAGAAACTACAAGCTGGGATTGTTGTCCGAATTGAATGGTTAAAGGAAACAGTGAAACAGGAGAACCAAGCTGCATGGAATGCAACGAATGGATTAGAGATTTCAGCCTTGCAAGAGAAGCTGGTGACTAAAGTGGCCATTATGGAAAAATGGCTGAATTGGACCAAGGCAGAGCTGAAGCAGGTGCAGGACAACAGCGCCGTTCTTCAGGCCAAATTGGAAAAGGCCCAGAGAGAGGCCAATAAGCTCACAGAGCTGCAAGAGCATGCCAGTGGTATGGAAGCAGAATTTAAAGTCTGGTGCTCAGAAGTGAAGGTCTTGAAGGAAACCCATGAGGAAAAAATCCGAAGTGGAGCAGCTGAGGAACAGTCTGACAGAGAAGGAGAAGCAGGTAATGTCTCTAGAGTCTGAGCAGCCATTGGAACACAAGCCAAACTCTTTCCACAAGGAGATCATAAACACCCTACCTTCTGTTTTCACATTTCAATAATTAGGGCAGCGGTGGCCTAGTGGTTAGGGAGTTTCCCCCGCATCGGATGATTGTGGGTTCGATTCCCTCACAAGTAGGTTGCCCTGAGGTACCCCTGAGCAAGGTACCGTCCCCGTCACTGCTCCCTGGGTGCTTTCAATAGCTGCCCACTGCTGCACGGTGTTTGTGTGCATGAGTTAAATGCAGAGGTCCAATTTCATTCTGGTTCATGTGTGCTGTGCTGTGACCTTGCAATGACAAGGGTTGTCACTTCACTTTCACTTTCAGTGGACACAATGGTTGAGGGAAGTTGCACTGCAGGCCCAGTGGGATCAATGCAGAGCTTTTCTCAGTGAAACCGACATCGGGGTTCCTGTTCTTGATTATGTGCCCGCCTTGGAGGGTGGGGCTCCTGTTCTGGATTATGCACCCAAGATTGTGAGCAATGCTTCTGTTCTGGATTACGCGCCTGCGGTTGTGAGCTGTGCTTCTGTTCTGGATTATGCACCAGTCTCTGAGATCAGAGCTTCTGAGACTGCTCAGGATCAGGAGCATTCTGAGGAAGGAGGATGCATGACACACAGTGAAAACTGCAGTCACTGTGATGACAGCAACATGGGCCTTGCAGATAGCTCAGATAAGAACTTCTTAGACATCCACGAACGCATTGGTGAAGTAGCTTCTACCTAGAAGTGTTCTTTGTGCTTCAAGCCTGGCAGTGAAAGAAGTGAATGCATTCTCTACAGTCCTGTGTGTAATGGAGAGAGGGACCACAAGGATGGTTCAGATGAGGATAATTGTGAAAGCCAGTGTAAAAAGGCTGGTGTGTGATGGAAACCACTCTCAAGATTGTTCTGATGAAATTAACTGCTTTAGTTTATCTGGGGATTGCCACCAGCATGGTGATGGCAGAGGACAGTACCTTCCTAAGAACTCTGTCTGCCATGGTGTAGGAGACTGCTTTGATAGCACAGATGAGATTGGCTGTGCTCCGAAAGGGAATTTTCAGTGTACCAGTGGCCAGCTCCACTCTGACGGTCATGCATACTGCAATGATCACTCAGATGAAAAAGGCTGCTGTAAACCTCCACACTGTCCCCAGGGTGAACATTGTACTCTCAGTCATGAATATCTGTTGAAAGAATGGCTCTATGTTGGACACACAGACCGCACTGATGGATGATAAACTAAACTCTGTTCTACTGCCATCACTAAAGCCTCCTATTCCAACACCTCCACCAAAAGCACTCAGACCAGTGGAGATCTTGTGTGGTATGGACTGGATTTATGTAAGAATTTTGAAAGTTGTCTTTACAGATCTGGATGTTTGGAAATACCCCAGAATTGGACAATGTATTGTGAATCATGCTCTATGATTGCAATGGCTGCAATGCAAAGTGTCAAGAAGATGAGAATAATGCGAGTTATGGGGCAGCGGTGGCCTAGTGGTTAGGGAGTTGGCCACAGAATAGGAAGATTGTGGGTTAAAACTCCTTACCAGTTGGTTGCCCTGAGCTACCCTTGAGCAAGGTACCGTCCCCGTCACTGCTCCCTGGGCGCTTTCATAGCTGTCCCCTGCTGCACAGAGTGTGTTTGTGCATGGATTAAATGCAGAAATCCAATTTTGTTGTGGTGTGCTGTGCTGTGTGTACTCACAATGACAATAATAGTCACTTTCACTATTTAAACACTCTATCATCATGGGGCCAAGAAGTAGAATAGGACTTTGGGGTACCCAATGAATGAATGAATAATCCAAGATGGCGGCGCGGTAAGACACAGCGGCCACTCCGGGGTCCAAAAATTTGGTGCTTAAGTCTGTCTGACTACTATTCACCATAAGACTTGCACATGAGCATCATAACTGTGGATACTCCTACATATAACCGCCAAACACTGCTGGAGCTCAGGAATCAGTCAGGATACAGTCTTCCAGCAACTCTCCAAACAACGCTAAGTGAGCTTGGTGTGCTGCGAAGACCAGGCCTTCAGTCCCCGAGATCACCTGTTGTACCTGGCCGACTGAGAGGACATCGAAAGCGGTGTGAGAGGAAACAGAAACGCGGCAAGCGTGCTGGGGTCTGGGCTCAGCTAAGGGCTAGGCTACCCAACTGGCTATCCTGTCCGTCCTACTCACAATGTCTGCTCCCTGGATAATACATTTGACTGCATCCAACTTCAGCTGACGACACATCATGAGTACAGAGACTGCTGTGTTTTTGTTTTTATGGAGACATGGCTCAGCGACAGTGTTCTGGACACTGCCATCCAGCTAGCCAGACTCTCCACATTTCGCTAGGACAGAAATACTGTTCTGCCAGGCAAGACTTGCTGAGGGGGGCTGTGTGTTTACGCAAGCACACAATGGTGTACAAACGCTGTGCTGGTCTCGACTCAATGTTCAACACTGCTGGAGGTTCTGACAGTCAGGTGCAGACCTTTATATCTGCCCAGGTAGTTCTCTGCAGTTTTTATCCTGGCAGTCTACATTCCAACCCAGTGCTAACAAGGGACAAGGTCTTCATATATGTGGACGAGGCCACCCTAAGAACAGCGAGGGCAAACCTGTCTTGGGCCCTCAGAGCAGCCAAGTGAGCTTACACACAGAGAATCCATGGCCACTTCAAAAACCCCCAGTGACACGTGACGCATGTGGCAGGGCATTCAGGCCCTCACCAACTACAGGACATCTCCACCTGTCTATGATGGTGAGTCATCCCTCCTAGATGCACTGAACTGCTTCTACGCCCGGTTTGATGCGGCAATGACGATCTCTACTGAGAGTCAACCTATGGAAAGCTGCTGGTCCAGACAATATACAAGGTTATGTGCTCAGCGGATTCGCAGAACAGCTGGCAGATGTTCTTACTGACATCTTCACCATCTCTCTGAGCACCATTGTGTTTCCTAGGTGCAAGACCACCAGCATCATCCTAAATGTTTATCGTCCTTTCACACTCGCACCTATCATCATGAAATGCTTTGAGAGGTTGGTCAGGAGGCACATCAAGACTCAAATCCCTCCCTCACTGGACCCCCTGCAGTTTGCATATCTTCCCAACCGCTCAACGGACAATGCAATCTCATCTGGACAGAAAGGACAGTTATGTCAGAAAGTTATGTGAGAATTCTGTTCCGACTACAGTTCAGCATTCAACACCAACATCCCTCAGCATCTGAGTGAGAAGCTGAGACTGCTGGGCCTTAATACCTCCCTCTGTAACTGGATCCTGGACTTCCTGACTGGGAGACCTCAGTCAGTCAGGATCAGTAGCAGCACCTCCAACACCATCACGCTGAGCACAGGGGCCCCTCAGGGCTGTGTGCTCAGCCCACTGCTGTTCACATTGATGACCCACGACTGTGCAGCCAAGCACAGCTTGAACCACATCATCAAATTTGCTGATGATAGAACCGTAGTGGGTCTGATCAGTGGTGACGAGGTGACGTACAGAGAGGAGATACAACAGCTGACAGACTGTTGCAGAATTAACAACCTGTCTTTGAATATTGACTTCAGGAGACCATGTCAGGACCACGGAACATCAACAGCTCCCCTGTGGAGATCCAGAACACAAAGTTTCTTGGTGTTCACATATCCAACAACCTCACATGGACCCTCAACACCAAATCCATCACAAAGAAAGCCCAGCAGTGTCTCTACTTCCTACGCAGACTGAGGAGAGCCCATCTTCCAGCACCCATCCTTACCATGTTCTACAAAGGAACCATCGAGAATATCCTGAGCAGCTGCATTACTGCCTGGTACGGAAACTGTAATGTCTCAGACCGCAAGTCCCTACAACAGCTAGTGAGAACAGCTGAGAAGATCATCTGTGTCTCTCTGCCTTCTGTACAGGACATCTACCCTCTGACCCCTGGCCATCTGAACAATTAATGTCTTATGCACTAATGCACATTCATGTACATGAACCACCTTGCCGCCACTTATTATTTATATTTATTTTTTGCACTCCACACTTTAGCCATAACACTGCTGCTCCGTAATACTGCCCAACAACTTGTGCTGCTTTGTTTCATAACACTGCGGCTCTCTGATAGGATAATGTACTGTTTGTTGTACTGTTTGTTGTTGTCTGCACTTTTGTTGCCTTGTCTTGTGATTTATGTCATGTCTGATGTCATCTTACATGCAGTACCAGGGTCCTGGAGGAACGTTATTTTGTTTCACTATGTACTGTGTATATGGTTGAAATAACAATAAAAACCTACTTGACTACTTGATTTGACTTGACCCCTCACCACCACCGCTCTAGACGTGGCTGCAGCGGAACGTTTGGTCAGCCCTTGAATGGACATCTTAATTTGTGGACTTGAGTTCTTGTTTTGCCCCCACCTTCAGGGACCCTGCTCTGGGTGGAGTGGGAATGGCACCCCAGGATTGGGGCCTTTGCTCTGACTGAGCACAGTCTTCAGGTGTGCCTCACTGGGGGCTTGCTTTATAAGTCCCAATGAGTCAGAGTAGAGCATCTGTCATTCTTGTTAGTTTTGTTACACATGCGGGTGCTTTTAGGTTTGCTATGTTCAATAAAGTTAAGTCACCAATCCCTGGCTGCACGTTTACATCCAGACCAAATAACACCCAAGCGTTACAGCTGCAGACAGATAGGTAGCCATTCTTTCTTATTAGTTTTAATGATTGACACCTCATAAAGGCAACAGGTTTTAAATCAGTGGTTTTCATTACCAATTCTGGAAAGCCCATGATGTGCATTTTTGCTTTTTTTTTCCTCCAGTGCATCATCCCAGACTTCAGTTTTCCTAAAGGAATCTGCATTTTTATTTTAAATTAATCATCCATCTCAACGTTACATAAAAATGAGAAAACCAATTTTTGTAACTTCCTCTCAGAGTTTCTACACGGGTCTTCACCCCAAATCCTCATTTTAATCAAATTAAAGTGCCAGAATGGCACATAGCAAATTCAAAATGACAGCACTTGCTTTGCTTCACACATCCTGACAGAAACAGAGAGAAGCAAGGAGCAGCATGACAGATACAAGCTCGCATTGGGGCCACCAAAAATGAGGAGTCAGGCTGAAAGAGTGAAAATTAATGTGAGCTATCAATTTGCAGGCTGTAGGATATGTGACACACTTCAAGCTGACAGCTTTTAATTAGATCATCAATAGTATGGCAGCAGTGGCTAATGGAGCAGGAGACAACGCCCAAGCCCCAATCCCTGTGCATGAGCATTTCTCCTCCATCTTCTTCCACAAACGTCACTTGACTGCATCCATGTAGGTTTGTTTCAGGGCTGAGGGTAGGTCACCCAAGTGTTAACTATACATTGATGTACATAACTCAGTGGAGGCCAGGCTTATAGTAAATTCCAATAATTAATTAACGATCATTTTTATAGTCAGGAGTTTGATGTCACACTATTAATCAGTTAGGGTACATTAGAATATCTCATTAACATTCCAGCTATAATAGCGTATAGGCATAGACACATATATTTCTACATTGCTAACAGAGGGCACACTCCTAAAGCCTATGCTCTGGAAGTGAGTGGTCCCTATAGACTCACATTGATTTATATATACAGTACTGTGCAAAAGTTTTAGGCAGGTGTGGAAAAAATGCCGTAAACAAAGAATGCTTTCAAAAATTGAAGTGTTAATCATTTATTTTCATCAATCAACAAAATGCAGTGAATGAACAAAAGAGAAATCTAAATCAAATCAGTATTTGGTGTGACCACCCTTTGCCTTCAAAAAAACATCAATTCTTCTAGGTACACTTGCACAGTTTTTGAAGGAACTTGGCTGGTAAGTCCAAACATCTTGGAGAACTAACCACAGATCTTCTGTGGATGTAGGCTTCCTCACATCCTTCTGTGTCTTCATGTAATCTCAGACACACTCGATGATGTTGAGATCAGGGCTCTGTGGGGGCCATAAGAATTGATGCTGGTTTGACGGCAAAAGGTAGTAACACCAAATATTGATTTGATTTAGATTTTTCTTTTGTTAGCTCACTTTGCATTTTGTAAATTGATAAAAATAAGCAATCATTATTTATATTTCTGAAAGCATTCTTTGTTGACAGCATTTTTTCCACACCTGCCTAAAACTTTTGCACAGTACTGTATATATATATATTAATATATTAATCAGTGTTAATCATTTATTTTTATCAATCAACAAAATGCAGTGAATGAACAAAAGAGAAATCTAAATCAAATCAATATTTGGTGTGACCACCCTTTGCCTTCAAAACAGCATCAACAGCACCTGCCACAAAAGACGGGGCTTTATGGACTTTATGGACTGGGACATTGGGGACCTGGACGTGGCTGCTGTGGGGCGGAGGACCCCTTGCAGCCATATGTTGGCCCTGGAATGAGCCATGTTAAAGTTTCTGATTGGATTTTGGCTTAGCCTCCCCTCAAGGGTCCTGCTCCGGGCTAAACAGGGTCTAGCGCCCCAGTAGTGGCCCTGGGGGGGCTTCTGTCACGGTCGGTGGTGCTCTGCTCTAACTGTGCACACCTATGCTCATTCGGGCCACAGGTGTGCCTTTTTGTGGCAGGGTTTATAAGCCCCAATGAGGCAGAGCAGAGTGTCGGTCATTGTTTATGTAAATTCCTTTGTACAAGTGGTTCCTGAGTTCTGGTTGTGGTGAATAAAGTTGAGCACAAGACTCTTGGCTGCGCATTTATGTTCAAGCAACAACACCAACACGTGACATCAACCTGACACAATTCAACAGATTATTTGAAAAAAACGGGTAATATCCAAGTATAATAATAGCTCTAATAAATGGAACATTTAAATAATTAACATTTTTATGTATTGAGCATAACTGATTTCTATGCATTTTAATTAAAAAATATATGGTTTAGAGCACTATTATTTCAGAAATGTTATATGAGGAAATGTATTAAATGGACCATTCTACAAAGGAAATCTCTGATATAATGGACAGGCTTTAAATACCACATTGCTTTATCCCCCCCCCTACACACACCCTGCAGCTGCGCATTCTTCACTGGAGCAGCATCCACTAAAAATGTTCCAATTTGAAGACACCACTCCGCCTCTGGAATAAATAAGATAAGAATAAAAGCATCCATCATTTCACACGGGAAAGGCTAATTTCAGACGCCCTTCCTGACGGCTTTTACAACGCACAGTGCTACTTTATTTTAATTGGCAATCATAAATTAAGTGAATGGAGGGAGACTCAGCTGCCGCC
Source organism: Hepsetus odoe (assembly GCA_017165825.1). Taxonomy (NCBI): domain Eukaryota; kingdom Metazoa; phylum Chordata; class Actinopteri; order Characiformes; family Hepsetidae; genus Hepsetus; species Hepsetus odoe. The sequence continues at coordinate 10,659,120 of CM029389.1, forward strand.
ACTGTCTCTCGCGTTTGAGGCATTTAATTGGCTCAACTTGATGGGTCCCTATGATAAGCACAGACAATACATCCCCATGATTGGCAACTCATTTGTTGCCATGTAATTAGAGCAAGAGAGGGCCCCAGCAAACACACCACTGTTTCTCCTTAAGGCTCTAGCGTGCCTCGACTTTAATCACTGTTGCTTTTCAATTATGTTCAAATGCAATTTAAAGGCAGAGTTCCACCCAGACTTATGGGGGAAGTGGCAGTGACATTTATAACAGTGCAGTAGAGTTGATTACCAATGGATCAATGGGACTCACTGAACTTGGGTATTACAAACATGATATATAATATAACATATAATATAACACATATCTTGGTTTACAGTTCGATTCAGATTTGAGGCTACACTTGTGAAACCAATACAAATCAAGGACAATAAACAATTGAATGATCTTTGACAGGTTGCTGACCAGCTAAAACATCAAGCAAATGGTTCCTGTGAATCAGTCTTGCACAATAACATTCTTAAGGCTTTATGACATTTACATAATCATTTTGCGTCTAGTAACATAAACTTTCATTAACATTTTTAAAGGGTTATTCCAACAAGCATCATAATGTCTACTTTCATCAGTTTCACCATAGACTGCAGTGTAATAATAATGAATGCTGGCTAGAATAAGTCTTTATAAATATGTATGTATGATAATGTCAGTTGTCGTAAAGAGGCCAATGTAGTAGTAAAAAATCTGTGAATGCACACACACATACATACACACACAGAACAACTACTATGCATCCTATACATTAAGTTCACTAAGTTTCACAACATCTTGAATGTCTTAGTAATGCTGTTTAAAGGGGCAGATTGATAAATACATGTAAAAGAGAAAAAAACTGAACAAACTCATGTACTCAGATTCTGACCAAAATCCAGCTGAACCTCTGTAGCAAAAAAGGGCAAAAGGGCAAGTGTTCAGAGGCTGTCACGGGTGAGGTGTAATTTGGGCATGGTAGAGGGCGCTCTGTTCTGACTGAGCACACCTGAGGCACAGGTGTGCTTCATTGGGGCTGACTATTTAAGCCCCAATGAGTCAGAACAGTGCACGGCTCATTCGTTAGGCTAAGCCTACACGGTATGGTGGTTTTGGTAACACTTAGTAATCTGGGTAACTTGGTTTAGACTGCAGTTCCTTGGTTTTTGGTATTAGTTAGAACTGCAGTCCTTGGTTTTTGTAATAATGGATAATAAAACTATGTTACGAACTCCTGGCTCTGCGTTAGCGTCCTTCCCGCACCCCGCCACCGTTACAGAAATGAGCCGCCAACGCGTGGACGTCGCGAGTCAGGAGTGCGATCACGAGCAGGTGTTGCAAACAAGTGCGGCCGTGATTAAGACGTTGGAGCTTATTGAAACCTGGGAGACGAGGGTGTCGGCGTGCGTTGAGTCTGTGGACCTGCGTGAGCAACTGGAGGGTGAGGATTGGGTGCGACAGACACCGGCGGCCACAGCCAGGGAGCTCAAGAAATGCCTGACATGGCTGACGTCAGCCGCCTGGGTCCTGAGATGGGCGCAGACTGGTTCAGCTTCCTGCTGCAGAGACTGGCCGCTCTAGCCGTGAGGACGCAGCGGTGCCTGGACATGTTGAGCCACATGTCTTTTCCCGCTCCAGAAAGCAGGAGGATGGTGGAGATTTCCCCCTACGTCTTTCAAAACGGGACGTTGATAGTGGACATGCCCTGCGCAGCTAATCACGGAATTACGGTAAAGAATGCCCCCTGCACAGCTAATCGCAGAATTACGGCAAAGAATGCGCCCTGCGCAGCTAATCGCAGAATTACGGTAAAGAATGCACCCTTCACAGCTAATCGCGGAAATACGGTAAACAAGGCGCCATGCGCAGCTCAACATGAAAATACAGAATGAAGACCAGACAGACTCTGAAACAGAAGCACCAGGCTGCCACTGTGATACAATGTGCTTACAGGGCTCACTGTGCTCAAACGCGATATTTATGCATCAAATATGCTGCTGTTGCCATCCAGCTTAGGTATCGTTCCACACTTGATGCCAGAAAGCAGAGGGAGGAATTCTTGAAATTACGCTCTGCTGCAATGTTCCTGCAAGCCTGCTTCAGAGGTCAGAGGGTCAGAAGGGAGATTATCCTGCAACATCAGGCAGCTTCCCTGATTCAGGCTGTGTTCAGAAGACACAGGGAGGTAGTAAAGTACCAGGCCATAAGGGTGTCAGTCATCATCATTCAAAGACATTATAGGGCCTACATTAAGGGTCAATGTGATCATGAGAAATTCCAGATGTTGAAAAGGTCTGCGATACGCATCCAGGTAGCTTTTAGAGGTTATTCTGTTTGAAAGAATGTTGCTGCAATGCACAAAGCTGCCACCATTATTCAGGCTGCAGTAAGAATGCACAAGCAAAGATCTGTTTTCAAGAAGCAACGCTGGGCAGCAATTCTTCAGAGGAGGTTCAGAAGGTGGAAGCTTGGACATCAACAAAGGCAGAGGTATCAGCTGTTCAAACATGCTGCAGTTTGCTTGCAAAAGTTATTCAGGGGAAAGCAGGCAAGGGATCTGGCCAAACGGATCAGAGCTGCAAGGGTAATCCAATCTCACCTCGGAGAACAAATCAGCTGCATGAATATTCAGATCACTGAAAAGGAGGAGTTGCTGACAGAGCTCTACCAGCAGCTGACGGAGAAAGAAGCCTCTATGCTACAGGTGAATGCTTCTGTCACAAACGAGAGGTTGAAACACAAGAAAAGGATCACCTATCTGCTTTCTCAGCTGGAGAGGACCAAAGGACTCTTGTCCATATGCCAAAGGGAGATTGAAACCATGGAATCAGAAAGAAAAGCTGGACGAACAGCTGAATTAGACCAGGGCAGAGCTGAAACGGGTGCAAGACCACAGTGTCGCTCTGCAGGCTGAACTGAGAAAAGCCCGAAGTGAGGCCAGTAAGCTCACCAAGCTGGAGAAGCAGGTCAGAGGTATGGAAGCAAAATTGGCGATCTTGGAATCTCAACTCACTCCACAGACACCAGTGCATGCTGGGACCCTGGTGGTTAACGCCAAAGCGGAGCAGCTGAGGAACAGTCTGATGAAGAAGCAAGTAAAGATTCCAGCGGTTGAGCATCCATGTGAGAACTCTGAGAATGGTGCTCAGAGCACAATCAGAGACACCATACCTTCGGTTTACGCTCACAATTCAGCAGACTCAGAACAAGGTGGCCGGTGGAGGTGTCCATGTGGAACTTCTTGTAGTGGAACCAAGAGCTGGGATGCTGCCTCACTGAGCTCCAAGCAACAGAAAAGTACGATCAAGAGGAGGAAGGAGCCAAAAAAATAACATCAGCAATGACCTGTCTCAGTTCAAGAAAGTGAATGACAACTTCTGCACTGTAGATTCTGCGATGAGAGACATGGAGAACAAGGATGGCAGGGGTTGGAAGCAGAGTTCGGACTATGTGAAAAAGCCTTCCTCTTTGAAGCTTGTAAAATCTTCTGTGTTTAGCTCTCTTTCAGGCTCTGTCAAGGCAAGGCGTTCCACTGAGTCAGATAATTCCTCCAGTGATAATATTCATAAAACAAGGATTTTTTTTTTCTGAAACTTTTTGCCAATGTATGTAAATGATGGCTGTAAGTCTTGTATAAAAAGTGGTAAACCTCAGCACACCTTCCAGACTTACCTGTTCAGTTGTGAATCATGTGTTAGTGAACAAGAAAATCGCAAAAATGTGCAGAAAATGTTCCCCACACCTGTTGTATAATGCTTAATGTACTGTACTAGTACTAGTAAACTATACTAGTTTGACTAGCACTACTTGGTGTATATATCCTTTTGTATTTTTCTAAAATAGTAGATGGGGAGTCTCCAAGGACTACTATGGTAATGGGCCTTCTAAAATCACAAATCAATTCCTGTTTAGATGACAAGAATATGGTCATTGTTCAAATTAGGGAACTTAGATTGGGCCATTAAATAGTTCTGGGTTCAATTCCCAGCCAGGGTTAATTGGTTTCTTTTCTGTGTGCTTTTTGCATGTGAGAATATATCTTTCTGCTTTTTTGCTTTAGTTTAACAGAGTAATCTGAAGAAATGAACAATGAAAGAATTTTCCATAAAGTAATTTTAGAAAATAATCACATTACAATCACAATCAATCAATTTTTAGCACCTTTCTGGTTAAGTAACAAAATGGTTAATGAGTAAAGGCATGGTATCAAACCAGATTTATTTTTTTATTTTTTTACATGCAGCCCATATTACAGTGCCCTTTAAATGTTACAGCACCTTCTAGATAAAGGATATATTTTCAGAATATAATGGAAGCAGCCAGGACAGTACTGGCAGATTGTAGATAAAGCAAATGGAAAGTACCAAACATGGCAGGTCTAAATTTGGCTCAACAGTTCAAGTCTAAATGGTTTCTCAGTTCTTGATGTCTCTCACTCCCTGCCTCCAATAAGATGTCTCTTATTTTTCAGAGACAAGAAAATTGCATTCAAGGCAGTGTGTGTATACATGTGTGTATTTGTTAATGGTAGGGACCTAAATATTCATAGGCCTATTTTGTGTCCTTAATGCACCTGATACTATTAACTAAACATTCTCACAGCATTGCAGTTCGTCCATGAGTAGGATGGGCAATTAGCCACCAAGGTTGTTTTCTTTTTCCACCCTTACACAGTGGATAATTTTTACTTTCCACATGACCTTTTTCAGTACTGAATGTTTTAGGACTTATGTTCTTTTCATGTGTAGAGCTTGACACGGAGCTTTTAGCTAGAAGAGCTGAGATCAAAATCAAATCATAATGGAAAAAAGGTCAGTTTTGTGCACTGTGTGTGAGCTTTAACCGGTGGTTTCAGCACCCAGCTTTAGCACTTTTTTTTGTCTCAGTATTTTTTTTTCTACTGACTTTGCCTACATTACACTTATTTAGTAGCCACTAAATATATACATATATATTAAAGCTTAACATGAATGTAATAGATAAATATTATCCCTTAACCATTAAGTTATATACCAGTGGTTCCCAGTTCTGATGCTGGAGCCCCGTCCTGCTGTGTACCTTTTAACGTATCTAAGTAACCAGCAAATTAACAAGCTTTCCTGGATGGAAGAAGTTGTGCATCTGTAGATAATCTATAGGGGACTTTCAAAGTGAAAAGGAATTTTGAGATCTGTTGCTAATGAAATGTTATATGTTATGATATGATTTGCCATTTCTTGCTTCTCTTCCTGTAGTGTTAATCAAATTCTCATCCATCATGTACACTAGTGATTTTCATATAATTATCTTGCTGAAAGGATGCCAAACCAATAAGTGCTTATATAACCCTGTAAAATCTGTTAAGCCATGTTGGCTAATCAGAAGCCTGAAAAAGTTATTCATGGTTTTGTTAGGCTAAAAATGGTACATTGAGGAAAGCAAAGGTTTTAAAGTGGAGTTTTTCCATAATGCCATATAAATATCAAATAAGATAGAAATGTATGTGTAACCATGTTAGAATGTATGTGAAACCATGTTAAAAATACTACTGATTATGTCAACTGTGCATCCTGGCAAGGGTCATGGGGGTTGCTGGAACCTATCCCAGTGCATATAGAGTGAAAGGCAAAGAAATACCCTGGACAGGATGCCAGGCCTGTCAAGCTGGGGCATTGCAGGCACACAGACAAGCAGACTTTCATACACAATTGAAGGGCAGACAAACAGACAAACACACTTACAGAATCAGAGCTAGGGGCAATTTAAGATTTCCAGTCCATCTGACATGCATATCTTTGTACAGTAGGAGGAAACCAGAACACCCAGAAACCCAGACACTGGGAGAACATGTACACTTTGCACAGAAAGGACCCAAGACCCTGGATAGAAATCAAACTTAGGACTTTCTTCTTTTTGTTACTTCAAACTTCACAGGAGCCAATATGCTAATGAAACAATCTATAAAGTGGAGGTCAAACTGCCATGTTTAAACAGCACTTAAATGGAGAAACATTTGGCCATTTGTGTGAAAGCAATATTGCAAAAACAGTATTTTTAAATTTTAGTTTAATTTAAAAGCTATTTTAGCTATTTTGAGTAACTCCATTTCAGCTGATTGAGCTCAACAGTCTTCTTTTGCACCCTTGTTTTCTTTTATTGATGCTGCTGGGGTTCCAAATACCAAAGCAGTATTGCATTCTCTTCTCACTAATGCATTATTCAACAATTTATCTAGTCTGTTGTGGAGAGAGGAGCACTGTGGAAACCTGGTACAAGAAAGTTGGTCAAAGCACTTCTCTCCTGGTGACCCATCAGATCTCCAAAGATAAAGAAAGGATTTTAATTATACTTAAGCCAGGTTATATCAACATGCTCTGCCCACAAGGAAACCCTTTGTTAGCTACCTTTGCAGTTTTTCTTGTTTTTTTAACTTTCATATTTAGTAGTATAGAACTTCAGAGTGCAGTTCCTAAATTTTCCCATGTAGATTCTTTTTAGTGCTTAAAATCTGCTTTCCTCTTCTCTTTACAGTACAATACTGAAGAATGCATTGCAAATTTAAACTAATTCTCACTAAAATGTATATTCATTTAATGAAATGAGTACACTAACATATCAATGTTTGACAAAAAGATTTTTCTATTGTTTTTTTTCAGCAGAACAACTTGGTTAATGTATAAAATGTCAAAACATTTTATGAATAAAGGTTCTCAGGCTAACCAGCTTTTGCTAATCTGTGTCAAATATTTAACCTTTTTATATTATATTTTTATGAATAATTTCTGGGATAACACACTTGGAAAATAACAAGTGGGCATGGAAGGTGTATATGCATTTTCTGAAGCTTCATTACTGACCACTATTACTCATTTTTAGTATTAAATAGGAAATATAGCTGGTATTTTACACATACATTACTTATTTTTTACATAAAGAAGCTTTAAATGTATTTAGTTATTTGTAGGTACAACATAATTATCTGAGAAATTATTGCATTACAGTGCTGGTTTATTTACTTTGTAACTTTTGTGTAAAATACTATGTACATATAAAGTATGCTCAATAGAGTAATAATACCAGCAACTAAATTGGATTTTAGATTCTGATCTATTGCAATCAATATTAAGATCAAAATGCAAGTACATTATTTTCATGAATTACAATAGCATTTGCAGGATCTGTAGGATCTACAAGTATGAATTAAATTTAATGTCATCTTTACATTGCTTATAGGGGGATGTGGGGGGAATCCCTTAAGTCTCCCCCTGTTTATCATTGTCTGTTTATCATCAGGACAGGAAACATTTTGATTAATCCAGTGAAACTGGATGGCTTATTTACTCAGCTGTCACTCACAAGACTTTGTCCACTCACTGAAGAGTCACCCCTCTCTCCCTCTCCCTCTCTTGCTCTCTATCATTCCATCATGCCGCCCAGCCTGCTGACAAATGGGACATTTCTCTAGAATTCCATCATTAAATGTCAGGTCTTGCTAGCACCCAAGCACATCCTGACAGAAGGTCAATAATGTGTGTCTAGCATGTGTGTGAGGGAAGTGTACTGGGCACATTTCTGAATGTCTGTGTGTTTGTCACAACAGCTTGATAGGAAACTTACATCTTACTCCTCGCTGATCTTGGGAAGAAGTAAACACATGCACACACACATTTAGTTTTTTTTTTTATTATTATTTTTATTTATTTATTTTTTTGCTTACTTTGATGTCTGCTGTAATTTTATTTAGTAATAACATGCCCTGTAGACTGAAATACCAAATGTGCAGGCAAAGGCACATTTATACATTTATACATTTAATTTCTTTCACAATAACCTTTATGTATGTTTCAAATGACTTTACCAAGTTACGGACTTTACCAAGTTTACCAAGCTTACTACAACTACATTTTAACCTGAATTTTAAAAAGCCTTGAATTTGAATATATGATTACATGTATCAATGCACACTTGAAATTGTACAATGAGGGAGACTGAATATACTGCACAATCAAAAAGGAGTACATATTAAATATGGAATTCATAACAGTCCAAGAGTCAGATTGGAGCAGCAAAAACAAGAAGTCAGAAACCATTGTAGCAAGCAGGGTTACAGCCTAAGTTGTTATTAGTTACTCATTACTTGTAAACAGGTTGTTTGCTGAAGCATATATCGTTAAATGAGTCCCTGCTTGCTGTAAGTGATGGGGACGTGGGCGGGGCTAGGACCAGAGTGGTCATTACTCCAGTCATATGGGTTAGTGACTCACAGAAGGGCAAGGGGTTAAAGAAACTTTCTTAATGTCTGGGACTTTGATTTGCTTTATTATTATTATTATTATTACTATTATTATTATTATTACTAATAATAATTAGTTGAAAACTATTTGAAAACTGTATGCAACAGAGTACTGAGCACTGAACACCTTGTACTTCTGGTCACTCCAGGTAGGTTCAGTTCTGGAATATGACAGCACTGGTGGATGATGGGCTCCTGGTAGCTTCACGTTTGATTCTTCTCAAATCTTTGGCAGTTAATTTGCGTGTTTTTTTTTTAACACATTTCTTGCTACCCTGTTGACTGTTAGCAATAAACTGTTTGATGGTTCTGTGATCATGTGAAACTATATGTATGGAATAGGTTTGGATGTGGCTATTAAATAATCTACCACAAATTTAAAAAAAACATTCTGGCTTCAGTTAGGATCTATGTTTCATGAAAGACACATTTGTGTTTATTCTACAAGTGTAAAAAACCTGCAAGCTGCCTTTTTTGCTACTGCATTGTCAAAAGTGTGCTGTATTTGAAGCAAAGGTAGTTTTTCAAGAATTCTGGCTTCTGACAAGGACAAGAATGAGTTTCAAATCATTTTAGAGTGACAACACAGTGGAAAACTCTTGAATGGAAACCACTGCTATTGGTACGGATCATAAACTAAATTCTTATTGAACTGCACAGTGCCACTCTGCAGTGTCTATTAAATCGTTTCAGTCCAGTATGAAGTGCTTTACAACAATGCCTGTACAAAAAGCAGACAATAAGCAGTTTAAAAACTTCCGTTTCCAGCACTGTGCTTGGGTGGGGAAAAAGTAACATAAGGCAAATAAGAAGGTTGGAATAGCAAAAAGAGTAAAAAGAAGGAGATCCATTTTATCCATTTGGTATGTAGTATGTATATAACGTGGGAAAGAAAATGCCTGCCAAGGTCAATGATACATCTTTTAACAGTCAAGATGCATCTGTATGTACAGTGCTATAAAATGGTATTTGTCCCCTTTCTGATTTTCTTTATTTCTGTATACTCATGAAACTATATTTTTCAAGATCTCCCAAAAATTGTAAGATAACTGGAGTAAACACAACACAGATTTAAATGATCTCATCATTTATTGAAGGAGAAATACTTTATCACCCATGTGAAAAAGTAATTGCCCTTAATAACATTACACCTGTAGAAGCAAAAACTGCAATTAAACAATTGTGTTGACAGGGCTCAAAATGAATTGTTTTTTCCAAAATGTTTTTTTTCTATTCAGAGATGACTAATGTGTCTGGTTGAAGTCCTACTCCTTTAGTACTTTTAATTTATTCTTCCCTCAATTATTTCTTTTTTGCCAAATGATGGAAATGTTTTTGTTATTACTGCTTAGCAGTGGTTTTTGCCTTGCCATTCACCATTGGACATATTTCCACAGTGTTTTTCATATTGTTAAATCATGAACACTGACGTTAACAGAGCTCAGAGAGAACTGCAGCTTGCAGATGTTCTTCTGGGTTTTTCCGTGAATTTTTCCATGAGCAGTGTTGATGGGCTGGACCTAACTTGGCAGATTTACCACTGTTTTTTTTTTTTTTGAGATGAAGACTCCTTTGATCAAGGCCAAGTATGCTGTTTCCTGAGACCTTTTAGGGAATGTCTCATTGCTGGAAAGATTATATAAAAATTATGTCTACATGTCACAGAGCTGGCAGCAATCAATCATCACAGGGCTATGATGACCCTGGTGACTAATGGGGCTTTTCAAATGGATTTAATAATTTTTGTTCAGGATTTATCCTTCTGTTTTTTTTTTTTGTTTTTTGTTTTTTTTGTGATTTTTTGTCCTTCATTGATTTTCAAACTCTAATGAACTTTAATGTAGTTTTGGAAATCAGAACCAATTTAAACAAGGATTCAAAATATTTATTAAATTTAATATTTTTTCACAGCATTTTCAGCGAGATAGGTAAAATTATACAGCACTTATAAAGATCTGAGCAGCCTCAAAATTTTTTAAATAAAAGTAAACTGAACTATAAATGACATTGACATACCTTCTATAGGTTGTAAAATTATAATATAAATTAAGAACCAAAAGCACCAATACTTTAGGTGGGTTTATTAACCTACAAGGCCAAATCTATCAATACAAAAACATTGCGTAAGCATAACTCTTGATTTGTATTCGTCTAATTACATAATCCTATATAAGTTATAATTCTGGACAGTAACTAAGAGGGTGTTATACCTGGACAGCCATGTTCTTTCACACCAAACACATCTAACCATGTCTTTATGGAACTTGCTTTGTGCTTTAGGGCAGAGTTATACTAGAATAGAAAAAAAAGCCTTTTCCAAACTGTTCCCACAAAGCTGAAAGCATGAAATTGTCCAAAATGTCTTGATCTGCAAAAACATTATGATTTTTCTTCACTGGAACAAAGAGGCCTAGCTAATCCCTTGAAAAGCAAACCCATACCCACACCTTCTCCAGAAAATATTATAATTGGCAAAATGCAGTCAGGCAGGTAATATTTTCTTTGCCCAGAGCCATCAATCAAGCAGAGGGGGAAACATGATGTGTCATTCCACAGAGCATGTATCCACTACTCCAAAGGTAGCATATATTACATCCCTCCATCCGATGCTTGGCACTGTACTTAGTGATGAGAGGCTTGTACACAGATCCACCGTCATGGAAACCCATTCCACGAAGCTCCTAAAGCACAGATTTTTTGCAAAGGTTAATGCAAGAGGAAGTCTGGAATTCAGTAGAGTTATTGAGTCAACAGAGTAACTTTCATGCATTATGTGCCTTTTCACATTCTCTGCTGTTCCTAAATGTGTCCACTCTGGAATAATATCACTTACAGATGACCATGGATTGTGGGCCTTATGGCAGGCCTTGCCAACAAAAATCTGTATCAGAAAAAAAAAAAAAAAAATATATATATATATATATATATATATATATATATATATACACACACAGTACTGTGCAAAAGTTTTAGGCAGGTGAGAAGAAATATAAATAATGATTGTTTATTTTTATCCATTTACAAAATGCAAAGTGAACGAACAAAAGAAAAATCTAAATCAAATCAATATTTGGTGTTACTACCTTTTGTCTTCAAACCAGCATCAATTCTTATAGGTACACTTACACAAAGTCAGGGATTTTGTAGGATTATAGTCATGTGTATGATCAACCAATTTTACCAAACAGGTGCTAATGATCATCAATGTCACACGGAGGTTGAAACACAGTCATGTTTGGAACAACCTACCAGCCAAGATCCTTCAAAAACTGTGTGCAAGTGTACCTAGAAGAACTGATGCTGTTTTGAAGGCAAAAGGTGGTCACACCAAATATTGATTTGATTTTGATTTCTCTTTTGTTCATTCACTGCATTTTGTTGATTGATGAAAATAACACATCCATTTTTGAAAGCATTATTTGTTTACAGCATTTTTTCACACCTGCCTAAAACATTTTTTACTGTATATATATATATATATATATAATATGTTTAGTTGGTCTGCTGAAAACAATAGTAGATTTGCATTCTGATGCTCATCTGAAAGAAAAAGACCTTTAAAAATGGCAAAAATCAATGTGAGTCTATAGGTATATGTATATATATATATATCTCTTCAGATCTTCAGATTTAGCTGCCCCTGACAGTACTGGCCAGGCAAGGGCGGAACCCTCCTGGACATTACAGATTTGAAAAAAGGAGTCTATAAAGATAAAAAAAAAAAAAAATAAGAGCAGATTGAATCTTTGGGGTGTTTTACAACATATACTACATCACAGAACATTACACACAGAATCACAGATAAGCTGTTCTTTCTTGCTGGCCCATTAATACCAGCCACCCTTGCCACCCTTTTTTCTTTAAAAGCTACTAAGCTTTCAAATTAGCCATTTTAAATAGTGTCTTTACTTAAGACGAGCATCTAAAGCAAGCATGCTCAAACACTCTTCTTCTCTGCTCCCACATGAAGGAGTATACAATGTGACTGTCTGCTTTTTCTGTCTGGATTTGCAATAGGGTTCATCAGTTATTTTCCTCCAATATCTCTTTCTGAATCTTCTGCTAATATAGGCCCAATACCTCAGGTACTGATACCTCAGACTGGTGCAGGGCTCAACATTAATGCTTGCCTTCTAGTGGAAGTTTGTGTAGAGTGGAGGATACATTTATTCAGTAAGACAAGTATGGCAAAAATAAAATCAGAAAAAAAATCAGAAAATCAGAAAAAATACATTAAAAAAAACAGATAAGATAGATATAAAACTAGCTGATAAAAATAACATTATCAGATAAATGCACGAGAACAACAATTTTCAACATATCCCTTAAATCAAAAGTGTATTTTCGTTAGCATTCTAGCTGGTCACTGTTTAACTGCTTGTGAAAGTGTTAAAAAATGTGAGGGAGAGTGAGAGAGAGAGAGAGAGAGAGAGAGAGAGAGAGAAAGAGAGAGAGAGACCTGGAGAGATAGGTGTGCAAAAGAGATATCACTCCAAATGACTTTTAGAAACTTCACAATTATAAAAAAGTAAAAAAAAAAACCTAATACTAAAGTCTCTCTATATCATTTTGTAACTTTATCATTCTCTCACATATTAACATTTTTATCGCACTTATGCAATACACACATAATTTCCATTATTGCAGATTTTTTTTCTTGACAAGTAAAATATGTAATGCACTCAATAACTGTTGCTAATCCAACAACAAAGGCGGCATTCTTGTTTTTTTAGCAACAGAAAAAAGTGTGGTCATCTCCATTTGTATATAGTAGAGAAAGCATTTAACAGTGGTAAATCTGCAATAGAGGAGCCATTATACAAAAATTACACAAAAGTGTGCAAAAAACATATTCCAGAAATCAAGTTAATTTTGGTGTTCATTATTCCACCGTTAGAAAGTGACTGGAAAAACAGTACCTAAGAGAGTGGGAGAGTTTTTTTTTTTACTTTTTCAAGGGAAATCTGAGTGATTATAAGTAATTATACAAAATTATACAAGAAAAGTAATTATACATTTAGTGGTATCATTAAGCAAAACAGGAAAGCTAAGAGAGAGAAATACTTTTTCACAGCACTGTATATGGGAAGAAGACAAACTTAAAGTGAAAGTGTCATTGTGAAAAACAGCGAAGCACACCATGAACCACAACAAAATGCTTCTCTACATTTAACCTATACGAACAGTGCAGCCTGGAGGCAGCCTTTTCTAGTGCCCAGGGAGAAGTGACGATGATGGTACCTTACTCAAGGGTACCTCAGGGCAGCTTACTGGTCCTGGATCAAGAAGGGGAAGAAGAGAATTTTTCTGGATTGTTAAGTAGGTAAGATAAGGTTAAGGTCAGCAGTGACAGAGTATCAGAGTATTGTGGAACAGTCTTGAAAATGTGTCACTGCTCCTCACTGTCTTACAGTGACAGTTAAATGATGACCTACCAACCATCGGTGGATGACATCTTTCGGATGTTCCAACTTTATTAAGGATGCACAGAGGGAAATTTTAATGCTTTTTAAAAACAATCATCATGGTTCATCTACAGTCAATATGTACTGACCCGAGTCTCTTGCTGTTGCTCTTTGGCTTGATTCCAAAGTGCCTTTGGAACATACTCCAGCTTGATTTTTCCTGGCTTAATGGGACAGAAAAACGCAGAACATTTTGGCAACTAATCAAAATCTCACATCAATGCTGAAATACGATTAATTAGTCATTTTGCTACTTAAGCACAAACCCTGGGTCTTTGAGCTGCAGGGATAAGGACAAAGTGTCCAGACAATCCCAGAAAATTGACAGTGAGCTGTTAGGTAAACTATCACCAACAGGGGCTCATCCTGCTCAGCTGATAAGACTTGACAAGGTTAGCACACAGTAGGCTTTGCTTACAATGGGGATCAAGATGGGTTGTTAAATACAAAAGTGAGGAGGCCAGTCCTCTATTCAGTAACTAATTCATTAATGTATTTGTATATTCATAGTAATTTGAGACTACTTTTCTTTTTGGAACAGCAGTTGTTCTCTGGAACAAATAATGGACAATGTTACAAATGTTTTTTTGCTTTTTTCAAGTTTTAACACATGTATTATTAAAAATAATAATAATAAAGACAACTTGAATACATTTTTCACACATTTTTCAAATTCAGAAGATCTCAATTGGATTCAGGACAGGACTTTGACTAGGACACTCTAAACTCTTTTGTACTTGAGGTGTACTTCTGCTTATTCTTCAGATCAGTTTCCAGTTATCAGCTTAAACTTCATCATTAACTAATGACCAGGCATTTATTGTTTAGTACTTTCTGCTAGAAAGCAGAATTTATCTGCAGCTTTGGATTGTAGCTCAGGCACTGGAGTCCAAGATTTTGATATAGTGATTTGTAACATTTTACTAACTGATATAAATATATATAAATAAATATATAAACCTATAAGTAGCTTTCTCTGTTAGGTGAAATTTATTTTGGTCAAGGCAAAGTGTGCTGTTTGTTTAGAGCACCAAAGGAACTTTCATATTTCTAAAAGATGTACTTTTGTCCTTCATAAAATCCCAAGTTCCTTTGAAAAGTGTGTGTTGTGTTAATTTAGTCTTTAGTCTTTAGTCTTTAAGATCAGAATGGCCCTTAAATAAATCAAATTAATAAAAAAAAGAAATAATAATAATGATAATAAAGCAGGAACTCATAAAGGTTGGAAATACTTTTTCACAGCAGTGATTCTAATTAAATTCCAGTAATCTGCTACAATTTAATCTCAGAAAAACTGAGCATAAAATGCATCTTTAATTTCACATATATTTTCTCTCTGTACCCTGGAGCTTCCTGCTATATGTTTGTGCTGTGTGCATGTGATCATTAGGGGCTCCCTGCTAGAGTTCTGCTCTCAGCCAAAGGAACTGAAAACTGGTAAATGAACCAAACACAAGCTGTTTCTGAACCAAACCCCACTGATTCTTGAGCACATATGAGCACAACTCACTCAGGCTTTCATTTGAACCATAAAGATATGATGGTTTCCACAAATTCTGAGGGCCAATCCCTTCAAGCAGTTGGACATTATGAAGACACTTAAGCTGATAACAGAAAATAACTAACAAAAAATACACCATAGTATTCCTAATACTATTTATTTATTCCTAATATTTAATAAACTTCTGTTATTTTTGCTCTGCTTAAAAGAAGCTTTGAACAAATTTTTAAGTGAGGAATGATGATGCAGTTGAATGATAATGCATAGAATGAGTCCTAAATTAACCCATTTGCAGAGATCTCCTTTTGAAATGGACTCAATGGATAAAAATATTAAATGAGATAAGTCTGTTTTTTTCTTTGTAAAAGCGTTTTCATGATCACATTTTAATGGATGTCTCACCATATAAGTTACGAACTTCCCACTGAAGCTATATATTAAACTTCTACAAAATCTACATAGCTAAAAAACATTTTATTCTAAAAGAAATATTTTACTTGTGATAAAAGCACAAGCTGTTATGTCACAAATCCTGTTTCTCCAGCTTAGGGACCTTGGACCCAAGTCACCAGCAAGCAGGAGGATTTATTTTGGGCTATGAATCATTTTCATGAAGCATGTGCTTTCCTGAGTGAGTCTGGGGCTCAAAAACACCAGGAGAAGGATCAAACAGGTAGATGTGGAAGCCCAAGGGCTGTTTTGTAAGAGCTTTTTGCTTAAAGCTCCTCCAAACACTTGCATTGTTGGAAGGAAGCTGTATACTCTGAGGCCATGATGTGTTATCTTTAAGATCAAGGGTGCACAGCAGTCTTTTGGGGGCATGCCATAAAGGTTGGGATTTTTTTCAGCACCCAGATCCAGCTCATTATCTATTTATGGCCTTCAAGAGCTGAATAAAAAGCAGAAACTACAGTCAAAGCTGTGTACCTTTGGTGCCCTTCAGAACTGGAGTTGTGACCTTTCACTTGCTGAATTAAATGTTAGGATAAAAACTTTAACGTTGGAACTTTTTAAAAGTTTTATCAGTAGAAAGAAAAAAAATTTAAGTATCAAAGTAAAAAAAAAATTATTGATTTACTGTTGTTTTTTTCAATCTAAAGTGAGACTCATAAAACCTGTGGTTAAATTTATGAATTTAGTAGCCTCTTTTAACTCTGTAATATAGTGTATACTAAGATTTCTATCTCTTGTGAAGTGGGCCATTCATCTCCTTTTTTTGCTGGTCCCATTAGGGGTTACCACAGTGGATCAATCGTTTCCATTTCATACTGTCCTCTGCATCTTCCACTTCAGACCAACCACCCATATGTCCTTCCTCACAACATCCATAAACCTTCTCTTTGGTCTTCCTGTTTTCCTTTTTCCTGGCAACTCCGTCCTCAGCATCTTCTCCCAATACAATCCTCTGGACAGTAGAGAAGAAGCAACTGTGCTTCTCTAACTTTTCCTTCAAAATGTCCAACCTGAGCTGTCCCTCTAATATACTAATTTTTAATCCTGTCCATCCTCAACACACCCAACAAAAATCTTAGCATCTTCAACTCTTCCTCTCCAGCAGACTCCAGCTCTACTACCTGTATTTTTGCCTGTCTCCAACCCATTTAGCATAGCTGTTCTCACTACTAAATTAAACTTGTGCTACAGTAGCAATCGAAGAAGATGGGCTGGGCTTCAGTGTCCATGTGCATCAATGATCTCTTGGTGTCCATGACCCTGGTTGTCCTTCTTTGGAACAGGTTTTGTTAGTACTAACCACTGCACCTTATAATCATGTACTCAAAGTAGGTTTTATTGTCATTTCAATCATGTACACAGTACACAATGCAGACAAGATAAAAAGCAGTGCAAAAAGAGTTGCACAACAGAGGACAGAGAACATTCATCCATCCATCCATCCATTATCTTCCGCTTGTCCCAAACGGGGTTGCGGGGGAGTCCTCGCACACAGGGCGAGGACGGGGGACGCACCCTGGACAGGTCACCAGCCCATCGTAGGGAGGAGCAGGACGGGGATGGCACCTTGCTCAAGGGTACCTCAGGGTAACCTATTGGGAAGGGGTTCGAACCCCCGATGAGAACATTCATAAGAATCTAAAAACAGAGGCAGTATGTACAGGAATGTGAGTAGAATAGAGCAGCGGTATCATAACTAAACTTGTACAGAGCAGCAGTATCATAACTAAACTTGTACAGCGCAGCAGTATCATAACTAATACTGTACAGAGCAGCAGTATTGTAACTAATACTGTACAGAGCAGAAGTATCATAACTAATACTGTACAGAGCAGCAGTATCATAACTAATACTGTACAGAGCAGCAGTATTGTAACTAATACTGTACAGAGCAGAAGTATCGTAACTAATACTGTACAGAGCAGAAGTATCATGACTAATACTGTACAGAGCAGCAGTATCATAACTAATACTGTACAGAGCAGCAGTTTTGTAACTAATACTGTAAAGAGCAGCAATATCATAACTAATACTGTACAGAGCAGCAGTATTGTAACTATTTTTAGTTATTTTTAGTTATTAGCTATAGTAACTATTAGCAATTATAAGGACGTTGTCAGAGTCACTCAGATCCCTAATGCTTGCCGAGTTGGTCTTTTTAACATCAACATGAACTGACTGTTCACTTGCTGCCTAATAATTCCCACCCCTTGACAGGTGCCATTGTTAAAAGATAACCAATGTTCTTCAGAAGAGTATAGGGCAGGATTATACCAGGCAGGGATCCACAATGAAGAAGCTTTAGTTAATGTAATTTATTTTTGCTTCACCCAGCTCTCTAGGACACAACTTTCATTATTATGATTATCATTTAGCACTATGAACAAAATCCCTTGCTGACCTCAGATCACAACAGTACATAATTTGCTCTGAGATATGATTTTTGTGTCCCTCTGCAATATACATCAGTGCCCAACTATACTTATATACATAGTTATATACAGTTTCATTCCCTTAACCTTTAACACAGTTCTTTGCAAAATTCTTATTAATTTTTGATTGGAAGAGCCTGCCTATTCTTGACCATTTTCATTCATCCTATAAGGGGCCTTTTAACCAGGAGCTTCCTCTGATAGGGACTGCTTTGTATGGTTTTGTACCTAAACATTAGGTGCTTAAAACAGTCAGAATTAAGTTAGAATTTGTGCTTATTTTGATATGTGGCTTTGACATATGTTGAAAAGATAACAAAATAAATTATCATCATTTAAGATCACACATGAATACAAATGAAGTTTTAACAGGTAATCAGTAATCTTTGCCAGAATGTCTTTTTCTTTTTCAACAAGGTCTATTAATAATGTTTGTGTGAGTTTTATGTACCAGATCTCTTGGTTCATTCTTACATGTTTTTTTTTTTTTTTTTACAATTGGTTCACTGTGTTGTATGTTATGGTCACGGTAGAGGGCACTCTGTTCTGACTGAACACACCTGAGCACAGGTGTGCTTCATTGGGGCTGACTATTTACTTAAATATTACTATTTAAGTCCCAATGAGTCCGAACAGAGCGCAGTTCATTCACGAAGGCTAAGCCTTGTGTTAATGGGGGTTCTGTTGGTCCTTGTGTCTTGTTTTGGTGACTATGTCAAATAAAGTTATGTTCTGGATCACTGGCTCTGCGCAGACGTCCTTCCTGCACTCCGCCACCATAACAGTTGTCTACTCACAATGACAAATAGTCACTTTTATTTAACTTGTATGTCATGGTGGAAATGTAAGCAATTTTGTCTATTTAACACTTTTTTTTTTTTTTTAATCAGAAACATTAAATTTTTCATTACTAGAGCTTTGTTTTTATTACTTCAGTTTTCATGCCTCTGTAACTGCAAATGAGACCACATTCTCAATTACTGTACTCCATAAATACATGTTTGCCAACCATTCATGCATACATTCATACATGGATTAATCGCAACCTGACACAAATCAAAAAGAGAATTTATCAATGTTGCATTAAAAAATAATGTATTTCATAAAATAATCCAGATACACCAGTTATGATTTCTTTTCAGTGGGATTGGTAGAACAAAGGACCAATACAACAAACTTTCTACAACAAAAATATAAATAAGTGCAGCCAAATTAAAAATGTAATTTCTTTTGGGTCCCTTTTGTAAAAATACATTTGGATCATTAACATGTCTCAGACATTTTATGACAAACCAATATTTTAAATCAGTGGGATTCCCTGTTGTATTTTAAATAAAGATGATGATGATGATGATGATGATGATGATGATTATGGCAGTATAATTTAAGCCTAGAGTGGCCAAAATATGACAGCTAGCTATTCAATAGAATCAAGGGTAGCTAAGCAAATCCACCTCTAACCTGCAATTCCCAGGGGGTTTTCTGTGTGGATCAAGTAGGCACATCTTCACTAATGAACAGTCCACAAGCTAATTATCTCACTCCCTTCTTCTCTCTCTCTCTCTCTCTTCTTTACACTCCCCTGACCAGGAATGAAAACCTCTTCTTTGTTTCAGCTCCCCTGTGAACCATAGACAGTCAGAAAGGAGCAGGACCTCAGCTCCTAACGAAGGCATAGCCACCTCTGCGTGTCCAACCTGCTCTGCGCTCCGAGAAGCCCTGCTAACGAGACAACAGGACTGTAGCTGTGAACAGCAGGGGTTGGCAATGGCAGTGAAAGGGGGAAGCAGTAATTAAAGTGATTCCTGTGATAGTGCTGCACTGTTGTACCAAAACCTCACAACTATGAAAAATCTCAGAGCAGAAAAAAAAATTCTTAAAATGATTTTAAGTTTAGCCCCTATAATTACTGCTGTTTGTCTTTTTAAACGCAACAACATAAGAACACTGATAAGCCATAACATTATGTCAGCTGTCAAGGAGGGATGTATTATAGGCAGCAACAGAAGAGTCACTTCTTGAAGTTGATGTGCTGAAAGCAGGAAAAATAGACAAGCCTAAAGATCTGAGCAACATTGACAAGGGCCAAACTGTGATGTTTTGACAACTGCATCTTCAAACCCACATATTTTGTAGGGTGATCCCAGCATGCAGTGATTAGTACAACCTCTGAAGTGGCAACAGGATCATGGGTGCCCAGTGCTCACTGATGCGTGTGAGGAGTGAAGTCTAGCCCATCTGGTCAAATCTCTCAGATGAGCTTCTGTACCACACCTGCTGAAAAAACTAATACTATAAGAGCAATATGCAAAATGCAATAAGAGAGAGGTATCAGAAAACAAACAGTACATCATCACTGGTTGTGCATGGTCCTGCACAAGCACAGACTGGTTAAAGTGAACATGCTGACCCCAGTCCTTCATTGAAAGCACCTACAGCAAGAATGTGACCATCAGTACTGGACCATAAAGTAACTGAAGATGGACTACTCTGATAATTTATATTTGCTTTTATATCATATTGACAACTGGGTGAGTGTGCACTGTTCACCAGAGGAAGGGATGGCACCAGGATAAAATATGGGAGAATGGCAAGCTGAACTTTGATGCTCTGTGCACTGGGAAACCTTGGGTAACCTTGGGCATTCATGTTGCTACCTAACTAAACACTCTTTAAGCATCAGTGAGATCCGCTATAATGTTTTGACACATTCAGAGGTCTTGTTTGAGCCTCATATTAGGACATTTTCTTATTCATGGGTGATCAGTGTATACTATTAACAACATATTGAAGTAAGAATTGAGGTGCACATAAAAAAGCAATTATTTCTGCACATTTAACATATTTTAATTGTAATATAATTTATATTTAAATTTGGTGCTTGTCATGAGCACCAGTGATTAGAAGCACATACAAAACAATGATGGACCATTGTCATTTTTGAATAATATGGAAATCTTTGCCTTCTGCAGGCTAAGCTTTGACTAACATGTCTTTTTACTGTTTGCTTTAGAGAAATCCTTCTTTTATGCTATGTTCTCACGGTGCAATAAGTAAAAAAAGTATTATAATTCAGCTCAAAGTTTTGATGCAGCTACCATATCTAAATGGAGAAAAGCCAACAGCCATTGATCAGAAAGAAAAAAAAGAATCTAAGCTAGTTAACAGTGCATCACTTTCTAAAGGAGCTAGTGGTAGATTTTTTATAGCTATGAAGAAAAGCTTAATTTATTTTGGTTTTGATAATATTTTTTTTTTCTGTTATAATTTTAGCATTTTTAAAATACATTTTCTCCCCAAATCATGTTCAATTCTCCCTGCTAACAAGAATCCCTCCATTAACAATTCCAACAATGGAGGATGCTAGCTAATGCTCCCTGCATGCCAAGTGAAGTATTACTGCATATTTTCAACTTCTGTGAATTATTATATCAGACAACCCTAATGATAATTCAGTTATGTGAGCTAATAGATTAAAAAAATGCATAGCCAAACAACATCTTGAGAGTATGTAAATTAGGTTTACACGTCTAGGCACTTTTTTTGACATTTTTGCAGGCTAGCATTCTGCTGAGTGACAAGGGATGAAGGAGGGCCATTTCATGAATCCACAGCAAGGCCAATTACACTCTCTTGGAATGGCAAGATAATTGACGAGTGGCATCAACAAGGATCATCTGTGATATAGCTTATTCTTAGGCTAAAATAAATTAGGATGTCACTGTTAGCAAATGGGAATGTGTGCAGTTAGACTCAGTGTTGCCAAAAATACTGTGTAAAAGGAAGACAGAAAAAACTATGTAATAAACACCAAAGCTGTTGGGTAAAAAGTGCAACACATGAAATGAGGTACAACAAATTGAATGCAACAACTTCCTTCCATTTCCCTAATAAAAAAATAAAAAAATACATAAATACATAAATAAAGTGTTTCTAAACCCTAAATTGGATTTGGAGTAGTAAAGTAAAATATTAAACATTAAACATTATCTTGCTTTATGTCTGGGAGTAAGAGCAGGCATCTTATTTTCAAAGAAGTAATTTTACTTTTTTCACTTGAAAAAAACAACTTTTTTCTCTTTAAAGGTTTTAAGTTAAGGTTAATTTCTGAATCCATGCCCCCTACTTCTGAGGCGTGCACAAGGGGTGCACAAGGAGTGTACAAACTTTTAAATATAATTGCTAAAAAGGATAGATGTAGGTGAATACTTCATTAAGATCAGTTCTGTCTCTAAAATGTGTCCATTCATATTATTGTCATTTGTAATCGCTGTAGGTGTTAACAATGTCAATGCAGAGGACAATGCAAATTAATTCACAGTGGAAGACTTTCAATGACCAAGCTTTGCATATGTATATGTGAGCATGGCCTTATATGCTAAAACAAGTAGGTCATGACCAGCATGCATTCAACACTTTCTTGAAAAGGTTACCATTGTCAACATGTTCTCAACTTACCTCCCTGTTAAAAAAAAGTTAGAGAATAACTGCATGAATCAGTTGCATCTATCTGGCCCTTACATAAGCTTTTCTCAATGTCTTGTTCTGTAGTGAGACTAAAAATACAAAAGAAGGCTAATTTCAGTGAGGAAAAAGCCATTGGACTATTGCTGGTTTGTTTGATTCTTAGGCTGCCATTTAAATGAGTCATATCAAAGACGTAAAAGTACTGAATGATGAATAGCAAGCAGTACTTTGACTTATTGTTGGCTTTAGGGCTACAGAATGCAATGCAAATAAACTCTCAATGACTCAAGGTATGCATGTGTATGCATGATCAGGCATGTTTGCCAAAATGGGTTGGTCTTGAACAGCACAAGAAGGACGAGAAGTCTTACTTGAAAAGATCATTATTAGAAGATGTTTCTTATCTGGTAAGAGGTTTTAGAATGAGGCTTTGAATGGCCTTTATATCATATCTGATATAAGTCTGTGTAGAGCTGATCATGATCATGATCAGTATGTATTAAAGAACGAGTGCATGAATAAATGTTTGCCTTAACAACATTTTCTGTCTGATATATGTCTTGCTTCGGGCAGCGGTGGCCTAGTGGTTTGGGATCAGACTCTTGGGCCTGAGCTACCCTTAAGCAAGGTACCATCCCTATCACTGCTGGATATATCTGGCCTCTGCTGTGTGTATGTGTGAAAAGAAGAGGTTGCATTTTGTTATGTTTCAAGCTGTGCTGTATTTCACAATGATAGATCACTTTTATTTCACTTAAAGCTGAAACTCTAGGATTTGGCTCAAATTTTGGACTGATGCTAATCTTATTTTGACAATAAATGGTGAACATAACCCAATGGTTAAAATGAAAGAAGTGGTCACTTTTTTGCCTTTCATTTGTTGCATTTTCACTCTCTTTGGGAGTTTGAGCAATCATGGTACCACAGACCTCTATGGCAGGAAGTCCAAGAGAGTTCAATTGCTTTCACTTAGTTATTCTCTATTAGTTGTCCTTTTGTTGATTAGCTTGTTATTTACTGTGTTTCATTTCAGGTTGGTTTAGTGCTATGTTTCTTTTATCATTAAACTTGAAAAAGTTAGGTACTTGAAAATACCTCTCCACTCCAACTATTAGATACATAAAGCCAACAAGGTTGTCTCACTGTCCCTCGCTCCAGGTTGAAGACACATGGGCATCATGCTTTTCAAATAGTTAAACTATGGAAGAGTCTTCCATTAGCACTGAGATTGGCAGAATCTGTTGAACAGTTTAAAGCCCAGTTTAAAACTTACCTTTTTAGACTAGCTTTAGGGTAACTTATTCCAATATACATTTTATTTGTCCCTGCAAATATTTTATCATTTATTAATTCATTCTATTTTATTCATTTTTTTCTATTCAGGGCACCCTTTACAGTCAAACTCATTTTATTGTTCAGCGCTTTGTGACTGTTGTCTGTGAAAAGAATTTTATAAATAAACTTAACTTACTTACTTACTTACATCTGTTAAAACATCTGTTAAAAGCTTTTTTTGTTGACTTCATTGTCATTTTTATTGCTCAGAGTCACTCATCCAGCTATAGAACACAATCTAATAGTAGCTAATTTCTGGCAGGTGGTTAATTTAATTTATTGTTATTATGACTAAATTTTCATCATAGTGTTACTATGGAAAACAACATGGATATTTAAATTAAAGGGTCTACATTCTGATATTTGGTCACAAGTAATATCTAAACACTTCACTCTAAAATCAGATTTAAGGCCAATAGAATTTGCTCTGAACTGAAAATGTATTTGTTTATCATATTCTAAAAACAAGAAAAAAATATTTGCAATAAAGAATAAATGTACAGTACTGTGCAAATGTTTTCGGCAGGTGTGAAAAAATGCTGTAAACAAAGAATGCTTTCAGAAATATAAATAATGATAGTTTATTTTTATCGATTTACAAAATGCAAAGTGAGCGAACAAAAGAAAAATCTAAATCAAATCAATATTTGATGTTACTACCTTTTGCCTTCAAACCAGCATCAATTCTTATGTATTTGCACAAACTCAGGGATCTTGTAGGATTATAGTCAGTGTATGATCAACCAATTTTACCAAACAGGTGCTAATGATAATCAATGTCACACATAGGTTGAAATACAGTCATGTTTGGAATAACCTACCAGCGGAGTTCCTTCAAAAACTCTGTGCAAGTGTACCTAGAAGAATTGATGCTGTTTTGAAGGAAAAGAGTGGTCACACCATGTAACGGTCTGGCGCCAGTAGAGGGGCGCTGGTCATTCTGTGTGCACACTGTGATTATTCGGATTATGTTTTACACTTGTTACGTTTGTTATGTTTAGTTTGAGTTCTGTGCACGTTGCCCGTCATTAAAGTTCAGTACGAAGCTCTCGGCTCTGCGTTGGCATCCAGCCCTCAACACCACACCGTGACAGAAATGACCAGCCACCGTGAATGGACGTCGCGAGCCGAGAGCTCCGTGGGGATGTCCGTGAAGGACCACCGGACCTTCCAAGTGCTGGAGGCTGGGGGGATAGGGGTTGAGCGGCGTCCGCTCCCCTCCCAGGATTGGCCGATGTTGAGCCTGTTCCAGCTCCAGCAGGAGGGCGTGGCTGCGGAGCTGGCTCCTGCGGTAGCCCCTGGAGAAGTGGGGCTGCGAGGCAGGCTCACTTGTCAGCACAAGGTGGGACTGAAGGGACATCCGCCATCACCTCGGAGTTAGCGGGGCTTGAGGGATGAGGTCCAAGTCTGCCGGAGGAGGCGGGGCTTGAGGGACGAGGTCCAAGTCCGCCGGAGGAGCCAGGGTTTTGAGGGGCTGCGTCCAATCCAGACCACTGGAGAGAGAGCGGGGTTTCAGGGGCCGCAGCCGAACCCGCCAGGAAGACCGCAGTGAGAGCGGAGCGTTCGACTGGACTTTGTTTGGACTTTTGTGGAACGTTTGCGTTACCCCTCCTTTCGGGGGATCCGAAGCAGGATTTGGCGCCCCAGGAGTAGGCGCCTTTGGGGAGGGGTACTGTAACGGTCTGGCGCCAGTAGAGGGCGCCCTGCTCTGATTGTGCACACCTGGGCTTGGGTGCCAGGTGTGCCTCATCGGGGGCTGGCGATATAAGCCCCAGTGAATCGGAGCAGGTGTTATGTTTTACACCTGTTACGTATGTTATGTTTAGTTTGAGTTCTGTGCACGTTGCCCGTCATTAAAGTTCAGTACGAAGCTCTCGGCTCTGCGTTGGCATCCAGCCCTCAACACCACACCGTGACAGAAATGACCAGCCACCGTGAATGGACGTCGCGAGCCGAGAGCTCCGTGGGGATGTCCGTGAAGGACCACCGGACCTTCCAAGTGCTGGAGGCTGGGGGGATAGGGGTTGAGCGGCGTCCGCTCCCCTCCCAGGATTGGCCGATGTTGAGCCTGTTCCAGCTCCAGCAGGAGGGCGTGGCTGCGGAGCTGGCTCCTGCGGTAGCCCCTGGAGAAGTGGGGCTGCGAGGCAGGCTCACTTGTCAGCACAAGGTGGGACTGAAGGGACATCCGCCATCACCTCGGAGTTAGCGGGGCTTGAGGGATGAGGTCCAAGTCTGCCGGAGGAGGCGGGGCTTGAGGGACGAGGTCCAAGTCCGCCGGAGGAGCCAGGGTTTTGAGGGGCTGCGTCCAATCCAGACCACTGGAGAGAGAGCGGGGTTTCAGGGGCCGCAGCCGAACCCGCCAGGAAGACCGCAGTGAGAGCGGAGCGTTCGACTGGACTTTGTTTGGACTTTTGTGGAACGTTTGCGTTACCCCTCCTTTCGGGGGATCCGAAGCAGGATTTGGCGCCCCAGGAGTAGGCGCCTTTGGGGAGGGGTACTGTAACGGTCTGGCGCCAGTAGAGGGCGCCCTGCTCTGATTGTGCACACCTGGGCTTGGGTGCCAGGTGTGCCTCATCGGGGGCTGGCGATATAAGCCCCAGTGAATCGGAGCAGGTGTTATGTTTTACACCTGTTACGTATGTTATGTTTAGTTTGAGTTCTGTGCACGTTGCCCGTCATTAAAGTTCAGTACGAAGCTCTCGGCTCTGCGTTGGCGTCCAGCCCTCAACACCACACCGTGACACACCAAATATTGATTTGATTTTGATTTCTCCTTTGTTCATTCACTGCATTTTGTTGATTGATGAAAATAAACGATTAACACATCCATTTTTGAAAGTATTGTTTACAGCATTTTTTCACACCTGCCTAAAACTTTTGTACAGTGCTGTATATGGGAAAAAAAACTATTATGAACAAATCAACAATTTGCTTACAAACAGTACAATAAGGATGTCAGCAAAAGTTGCTTTATATCGCTTTTTATTTGTTAGATATGGGTTAATTTGCAAGAAAGTTCTTAGTAAATAACCCAATATACTGACCCCCCACAATAGCTCTAATTGTTTACTGTCTGTAATTAGGGCCTCTACCTCTAGTTCTGAGCCCCAATCCATCAACAGAATAACTCAAAATATCTTTATCTTTGTGGTGAATATGCTAAAAATAAACAAAAAAAGTTGTGCTTGTGACTTTCTTTGCAAAGATATTGACTGCTGCTAATTGTCTCTGAGATTCAGGCTGCTTTCTAAAATAAAGCAATATATTGTGCAATTTCTAAATGAAACAATATTTCTGAAGCAAGACCTTGAACTTCCAAAGAGAAAAAAAAAATCAGCCATCTTACAAGTTGTCAGAACGTCCATTGTTCAAAGCTTTTGTAATCACCTTGATCGTCTGAATGCATTAGTTGCTGGAGTGAGAAACGAGCAGCAAGCGTTTGTTTGTTTGTGAGATTGTCTCACGTTGTGATGGCTAGATGCATTTCCCATAGAAAGTGCTGATTCTTGGGAGCAGGCTGCCCGCTGTGCAAGACGAAACCTTCCGCTTTTAATTTTATTCCTGCATTAATTGGTTCCTTTCATCTGTCGGCTCTCATTGTGCACTGCTCTAATGAATGACAGCAACGGGAGCAGCAGACATGGGCTTACAGATATACAGCTCTCTGCCCAGGCCTTCTGATACAGAGGACAAGCCTAATGAGCAAGAATTAAACATCAATAGACAAAAAAAGGACTATGACAACCATCCAATAAGCCACATTTCCTCAATGTAGGCACATGACCCAACTGTGTGCTCTAGTAAACGTCGAATATGTTGCAATGCTTTGCAATGCTTTACAAATCCTAATTAATAGACTTAATTAATTGCCAACTAATGAAAAGGAGGATGTGCATAGCTTGGATATTTCAAATAAATAAACAGCATGAAATTATGACCATTTATGTTTACATAGGCTACATTCCTAAATGTTTATTTTCCATTTGTGCTAAATGGTCATTCTGCCACAGGTAAATAATATTCAAACAGAAAAGAAAGAAAGATTAAAGGAGAGATGGACAGATGGACAGATGGCTCATAAAAATGTCTCCATTCTCCTGTAAGACAGACAGACAGACAGACAGACAGATTGACAGATAGATAGATCTCCATCTCCTGGACCATTTTATTGGGAAATGCAGCTACAAAATAGCGTTTTCTTACTTTTGTACCATCATTATTATTTTTTCAGGGTTTTTTTTTTTTTGTTGCTCTTTTTACCTCATGTAAATGAACTCTCTCTATCATTTTATCATTTGCTTCATTATAAACTTGTTTTTTATTGTGGCTTGTTAAGAAGGTAGAAAAATGATTTGTCACTTGTCGCTTGTATAACTAGCAGGACAGTATTAGTTTAGTCTGATCTGGAACTGCACTTGAGGATTATGCTGAATACATCAAATAGAGGTTTGCTTGATGACCTTAAATTAAAATTGGGATTGAAGGTGGTGAGAATGTTTACCTCATTTTCATTCTGTTTTATTAAATAGCAAATCTAATCCTGGATTAAATGTTATTAAATTCTCAAACTTTGGATCCTTGGAGAAATGTTTGCCTCTATATTTTACTCACTGTGCATGGGAGTAAATAAAGCATGTGTTCTCTTCCACACAGGTTCAGTGCAGCTCTGATCACGTTTTTTTCTGACAGTTAATGAAGGGTAATATATTTTTCTACATGTTTAACTTTTAAACACTTTTAAACTCTATTAGTCTGTGTATTGTTTAGTTATCTATAAAACTTTAAAATGAATTTTGTATTCTAAATTAAATTTATTGAAGGACTGTCATGGTGGCGGGGTGTGGGAAGGACGTCAACGTAGAGCTTCGTACTGAACTTTAATGACAGAAAACGCAGAACTCATAAACTAAATATACTAAACAGAACATGTGTAAAACATAACATAAATAAACACAGCGGTAAGCACACAGAATGACCAGCGCCCTGCTCTGATTAGTTTGGGCTTATAACGCCAGCCCCCAATGAGGCATACCTGTCAACCAATGCCCAGGTGTGCACAATCAGAGCAGGGCACCCTCTACTGGCACAGAACCATTACAATACCCCCCCCCCCCCAAAGGCGCAACTCCCGAGGCGCCAGACCCTGCCTCCTCCAAAGCAGGACCCCAAAAAGGAGAGAGGTTAAGCAAGCGTTCAACAAAAAAGTCCAAATAAAGTCCAAACGTACGCGGACTTGGACCTAGTCCCTCAAGCCCCACCTCCTCCGGACTTATGCAGAAGTCCGTTCTCTCCAACTTGGAACAATGACACCCACCTCCCGCCTCTCTGGGTTGACGTGACAACAGCGCCGAAACCCCGCTTTCTCAGGTGGCCATATTCCCCGGCACCGAACCCCCGTCTTTCCAGCCCAAATGCCCTCGCCGACACCCCATCTTACCCGGTCAACATAAACGAGAACGCTGTCAGTCTGCCCTTACATTTACATTTACATTTACATTTACGGCATTTATCAGACGCTCTCATCCAGAGCGACTTCCATGTCCTAATTACAGGGACAGTCCCCCTGGAGCAATTCAGGGTTAAGGGTCTTGCTCAGGGACCCAGTGGTGGTAGTGCTAGAGGTGGGATTCGAACCAGGGAGCCATAGGTCCATAGGCAAGTATCCTACCACTAGACCACCGCCACCCTATAACCCTTCAAGGTTAACGTGAATGACCATGCCAAAACCCCATCTGCTTAAGCCGACGTAGGTAACCGCGTGGAGGTCCTGTCCACCCAGGCTGACACAACCGACTGCGCCGATGCCTTGTTCAACCAGGCTGACGGGAGTGACAGCGCCAGCACCCCGCCCACCTAGGCTGACGCGGATGGCAATGCCGGGTCTCCACCTACCTGGGCTAGTGTGAGTGACAGCCCCGTCATCCCAGCTACCTGGACTGATGAGTGTGTCGGCGACTTCGCAGCCGCCTCCTCCACGGTAAAGATGTCCTTGAAGTCCCACCTTGTGCTGATGAGTGAGCCGGCTCCACAGCCTCGCCCTACCGGTTGCTGGAGCTGGAACTGGCACAGCCTCGGCCAATCCTGGGAGGGGAGCGGACGCTGCAAAAACACCCTAAGCACCGCTCAACCTCTATTGTCCCAGCCTCCAGCACCTGGAAGGTCCGGTGGTTCTTCGCGGACATGCCAACAGAACTCTCAGCTCGCGATGTCCATTTGTGGTGGCTGGTCATTTCTGTCACGGTGGCGGGGTGTGGGAAGGACGTCAACACAGAGCCGAGAGCTTCGTACTGAACTTTAATGACAGAAAATGTGCACAGAACTCATAAACTAAATATATGAAACATAACGTGTAAAACATAACATAAATAAACACAGAGGTAAGCACACAGAATGACCAGCGCCCTGCTCTGATTCGTTTGGGCTTATAACGCCAGCCCCCAATGAGGCACACCTGGCACCCAATGCCCAGGTGTGCACAATCAGAGCAGGGCGCCCTCTACTGGCACAGAACCGTTACAAGGACATACTTTTGAGCACACCCTTAAACCCAAGCCACTCCAGAGAGACTGTCCCTGTATTCAGGTGATGGAAGTTGCTCTGGATATGAGCATCTGTTAAATACTTTAAATTTAAATGTATGCTTATGCAAGTAACCACGCAAACATGACCTTAGACATGTTGTGACCAAATTTCAAAGGAAAGTCAAATGAAATAATTTTTATTATGGTAAAGATAAGGTGAATGGCTGGAGTAAAGTAACTGTGACTGGAGTGAGAGTAAAAATAAAGGCAAAGAAGTCTATAACTTGTGTATCCGGCTACTGCGGTGTCATTGTTGTAAACCGTCTGATACATCCCCCTCAGGAATGATTCCATGCTATATTCATGTCCAGTATTAAGAAAAAGTTCTGAATAGATGTCAAAATCTACTGACCAAACAGAGTAATTTGCCATTTTTATATTCCATAGAAGCCATTACATTATCTTTCCTTAGTCTTGTTAATATCACTGACACTATTATTGATCAATGCGATTGTGACATGTATCAATTTCCTCCATCACTCAACACATTCAAATATAATTGTTTTCTGCAGAGAATCATTTGGATTCCTGCTTCAGATTGTAATTCTACCAGGCACCCTTGCCCTGATGTACCCTTGAGCAAAGTACCATCCCCTTCACTGCTCCCCAAGTTCTTTAAATAGCATCTCTGCTGCATGGTGCGAATGGGTGAAAAGCAGAGATTGAATTTTGTTAGTTCACTGTGTGCTGTGCTTTGTTTCACAATGACAAAAATTAAGAGCAAAAAGAAAAAAAAAACTAACAAGCTGTTCTGCAGTTGTAAAGTGGAGTCCGCACTCTTTTCTCAACAGTGATACAGCCTTTACAAAGCAAGAAGCAACACTTTAAAAGAAATAGCGTAGCTTGCCATTGTGCTTTGTGCCATTGTGCTTGTCACTGGCAGCTGAGAAAGCAGAAACTTATACAGTGATGATGTGGCTCTGCATTGTTTCTCTAGCCTGTGGAAAAGCAAACCAGCTTTTAACAGGTTCACTAATTGAACTAAATGCAAAACTGGCAACAGGACAATCCTTAATTACCACCCTATTAGTATTGGTGGAAAATGGTGTGCTATTGAGCAACACTCTGAGGACCAAATGTACATATGAGCTGAGACATGTCACAGAATGTGCATCTCTACAATTTCCTTCAAAAACGGAGTTCCTTCAAAAACTGTGTGCAAGTGTACCTAGAAGAATTGATGCTGTTTTGAAGGCAAAGGGTGGTCACACCAAATATTGATTTGATTTTGATTTCTCTTTTTTTCATTCACTGCATTTTGTTGATTGATGAAAATAAATGATTAACACTTCCATTTTTGAAAGCATTCTTTGTTTACAACATTTATTCCACACCTGCCTAAAACATTTGCACAGTACTGTATATATATATATATATATATATATATATATATATATATATATACATACACATATACACACACACACACACACGCACACATAGCTAGTCTCTAAACTTTGAACTGGCAGCAAAAATGTACCATGCTGTACACTATTTTTGATGCTCCCTACTTGATCCCTCCAGCACAGTTAGCCAGTGTGCATGTGTGCATCTCCTTCTGGTACTTGCTTCTCTCTTTACAAGAGAGATAAGATAGCAGCTTACAGCTAACTTGCAGGCAACATACAGGACTTTTATTATTTAGATCAAAGTTAGAAAGCAACGCCCCCACAGGAAAAAAGGCCAAGCGTGTCAGGACAGATGTTGCATGGATCATTCTCTTTTCATCTCCCTTTTAGAAATCTTTTCAATGGTCATCTACAATAATGTATATATTCTCTTAATCCATTCATTTGTTTCAGTACCCTATGTCTTTCTTCCTGGATACACAGCTCTGAAAAAAGCATCAAAGCAGAGTTGATGAGTAAGAACATCAAAAAAAGGGTTGATAGTCATTCTTTTCAAGCCATCCCACTTACATGATAATGAATTGTCAAAAATATAACCTTATATATTGAGATTTTTATTGCATTTCCATCTTATGCATTTACACTCTAGAATTCTAACACTGCTGTACAATGTTCACGGAAAAGTTCTATTTGTGTAGAATCACATCCAGTTTCTTTACACTCATACATCTCATTGACAACTGTTTCAATAAATGAATGACTTAAATTAGATTCTCCATAGAAAATCTCAGTTGATCAGATTTTGACAGAAAAAAAGAGCAGATCATCTGAAAAAACATTTACCAAACAGCCCACCAGAGTCATGAGGATTTTCACAAAAATGCAGTATATGTATATCCTTTCACAGCTATAGATGAAGCTTCATAAAGCTTCTCCCAATAAATCAATAAGAGATTTTTATCAGTGGAGCCAATATATTCTCTGATTGACCTTTGTCCCTCAGTGCGATTGGTCTTTCATCTGTCTTTGCTCTACATCTTCAGGACAAGAGGTTAGCAATCCCTCCATTGCCATCTGGGGCGATTATAACAGCACTTGGCTAATAGAAATGTTCTCTGTAATTACACCATTGAGCATACATGTCCGGAGAAAACCCACACGTTCTAGTTTAATGGTGTTAGCTGGTCCACATAAATCAATTGGCTGTCCAAAGCCATATCTTGTAATTACGACAACCTAATAACTCTCATTAGCGAGATCCAGCCTTTGGGTTGTTACAGCACTCTGAGTTCTGGCCCATAGGCTATGAGGGTGATTATGGTCCAATACTTTATAACACAGCCAATCACATATCTGACATTTAATCTAGACATGTTATGAGATATGCTACTGAAGTGCGATGTAAGGTCATATAATGTTAGCAGAGAATCAGGGTCCAAACTGTTCTGACTAAGGCCTGGACACTGTACTTAGAACTTACAAGTTCTTGCTATGTAATTTGAGTTTTTGTATTACTGAACTGAACTGACCATGTATCTATTTTCACCAGCCATTTTATCAGGTGCACCTACAAGACACCTACTTAAACAATTAGTATGTGCACATTTGTCACTACTGCTTTTACTAAACTAGACTTTGTGAAACTACTTATTTAAACAAAAATCTTTTGCTTTTATGAGTGACTTCATGACACCCTGATAAAGATCAATTTCTTTTCAGCCTCCAATACTGTACTTTTATGATCATTCCAGAATAATGAAATAAAATAACGAAACTTAAAATAGTTAAATAATTTCCTTCATGTCAACAAACTATTGACTTCTCTTCTGTAAACATCCCAGTACACACAGTCCAAGACATGCATGACAGCATTCTAAGTCTAAAGTGTATTTGAAAGTACAGGATGAGTCAATGAATTATTACATTTACATTTACATCATTTAGCAGACGCTCTTATCCAGAGCGACTAACATGTCCTGGGTACAGGGACAGTCCCCCTGGAGCAACTCAGGGTTAAGGGTCTTGCTCAGGGACCCAGTGGTGGTAGTGCTAGAGGTGGGATTCGAACCGGGGACCTATTGAGGCATAGGCAAGTACCCTACCACTAGACCACCGCCACCCCAATTACTAAAAATTTGACATTACTTCTCGCTTATATAATCAGGGGAACAGTTGTCATTTTCTGCTATGGAACAATAACATTTAGAGTTAGATTCTGTCATAATATACTCTATTCTACAATCCAAACATACCGTCATGCTCAAGACAGAACTAGCTCTGTGCTATGTAAAAGAAAAAAAATCTACAGCTGAGACTCACCTCTCTACAAGGTGCAGATCCTGCTGAAGACACATACAGGTCCACCGGTGATCATTTACAACAAGAACTGCTACCTGCACTGTCCTTACTTTGGAATACTCACTTGTTCCTAGATTCCTAAAAATGTCTACATTCAAATGTTTTATGCAAAAGAACCCTTTTAAGTTCATTCAAGGCCTGCATACTTTGCACTGCAGAGGGTATTTTTTATTCTACTGCTTTCTCATCTTTTCTGCTTACAAGATTTTCTCTCTGGAATTTTGGCTGAGGACAGGCAAATGGTGAGTGATTTCCTTCACCAATTAGAGACAAAATCAGAGACCACTATGGTAAATAAACTCAGAGGGGAACAGAGAGCTCTTGTTTATTTTTGGCTCCATGTTTATCTTTTTTTGATTGTTTGTCTGTTTGTTCTGGACAGCAGCCAGCTTGTCCATTTAGGCCGGCAAAGTTTATGAATGTAAGTGACACAGTCACTCCATCAAAACAGGCATCTCGCCCTCCTCTGAACCAGGGGAAGCTAAATTAATTTTAATAGCTCTCTCACACTGTGCACTGCAAGGCCAAGATCAAACAGGCAAGGACACAGCAAGCTAGAAAGTAAGAGAGAGCAAGAGCAAAAGAGAGAGAGAGAGGAAGGCAAACTGACAAGAATAGGCAGAGGCAGGTATACCTCCTCAAAAATGATAAACATATGCTACATATATTGCACTTTCCTTTACTACAGCCACAGTACTACAGAGAAAGATATGACAGAAAGAAACACTTTTTAAACTAACTTCATAATGAAGTTTTTGAAGTGTTTGACTGTTTATCAAACCAGATGTGGGTGTGGTAGAGTGTGAGGTGCTGGAGTGTGAGGTGCTAAGAAATTCTTAAATCTTAAAGCTCTGTATTCAAATAATTTTCAAACATAATTTTATATCACTTAAAGCTAAAAGAATAGTAGAAGCCTTAAAACAGAACCATGTTGGTTATACACTTATAACTGTATTAAAAAGGGTGAATTAATCATGATCAAGTCATAGAAGTAAGAAATTGAAGCTTAAGGGATGATAAATGTCACATTTCAGAAACACTATGAATATATAGAGATAATGCTAAACTTCAACAAGTTTGTGCTGCAGGCTAATCACACTAGAGTATGTGTTCTCTCTCATCTACATTACTGGATGTAGCATATCAATATTCAGACAGTACACTATGGACTGGCTGACTAGTTCTCTGAGTTCATTTATCTGACAGCCACTTTTGCTCTAACATTTACAGCTTCTTTCTAGGACACCAATAGTACATTGCAAAGATTTTCAGCAGCTGTAGACCAAGGAGAGCTTTAACAGAGTGTGTATTGACCTGAAGTCGAAGAAACAAGCCCAGAACACAGAAACAGTTGCTTCTTTGTAAGCCATCAATAGGTGGAGTCACCTATTTATTTTAGCAGCTTACAACAGTTTTAGTTTTCAATGGATGTCACTGCAGGTTATCCTGGGAGCCTATGCAAGGCATTTTTTCTGTCTTTTTCTCACAAAAAAACATAAGCGGCCTCTGGAATAACACTGAGAAATACCAGACTTGGTTGGTGAATGAGAAAAAAATTCTAAAGTGAAATCCTGCAGTTTCCTAGATACTAATTATTATATAAAAATACATTTCATAAATATTTTCCCAGCCTCTCTTTACCTACAGAATATTTTATATTGTTTACTTTAAGACTAAAATATGTAAATGACCTAGGCTCTGATTAGCTGTTCCAATCCTGGGGCCTAGTCCCTAAATATTAGCCCACTATTGGATGAGAAAATCCATGTAATGTCAAAGTGGATGGGCGGGGTTAAACTGCTAAAGAGTAAATACCTGGATATGCACAGGGGCTTCTCACAGGCATGGTAAAATTAAGTGCAGAAAACGAATTTATTCAAGAGTGAAGTGGATAAATCCTGATAGAAAGCATATGGTTTATTTCACGCTAACTTATCCTCATTATTTGTTTCATTAAATACAGTGAATTACCAAAAATAAAAAAAATGATTTTGATAGCCAGCTTGTGAGAACACCAGACACTTTCCTTGATACAGAAACTGATCTATTGAGATATTGGATATTTTGTTTGTAAATTCCCATCACACAAAATAACACCATTGGGTAAAGCATCAAGAGTTTGCAAGGGTCTTAATGAAAGTTGGACTCATGGTAAAATGTAACCTGAGATAGATCATCATCATCATATGGGCAATTTAAAGTTCTAGTGACTTTGGACTTTGTTTGACCATGAGGTGAAGCAAAAGTCTGATTTGTTTAGTACCTTTCTGAGCAAGAATGTTGTTTCCATATTTCATGGGCAGCTGATGAGTGTCACATCAGCGTGCATCTTGTCTCACATAAGCTTTGAAGCTGTGTTCCTCCCACCTTCTCTGTTTCCTTCGCTGTTGTCAGGCTGTGGTGTCACTGAGGCATTCTAGCTCACCCATATACCTTTGACTCCTTTTGCATCAACCTACATGCATACTAACGGAGTCTGAAAAGCATCTGCAGAGCACTTAGAGGGAGCCTGCAGTAGCTCCTTGAATTTTAACATAAATTTGCTAAATGTTTCCACTCTACATGCCCTGAGCCAAAATCCATTCCTCAGCCCCTTATAACTGTGCATGTGCACACACACACACACACACATATATATATAGAATATATATAGATATTAATATACTCTCAGTTTTAACTACCAGAAGACAAGAACTATTATGTATAATTGCTGCAAAATTAAATATCTAAATTAAAGGTGATAAATAAAGGAAATTAACTCTGTATTTAGCCACTCTTTTTTTGTCATTCATAAAAGTCTTCAAGGCTTACCTTCTTTTCCTTCTTTTTTAACATAGCTTCTTTTTTAATAAAAATGTGTAACAATTGTAAAAAGTACTAACGCTAATTTGCTGGTAATGACACTGAAGGCCATTACCAGCAAAGCCCTGAAGTCCTAAAGTCCTGTGGAAAGGCATTTTAAACCTGAAAGCAATATGCAAAAACATTTTGACTTGTAAATGTGCAATGCAGGCATACGTTTACACATACATCCACACTAGACCCCCTCCAGCTTTGCCGATATTTCCTCTTTCCAGCATAAACTGTGAGAGACTTTTTCTTTGTGTTGGATGTTTTTATATATATATAAGCTTCTCTACTCTTTTTTCCTCTTGGTCAAAACCTATTTGGTGCTGAACTGAAAATAAGGCCATGAGAGAATTAAAATACAATGAAAAAAGGAAATACAATCTGGTTATATGTAAACATAATTTCAGGGCCAAGGAAAAACCAATTGGTCTATCAGAGTTTTGCTTTAAACTAACTCACTGTTTTATGCTTCATACTGGAAGCAGCAAAACTGACTGAATGATTGATCCCTGCTGTGTACAGGTCACTAAATCTCCTTAGATATTAATCATGTGGCAATATAAAAAATTGTTATCTTCATAATGATTATCTAACTTTGTGATAGATTACAATATAATCCTGTGCTTTTAACAGTGCTTAATGTGAAAGTGACAGGATTTTAACCTGTCCACTGTACAATTTCAGTGGGTATTATACATTAACATATTAAAATATTACCAAGTTTGTTGGATGTCTTTCTACTATAATTATTATTGTCTGCAATAAAATTTATAGAATTTTCTGTTAATACCAATATTAACTAGATCTCAGTTAGTTACATGCCAAAATTATTTTCAATTCTGGCATTTCTGATTTCTAGTCAGGATTCCCATCTTATCTCTGCCAATGACTTCCTCTAGGTGTCTTTTGCTCACTCTTCTGCCTCCATGTATTTTTGGATCCTCCATCAAATGTCATCGGGATTGTCTTGTACTGGGCTTTGAGGATTTCCCCAAGAAAAATCCAGAAAAATCCTCATTTGATAAAATGACAGGGTTGACTGAGCCAAGTGGCAGCAGAATGGAATGATCTAAACAGGTTAGGCTTCCTCTAAGGTGTCTTAATCAGGTTACGGCTAAATTTTTTATGCACCCAGATTTGGAGCAGAGCACAATATTTGTGAATATTTCCAGAATTTATTTCACTTTTACTTATGGTCAGGGAGCATTGAAAATTGGTGATGTACCAGAAAAAAAAGTTTGGTTTTATTTATTTTCTTTTCACTTGAAAAGTGTACCTTGAAATGTCTGAGCCCTTTACACTTACAGTGCTACATAATAAACAGAACTAGCCTGGAAATCTGCCCCATGGCAGTTCAGCACCATGGACAAAGCACATACGTTTGATAATAGGACTTAAACTGGAAGTATACTGATTGTTAATGTGATGCTTGTATTGCTTGCACAATCTTTTTATCTAAATGAGATATAAATAAACCACAAATCGGGAGAAGCAGAGAGAGAGAGAGAGAGAGAGAGAGAGAGAGAGAGAGAGAAAGAGAGCGAGATTGTGTCTCACAAAAAAATAAAAATTTGATTGTTGCCCTTTCATGTTGGCGGTGTCAGTTAAACTAGCAGTAGGGTGATCCAGATCATTCCACCACATTTACACAAAAATTCACAAAGAGTTCAAGCTTTGTGTAAATGGCCAGCCTTTTGGAAAAGCAAGTGGTGAATATATTTGTACACTTTTAAAGATGACACAGAAGGCCCAACATATTTAACCTTTGAAAAGCTTAAGGTACAAAGTCGAGTCAAGTCAACTTTATTTATATAGTGCTTTTTTTGGTCTGAACCCCAACTGGGTAAGCCGAGGGTGAAGGAAAAACTCCCCCAAACATGAAGAAGAAATATTGGGAGAAACCAAGACCCAAAAGGGGAACCCATCCTCCTTTGGTCGACACCAGAAATAAAAAGAAAAGAAAGAAAGAGAAAAACCCTGTATAGTGAGAATTTACAGTAAGCATGAGCTACAGAAAGAGTAAAAGAGTCCATTGGTGACTGTAAATGGAGGTTCATGAGCTAATGGTGGCACCTCTGTTTGAGTGGGGAAAGCTTTAATCTTTGTGGCAGCAGCTCCTGCAGAAGAGCCAGTCTGATGTAGCTGATCTGAAGTGCAGGTCAGGAGAAAAATATGATCATAGTAGTTTCGCCGAATTGGTGTAGTAGCTGGTATGGAATTCAGGAGACCCTCACAGAGATCGATGGACTTGCTTAGCGGAAATACCTAAACTGTCCACCACACAGCTTGCGGACAGCCGCCCATCTCAAACAAAGAGAAAGGAATTAGATCTGTTTTGATTTCATTTTACAGACCATGAGTTTAAAGAATACCAAATTGTGACTCCAGCAAACTTGCTATTATAACATAACTAAAAAGAACTGATCCTGACTAAAAAGGACAGATCCAGGGGTTTCACAAACATGAGAGCAGTGTGTCACTGGAGTCCCCCCACACCACCCTCAACAAACCTGGTTGTACCAATCTGTCTGGGCCAGGTTTTTCACTGAGTTTTAGTTTTGATTTTGTTTTGGATCTCTGAGCAAGCAATGGATAATGAAATCCACTGGCCTGTCTGGGCCCTGAGTTTTTTGAGCATGAGCTTATTAGTGTGAGAGTGGTGGGCTGGCAGCACCAACATCCCAGTTTACTGTAATTCTCTGTATCCGTGAACCCCCCGATCTGCACCTCTTAACTAACAGGGAAATGAATTACTAAAAGCCTGACTAAACAAGTAAGTCTTTAGTCTGGACTTAAATACTGAGAGTGTGTCTGAGTCCCAGACAGTAGCTAAAAGACTGCTCCAAGAATGGGGGGCTTTGAATGAAAAAGCTCTTCTCCCTGTTGTTTTCAAAATTGTGGGAACTGTTAGAAAATCAGCACCTTGTGATCTAAGTGAGCATGAAGGTTCATATCTAGAGATAAACTTGGAGAGATACTCGGGAGCGAGGCCATTTAGGGCTTTGTAAGTTAGCAGTAAAATTTTATAGTCGATGCGGAATTTCACAGGAAGCCAGTGAACTCTAGATAAAATCGGGCTAATTAGATAGCATTTTCTGGATCTAGTAAGGACTCTAGCTGCTGCATTCTGAACTAACTGGAGTTTAGGAAGGCTTTTACTGGAACATCCTGACAGCAGGGCATTACATTATCTAGTCTTGAGGTGATAAATACATGTATCAGTATTTCTGCATCATGTACAGTACTGTGCAAAAGTTTTAGGCAGGTGTGGAAAAAATGCTATAAACAAAGAATGCTTTCAGAAATATAAATAATGATTGTTTATTTTCATAAATTTTTATTTATTCATTTTTGCATTGATTTTCCAACACTGTTTAAAACCAGCTGTATGTTTGCTTTAGGATCTCAAAAAACTTGGCACCAAATCGGTATCGGTGGTACCAAATACAGTTACGAGATGGAGACACAATTCTCAAACACA
The DNA here is from genome assembly GCA_017165825.1 of Hepsetus odoe. Classification (NCBI taxonomy): domain Eukaryota; kingdom Metazoa; phylum Chordata; class Actinopteri; order Characiformes; family Hepsetidae; genus Hepsetus; species Hepsetus odoe. The sequence continues at coordinate 10,699,689 of CM029389.1, forward strand.
TGTTAAAAGAATGTTTATCATCACAATAACACTGTTTAAACTTAATATGTAGTGATTCATTTCAATACTGGCTTGGAACAATGTTTAAGCCACACAATTTTTCTATTACATATATATTATTTGGGTGGCAGTGGTCTTGTGGTAGGCACCCCTGGCACTACCACCACTGGGTCCCTGAGCAAGACCCTAAACCTTGAATTGCTCCAGGGGGACTGTCCCTGTAATTAGGACAGGGACATGTAATGTATTACGTGCCTAAAATATTATCCATGTTGCCATGTGACATATTGGAGGTTATGCAGTTCAGTTATAAAAATAGTCAAAAAAGTTTTATGAAAGTAAATCTGGTTTTTCTATGGCATTATTGCAAGGAAGACTTTATGGTGCCTTGACTTATTGATACTTTATGGTAATCTTAGGACTGCAATCCAGTTCACATTAATTTTGAAGGTACAAATAGTTTGTTTTGGCATTGGTCTGGAAAGTATTACAGTTTAAGCACACATCAGGCCTCTAGAAACATTTTCTGATGATAATTACAAAGCCTGTTCAAGCACTATGTCACACAATGTCTATGACGCTGTGATAATTAAAGAGGATTAAGTTGTTTTGGAGGAATTTCAATTTATTTCCTAGGAGGCACAAAGCAGATGTTTCATAATTACTGTTACAGGAGTCCTACTGTCGCCCCTAATCCTACACCTGTGTCTAGAGGCCCGAAAGGGGCCGTGCTGGGAAATTACATTGGTCCCAAGAGAGCCTAGTCTGGCGCAGACATATGTGTGGGGTTAGTGGTGTCAGGATTTGGCTATCATTTCTCTGGGAGAAGAAGCTGTCAGACTGTAGAGCTGCAGCACTGTTTGAAGGTTTTTGTTAGGTGACAAGACATACCGTACATATGTACCACCCACATCCAAACATCCACATAAATTTATATTTTATTATAGATTTTTTCTGTCATCAGTATTGAAAACAGAATTATGAAGTAAAAAAGGACACATGTTCTTTCATTTTTAACAGATATTTATAATTAGAACAGTTTAAAATGGTTATAATGGAGTTTCTGTAAAAAAGTTTTTAAAAACTTATACTGGGTTTGTAGTGGGTACTGTATTCAATACTTTTAAGTATGTAATACAACTGTACTTTATTCTGTTAAAGTGATATTTTATGTTGTATTGTTCCTGCATGCCTGGTTTTAACTGCTTATTCACATTCTACTCCCCCAGTGGAGGCCATGTCTCCTGCCTGAATGTGGAATTTAACTTCTTCTTCCTCTGACAGAGAGGCCTTTTAGTGTCATCTTAAGAAATAAAAAATGCTAAAATAACCAAAATAAACAGCAGACACTATTTACTCTGAGGTAAAATTATCCATCAACCCATTCTATCCATGCATCAATTCAGCCATCCAGTATGAGCTGTTAATGCTAACCAGGGCCTTGCTAGGGTTGCTGGAGCCTAGTCCTGCATTTGAAGGATGAAAAGTCACCAGTCTAGTGCAGGGCTTGTAAAATTATCAATATTTCAATGATACAATGTCATTTCTTCATTTTTAACTTAACCTATTGCAATTCCATATTTAAACACCCCCAGCCTTTTCCCTTGTGGTACTCAAGTCTATTTTTCTGAAAAATCCTTTTTATTAGTGTACCCCATGCACAATGAAAAAACTCTGGCAGCATAACTGAAAGGACAGATTAAAGAAAATACCACCATGGGAGGCCGGTTCTCCAAAAGAACCTTTCATGAGTGGTTTCTATTGACTTTTCTAAGGAACCATCAAGCTGAACAGTTCTTAAAGGGAAAAAGGTTCTTTAATGTTACTGCTCAGAATTCTTTTTGACATTATTATTTTTACGATTTTTTTAAGGTTAATTAGGGGATCTTGGGCCACTAGGATACAATTTGTTTTGCGCCTTGCATCTTTTCCTTGTGAAGTTCAGCTGTTTACCTTTCTTAAGCCTGAATACATGAAACCATGCTGAAAGAGATAGCAACTCTCACCCAATCAGTGACATACCAACTTTGCCTCCCCTGTCGTATGATCTCTTTACTTGCTTTGAGCATTAAGGTAGTTGATTAGCGTGCACCACTGAAGACAGAAAACACACGGGTGGAACTCTTGCCTCCTTGCAAGTTCGCCATTCTTTTGATGTTGTTGTTTTGGTACAGAGCACCTCCCCCTTCATTTGAATATCAGAGAGAGCAGGAGGGGGCTGGGGTTCGGCCACTCACTGTGCCTTTGTTGGTGTGATTAAAGCAGGTGTCACTGAGGGTTGTGTTTGTTAATGACAGTTTGCATTTCAATAGCTGTCACTTGCCTGTCAAAGAGGGGAAACTGTTTGTTTCCGAGCCTCCAAAGAACTCCCTGAACGCATCTCTTTTACATAAGCTTAACCCAGCTTTGCAAATGAGCTGGAGAAGTTTGTTTGCTCTCCTCAACGTTGTTGGTTTTAGTTTAGTAGTAATGACAAAAGACTTCCGAGGAGTTAACCATGCTTTTTGGAGGAACATCAAAACATGGAATACTATTAAAATTTTTTCTTGAAATTCTGAATTACTGAAGTTCTGCATTGTGAATATCTAGCCTTTTTTGGGATGTAAATTTACCCATTAGTCTTTCTCTAAATAAACTGCACTGACAGGCAACTTGAGGCAAATGGACAGACCGATGAACAGATGGACAGGCAGACTGGTGGACAGAAAGACAAACAGGAAAGAATTACATTAGGGTTTTTTTGCGATGTGCCATTTCTGACTCTAACGGTACATCTGTGTTGTTTTAATTTTTTTTAATTATTTAAAAACGTGATGTGTTTTGTTTTTTAATTAAGACAGTAAATATGCTATTTCATTACTCATTCAAATACTTCTGGCATTAGACATTTTGAGACTACTATCTACTTCCTTTTTTCATTCAAATTTCATTCAGAAAAAACTATTCACATTTTTTGTGCACAATCTAGATATGAGCAATACATTATCCTTCGGTTTTCGGCACAAGCAAAAACCTCCTGAATGTGTTTTGGAATTAATTTGACTTAAATGTATGTATTCTAGAAGCTGCACTGGAAGGAGCGATGAGAAAAGAATGCATGCATGCTCAGCTTTTGATTACTGGTGATGCCACAGCCATCCGTTACAATTAATCTTCCTCTATTTAGGATTGCTCTACCTCTCCCCCATTACCCAGTACAATAGCAACAAGGATGGGCGTTGAATATGTGACCCAACAGATTTGGCAGTTGGAGCTCTTCTCTAAAAACTTTGAGCTGCCCAGTGGTGCTGCTTCATGGGCTATTTGAAAATCTGCAAGAAACACATGCTAGCACTTATATGCTCAGCACTGATGGCATCAAATTGGAGCCCTAGCTGATTGATGGAATTAGGCATGAAAAAATAGGGGAGAATTTTGTAAAACAGAAAGTTCAGATGAGTATTACAGTCAGTCAGTCAGTCATTTTCTGGGCCGCTTGTCCTAATCAGGGTCGCAGGGGGGTGCTGGAGCCCATCCCAGCTCACACAATGCGAAGGACGGGGACATACCCTGGACAAGGTCACCAGCCAGCCTATCGCAGGGAGGAGTGAGCTGACGGGGACGGCACCTTGGCTCAAGGGTACCTCAGGGCAACCCACTGGTAAGGGATTTGAACCCACAATCTTCCGATCCAGGGCCAGCTGTGAGTATTACAAAAAAAGTTTAAAATGTTCAGTGATGATCATCAAATTATGAACATCTGTTCAAAATCAATCTGACAATTTAATGTAAAGTATATTAAAGCATACCCTACTTGGAACCAACATTTCAGTATAATATCTCAAGGTGATTTCACAAGGAAACAAATTACATATTAGTACAAATTACACTGAAGACAAGCATTTAAAAAAACATTAGACCCAAATACTGGCATCATCCAATCATTCAAAATATCTGTTGTATACACTATACGTATAAACACATCTGGTCCCACTTGTATTCATTCCCACAGGGCATCAAACCAGAGCACAACTTCATTTCATTTCATTCATTTCATGCATTTTAACCCCATTATGAATACACACAACACACACCAAAAACCTACCCACTGCCATAACACTTGCGTGCATGCCAAAAAAGCAGAAGAAAAAGAAAGAAGAAAAACACAGTATGGTAGCTTTAATAGGGTCAGGACTGCTTGAAGTCACAGGCAACAATGTACTCCCCTTCCAGCACATAACACTTTTTTGATGGCCTTCACCAGCTATAAAGAGCCAACAGTGAAAATAAATAAGGGAAGCAGCACTGCCTTCAGTGGGTAATTAGCAGCACTAACACTGTTTCTGACCGGTGGTGGCATTTTTCCTCCTAATTGCCACTCATATAATAAACCCCCGAGGACATGAAAAGTAACCTGAGTTGATTAGCATTATCATTTAGTAGGTAGGGTTTTTTTTTTTTTTTTTTTGAGGCAAACAATATGGAGGTCACAACTTAAGCAAACTGCTAAAGCAACTAGTAATTTTGGCAGACTAACAGCATTGGTTCTTTCTTTGATATCTGTGATGTTAAGGAGAAATAGCCTATTTTTTTTTTTTTTTATTTCTACCTGAACTCCAGTTATGACTTTTGGTTTGTAGTTTATGTACCAAATAAAGGAGAAAACGGCTTTTTTGTACCTTTTCATTCATTCATTAAATACCAAATTCTTTAAAGTAGAAAACATATAATAATAATAATAAATTTTATTTATTAGCACCAACAAAGAAAATTTAACCTTTTTTTCTGAGAGCTTGCTGTACTCCTGCATTTGTAACCTCCATTGGTTAATTTTAAGGTGCTAAATAGATGGATTTGTAAATACACTGATTTTTGTGTATTATTTTTTTCATTTAGAAAAGCTTTCCACAAATGTATTTCTGGGTCCTGGGTTGTCTTTTAAATAAAATCTATGAAAAAACATCCGACAATAAATGCAAAAGATTCCTTTTGTTTATTCATTTAGTCCATCTTGTTGTATGTGAACCCTGACTAACTCAATTTCTGTTTTATATTATCTGTAAACAACCTGGATTGCTCATTATACCAGCCAATCGATCAATCACCTTCTGCGAGAAAAGAGATTAGTGGTTAACTTTTAGCACCCAGATCAATAATCATCTCCCTAATTGGGTATTAACAGCAGGAAAGAGAGTCTGCAGCTCCGCTGCAATGAACACAGGGAGCACTGCAGAATTCTGCCCAGGCTGTTAGGGGCCAAGCCCTCATGAGGCAGTTCCTTATTATTCAGGTAGTTGTAGCAAATCAAAGCTTTGCGGGTGGATGCATTAAAAGCAAATAAGTTGCCAAAATTTCAAAGCTTTTAAAAGCTCCAGGAACAGAAAAATCACAAACAGATTTATGAATTACTGATATGACTCCTCCCGGTTGTTAATCTGTCTGATTTGTTTCCCTTACACCTACTCATCAGTAACTACTGTATTAGTATATTATTCACACACAAAGCAGTGTGGCACATTGTATCATGAGCTTTTTTCTGCATTCTTTTAATATTTCTTGTCCAAAAGCCTTTCTAATAATTAAATTCTGCTGTGTAAAGGTTTACAAATCATTGAGAAAGATGCTCACTTGCACATATAAAGCACGTACAATCTTCACAGAAATTTCTGCTGAAAAAATGGCACTCTGGAGTAGCCACACATGAACCCAAAGTCACTGTGCTCAGTGCAATGTATTGACTAGAGGGGTATAAAGCAATATGGCTCAAAGAATATGTAGACTTGACCATCACTCATATGAAATTGTTGGACATCCCATCATATGGGCATTAACAATAATGACATTACAGTTCATCATGCCTGACCATCCAACATCAGCCTACTTAGGTGCATGTGGTTTCAACATCTGTTGTAATAAACTGTACAAAATCGCAATAAATTTACTTGATTTCTAAACTTTAGACAAGCAGCTGTTGCATTGTTAATAATTTAGGAATGTATTCTAAAGTCTTTTGTCTGAAAAATACTTTGTGGCTAAAATGGTAATGGATAACTTCAGAACAGTTATGAGCAATGTAAAAGTCCTGTATGTACTGTAATTTCATTTTTAAGAGTTTTTCAATAGTTTGTTCTCGAGCCAGATGGGCATCCAGCTGCTTAGTGTTGATGCGAAATGGAATATTTGCATGCGACAGGATGCAGCTCATTATTCTGAAAGTTACAGGAGTATGAATTGGAAGAAAATCCAGCACAAGAGCATCTTATAAAATGTATTGGTCCTGCACATGTTGCAAATGTTTTGTACCACAAAATCCTTTATCTTTGCATTTTCCCTTCTGTTCTACAGGCGAAAGACGTACAGATGTAGAAGCAAATCACCTAATTTCAAACCATGTGGAAGCAAATTATGAATTCTGAAGCAACGTAATCATGGACCATCTGTTTCAACACACCTATACTTCTCAACTGGTCTCATCTTTGCATCAGGTACAAAACAAATTTAAAATAATTGTGGGAATTCCTTACATACTCATATTAGTTTTGCTTCATTTGTATGTACTCAGGAAGTGAATGAGAGCTTAAATAATTTCAGCTGTTGCTCATCAACAAAATATGCAACATCTTATAAATGCAAATTTTGTTTACTGCTGATGTAACTTGGTTTACATTTGAGTTGCACAGAGAGTAGAATAACCTCTTAAGTTTATGCAGTGAGGCCTAAATCACATCTAAGACAGTATTGCTGGTGATAATAAGGAGAGTGAGGCAGTTTTGTTATCAGTGATGATCCAATTCTACTGGGTTTTTTCCCCACAACCAGTACTGATATCAATTAACATGGTCACCTACACTTAGACAAAGACATGACAAGACTCTTTCACAAATAAATAAATAAAAGATTTTCAGTACAAATGTGTTTAGAATTAAATGTTATTTACACACTTATTTAATATGAAGTAATTGAGGAAGGAATCATATAAAAGGAAATGTAACCAAGTATTCTGTGCATGGTTACTTTTATAGGCACAGACAAATTTGGCAGAAGTGACCCCTTCAGTATTTGGATGAATTGCCTACCCCAAACCCCAACTGAATTTCTGGATCTAAGCATCTGCATTTTGCATTAGTTTCTGATTGCTTTAGTTTGTTTAAAATGTACAGTACTGTGCAAATTTTTGAGTCACATGTGATTTTTCAACATTTTGCTGGGAAAATTAGAAAATAGGTACAGTGATTTATTGCAATATGTGCAAACGCACATGTAAACACAGTGTATAACACAAATAGAGTATAATATATAGGGTATAATAATTCTATAAAGGTTTTCAGTCAATATTAGGTTATTCCTCACAGCCTGAACTCTTAAACAAGCTTTCATGCAATTTCCTCAGGAATATTTCTCCAGACTTCTAGAAAAGTATTCCAAAGATCTTCGCTTGACTTTCCTCAACAATACATTAAGAAAATTCAAGGAAGTCTGTTAATATTTAGAAATAAGGGGCAGCTCAAAACCTCTGCACAGTACTGCATTTTTTGTGGCTTAAACAGTGAAGTTATTGGGAACATCTTATACTACTTAATCTATTTAATATCTCTCTGTCCTTACACACACAAAATATTTCTAAGATATTTGTGCAAATTACTTTACGCTAGCACACTGAACAGCTCTACTTTTCTTTGTACAATATTGTCAAAAGTTAGATATACTTAGCGGTCTGCCTATGATAATGTAAGACAGCTTGTCAACTAGTACAATAAATAAGACTATATTGTTTTAGACTGTTTTGTTAGTATTAACTTGCAAGTCTAGCAGCTGTATTAGCTTTAATAAATCTGCAAATGTCGACACTTTTTGTGGCTGCCTGCCACTTACACATGCCCAACTTGGAGTGTGAGGTGCTGCTTTTGAATCATTTAAGCTCCACTGTCCAAGGCATTACATTTAACAATTTGTTGAAGCAGATAAGGTGCCATTCTAGCCCTATCACTTCACTGCTGCCTGTACTGATCTGTGTTAGATCTGAGATCTGTCTGTGTAAAATGGCAGTGAAGAAAAGCCAACTTTTAGAGCTTTTTTTAGTGACAAAGGCAGTGTCAAAGTAAGGAGGTGTTTTAACAAAATCAGACAGGTGCAGCATTTAACCAACTCAGCAGAGAATCCCCCTGAACTTGAAGATTTGAAAATAGTTTGTGTGGAAGAATGGACCAAAATCATACCTGAGCAATGCGTGTGACTATTTTCTCCATATAGGAGGTGTCTTTACTACACATAACTTCATTTATGAACATATTTGTTTTGATCAATAGCCCCAATAGAAATATATTTATTGAGAAAAAAGTTGTGTTCAATATTTCTTTTCCTTGCTCTATTTATATATATATTGTATACATATATAAAGCATTCTTTGTTTACAGCATTTTTTCCACACCTGCCTAAAACTTTTGCACAGTACTGTGTGTGTGTAATATATATATATATATATATTCCTCACATCCTTCTGTCTCTTCATGTAATCCCAGACACACTCAATGATGTTGAGATCAGGGCTCTGTGGGGGGCCTGTCAGGACTTGGGGTGTTTTCTGTTTTATTCTCAGTAGAGGGTGCTCTGTTCTGACGGAGCACACCTGAGCTCATATGACACAGGTGTGCTACATTGAGGCTGACTACTTAAGCCTCAATGAGTCAGAACAGAGCGCGGCTCATTCGCTTAACTTCTGTTATCGTTACGGGTGGTTTTGTGTTTGATGTAGTCCAGTTTCGTGTCTGGATTTTGGTTCTAGTTTTGGTCCAGTTTCTTGTCTGGTTCCATGTTTATGTTCAGTAAAAGTACCTCAAGGATCTCTGGCTCAGCGATGACGTCCTTCGCGCTTCCCGCCACCGTGACAGAAATGAGCCACCAAACGCGGGACGTCGTGAGCCTTGAAAAGTGGTGTGAGGAGCACAGGCGGGCACTGGGAGCCATGATTGAGGACCTCAGAGCAGCGCTGCCATTGTGTCAGCCGGGGCATTGCGAGCGGAGCGGAGGAGTTCAGAGAGTAACCGCCACTGAGCTCTCGCGATGCCTGGACCTGCTGTGTCGCTCAATCCAACTCACTCCCTCTCTGGAGGCCAGAGAATGGCTGGAGGAGTACGGCCGGACTGAGAAGGCTGTGCTTGCCATTATGGAGGTAATGTTATTGGGGCGGTCCCTCGAGGAAGAGGCTTCGTGCGCGCTTCTTTCCTTACCGTCTCCTGCTCTCCACCACAACGCTGGATATCGGTGGAACCCGCCTCCTGCACCAATCATAGCGGCCTGCCAGCGGAGACAGCACTGTGCACCAATCACAGCGGTGCACCAGCGGAGAAAGCGCCGTGCACCAATCGCGGTGAAAAAATAGCGGATACCCCGCCCTATGTGAAACACTGCAAAAAAATGGCGGATACCCTGTCCTCCGGGAAACAAAGAAAGAAAACGGCAAAGAAAGCCGTCCATAACGCAAAAAGCAGGAGGCAAGCACCCAGCGCGGTGCCCAAACACAGCCCCACTAACCCGTCTGCCAGGCAGAGGGCAACAGAGGAGCAGTTCCAGGTTAGAGAAATAACTTAGAGAATTCAGGAATTTGAACAGGACAGGAATCTCAGAAGGTCTGGCTGTCTATTCTGGGCACCGAAAGATCGACCAAAAATGTTTTTGTCGAGCAGCTCCAGGTAATGGAGGCTGAGCTCCTTGCCAAGGATCAGGAAATTTGTACATGGAATCAGGATGAAAACGCCTCTCTTCAGGCCATGAATCACCAGCTGCAGGTGAGCAACCAGTTTCAGGTACATTCCCTTCAGTAGGAACTAGCTAAAGTAAACGGGGAACTTCAGGAAAAGCAGGCTGGGTACCTACTAGAGCATGAGAAAGTCTGTAGGGATCTCAGTGAACAGATAGTTTGGCTAACCGAAAGCTTGAACAGTACCCAGGAGAACTTAAGGGCTGAGTCAGAAAGACAGTTGCTGACAAGGCTCAACCAACAGCTGGCAGAGAGCAAGACCTCTGTTCTGCAGATAACCAGCTCAGCCACCCATGAAAGACTGAATCACGAAGAAAGGCTCACCACTCTGCTTTCTCAACTTGAGGAGACCAAAGGACTCTTGTCTCTTTGCCAGAGTGACATTGCAACCATGGAAAGGGAGAGAGAGGTTTTAGCTCAAGCCAATAGTGAGCTTCGAGTAGAAGTCAGTGGACTCATGCAGGAGCTGAAGCAGGTGCAAGGCAACAGTGCCGCTCTGCAGGCAGAACTGGAAAAAGCCAGGAGGGAGACCAGTAAACCCACTGAGCTGCAAGACCCACCCAGAGAGTATGGTCAAGGAGGCCAGGTAATGCACAGTTTTGTATGTTTGATTATGGACAAAAAACTAAGCATTCGCTGTGTTTATGAGAACCTGGACTTCATGAGATTCACCCTGCTGGTACCTAGGGCAGAGTGTCACAGGGCCAAGAAAGATTCTTCCATGTTTAGCTCTTTTTTAGACCCTTTCAGGCCAAGGCTTTCCAGTGAGTTAGACCTTTCCTCATGGGACCCCAGTGGCGAGTCAGGTAGAACAACAAGGAAGTTCCATGCAACCAATTGGTCGGCAGAGGTACCCATAGCAATTAGGTCTCTTCTGAAATCACTCGCATTTATTACTGATTTGGAACACAGGCAGAGAAAGCCTCTGGTGGAGATCCTGTCCACAGATACTTCAGATGAGAATATAAACTTGTATCGTAACAGAGAGGACCAAGAAATTAAGTTTCAGGACTATTTCCCCTCCACATTCCCAGTATCGAGGAGGGAGGCTAGGACTATTCAGAATCCCCTGACCTCTGCTGAAACCTATTGGCCAACTAGACGAAGACTTCTCAGTGAACCTGTTCAGAACATACCCGTACATATTGCTGGAACTGACACTGTCACAGTCACAGTCACGCACAGTCAAAGTTACATAACCACATCTAGGAATGTGACTCCCAGTCTGGTTCATCATAAGTAACTTCCATCCATTACCTCAGGCATCATCTCTGTAATAGACTGCCCTTCATTTACATTTACATTCACAGCATTTAGCAGACACTCTTATCCAGAGCGACTTCCATGTCCTAATTACAGGGACAGTCTCCCTGGAGCAACTCAGGGTTAAGGGTCTTGCTCAGGGACCCAGTGGTGGTAGTACCAGAGGTGGGATTTGAACCTGGGACCTCTTGAGCCATAGGTCCATAGACAAGTACTCTACCACTAGACTACCAACAACACCCTTCACGGATCTCGTCCCTTGTTGTAGTGAATTCAGTAAGTAAAGTCACAGAAATTGAGTCTAGTTCCTCAGAGGTACTCAATTCCCTTGACCTTAGCCTTTCAGAGAGATCCAGAGGAGGAGTGCTCCAGAATCTTTGTGGAAGCTACCGGTGATGACATTCCAGCAGCCCAATCTGATGTGCCAGTGGAGGACCCACAGATACCAGGGGCTGCAGAATTAGTCAAACCCCCTCCTACTCAGGTGAGAGGAGTAAGCACAAGTTATCATGCCTCTCAGAGATGGAAGCACACAGTTACCCAGGCCTCCCAAAAGTCAGCATTTACTGCAGCAGTGAAAGGATACCTTTCCTTTATTGCAGCCAGTGCACCCAAAAGAGTCTTCACGTCAGCTGTTCTTCCCCCAAACCTCTTGCTAAACGCCCGTGTGAATGTCATTCCCGTTGGCACAACACTACAACATTTGTACGAAAGAGATGAAAAATCCCACACCACAGATTATGAAACGGTAGTCATGGAGAGCGAGAAGGACAGAGACCAGAGGCGGCGCACGCACTGGGTAAAGAACACTTCCCCTTCTAACTACAGAGAATCTCCTGTATTTAGCTCTTTTTCTGATGATGACCAGACAAGGCTCTCCAGCCAATCTGATGAGTCCTCCAGAGGCCCGTGACAGAGGAAACACGGGACAGCAGAAAGGCACCAAAAGGATGTATGGCTACACACGAATACCAAAGGGTCTTGGTTACAAATATATGGACTGAAACTCTGGGGTACCCCTCTCCGCCGCCAACAGTCCGAGACATGACTGGCTGGTCCGGGTCCCCCTTCCTGTATATTTGTTTGTTGATCTAGTTTTGGTTTTGGTCCAGTTTAATTGCTCTAAGTTGATTTACCATTTACCATTTTATGGTAATCTGAGAACCATGCCAATGAATGGTCAGAAACTGAAATAATAATAACCCGTCAGTTCGAACATTGTGAGTGACAATGTCAGACATTGTAGCCAAGCAAATAAAGATTGCTGCACAACCTTGTTAGGAGTCTACAGTGGATGTAACATTATTAGAGCTTTTAGTATTGTGACAGACTCATGACCAGCTTGGAAGCCAGATTGAACACCTGTGGGAGCACAGTATATTGGTAAAAGTGTCATAGTGGTAAGTGTTGTCACTACACAGCAAGAAGGTCCTGGGTTTAATTTCTTCCCGCCTGGGGGGCCAAGAGTCCTCTCTGTGTGAAGTCTGTAGGAGACACTACTTTTACACTAAAATTTCAACCTTCACCCAAGCCTGAAATTTTGAGCTAACAGGGAAATGTTTTCATTCAAGGTTGCTCTATATTTTTCTGCATCCATCTTTCCCTCTATTCTGACTAGTCTAGTCTGACTAGAAACTTTTGTGTTTCCTTCTTCAGATTTGGGTGTTGACACAGATATGTTTTGCAAGTCTATGGACAATTCCCTCAACCTCATGGGCTGGATTTTACCCAGAAATACGTAATTAATTATGAGATAAATGTGTCCCTTTGCTAATTATTTCCAGTGAATTCAGATGCAGCACGGGTGGACTCCATTTAAGTTGTAAAGACATCTCCACTGATCACTGATAAACATGATACACTCATGATACACTACAATACTCAGCTGCAAGCATCATAAAGGGTTTGAATAATAGGATACGTTAGTTTGTTATTTTTAATACATGAAGAGAACATTCCAAAAATCTGTTGTGGGGCATTGTGTTTAGACCAGATAAGTCCAGTCCATTTTAAGATTGATCTGGAAGTTAATAAAATTACATTCCTTGGTTAAGGGTTGTTTCTAAACATGTGCTGGATCAGTGTCCTATGGTAGATGCCAGCCTTTTTACAACTGCAGTTTCTTAACTGACTGTGCTACATCTGCCTCCAAAATTAGTTAATAATTAGCAGAATCCAGAATTCTTCGTGTATTCATTCAATGCATCCTGTGCCACTGGCTGCCACCCAGCCTAACACAACAAAGCATAATCATGCACCCCTAGGCTAAATAGATGGTAAGGTATTTATTTCATCAAATGCTGCTTATTCTTCGTTCAAATATACCTTTGGAGGCTGTGGCCAAGTTCAGTATTGAATCTGATAGTGTACAATTCATCATTTTTTTTTACTTCAAAACAATCATGTATATCAGTTTCTGCCATACAGGAGTTTTGCCTTAATTTTTTTGGTCAGCAGAATGGGAGTTTTCTTGGTCTTTTCTTTAACTGTCATTTTTTAATCTCATTTCAGACAGAGGAAATTGCAGGCTAGAAATGGAAAATGAAAAAATACATATTTTTCATTTTCAAAAGTAATAAAAATATTATTTAATTATTTATATAATCAATAGTGAAAGCCTTAACTAAAGTCTGTCAGCTAAGGTTTTTTTTATATTAGATGACTCTATTTGTATGTCTATTTGGTTTTTGTTTGTGTATTTTTGTTTAGTGTTTCTTTTGTTTGTTCCTAGGACAGATATGAACCTCATCTTGAAGAAAGGCACAAGTGGCAACACACTTCACTCCACAAAACAACTGGCATTACCGAAGGACACGATTTAGTGGTGAAGGACAATTTAGAAGGCTTCTTGTGTTGCCTGGCAACAGTAAGCAGACCCAAGCTTCCAACTGTCTCAGCTGATCCCAGTTCAGAGCCTACTCTCAAGTGTGACAGCCAAAGACACACACAAATCACTTGCATCACTCAAACACTTGCTTCCACACAGACATACACAACACTTAAACTCAGTAGGTGCTCATGTCATTGATGTTATAATACACTGTATAATTGTTGTGTGTGTGTGTGTGGCCAGTGTTTATGCATGCACTTAGACTCACCCCCAGTTCCTTCTTGCTTTTATGCTTCATAAATTGAGGATTGTTTTGATCGTGAGCACTGTATGAATTTTTTCACAAAGGAATTTATTTAGCTGCTGATTTCTACAACTACAGCTCATCACTTACTATTATGTTGCTGTAGAAATAAAACTACTGTACCCAACCGTGTTGTCATGCCCGTTTCCTAGATTTCTACGTACTATACTATGCTTTCATGCTGACAGACTCTTTGTTGATGTGATATCAAAATCTAATTTAACATGTCATCAAATGAAAGAAAACTATGGCCTTAGAACAATGCTGAACTAAATCTGTGCAGGAACTTAGCCTTTTCAGAATGATCATGCATAAACACGTTTCTGTAGCATAAAAGAGAAAATCTTGTAAAAGGACATGGCAGGTCGTGTTGCATTCTTTTATAATAAAATAATAAGTTATTATTGTTGTTGTTTTTATTGTTATTATTATTATTAGTAGTAGTATTGATTTCTTTTTACTGTTGTCTGTCTTTTGATTACTACAAGCTTTTGTCCATGCCCTACCCTAGTCCTGCCTCTGCGCAGCTGATTCCTGTCACAGGTGTTGTTTGTTAGTTCTTCAGTTATATAAACTTAATAAACTTAATAAATGCAAAAAAAGTTGCAAAATTAAAAGGAAAAACGCTTTTCTAAATATGACTCATGCAGAGCTGACTGGGAGAAACTTAGCATCTGTGCTCCAACTCCAAAAAAAAGTTTGCTTGACATGCAGAGCTTGCCAAAGGGCAGGAACCCAACAAACTACAGGAGCAGAACTCCTTCGCAACAAGTTATGCATAACAAACTAAAAAAGCTATTCATTAGCGGGATAATGGAAACTGGCAAGCGTTGGCCTAGACTATGTTTGTCACAGTTGCAAAGCCGTCATTCTTTCATAATTTTGGGATGAAAATGGTCTGTCTTTTCAATGCTACTGATGTACTGGTCACCCCTGGGGCATTTTAAAATGGAAGCTGGGTGAAAACACACAAGATCTTGTATCATTTCCATTCCCTAAAATTATTTTCAGATTTTCTTGAACACAGGGCCTTGTTTTCTTTTTTATATATTTAATCCTTTTCACTTCACAAACAAAAAGTGTATAGCAATAATTTAAAAAATGCCAAGCCTGCAAAGGAAATGGTTGCCTGTTGCTCTAGTTCCCCACTCACCCAGAGAAAATGAGCGGCAAAACTTTTCACAAATGTGACATTAGAGCCGCATGGGCCCCGGGGACCCTGACCTAGCACAGCCTGCCAGTCTGTGGCAGAAAGGAAAAGCTGCAGTCATGACAGATGGCTAGACCAGCAACCCTTTATTTCCACTGGTGCAGTGTCTGTATCCTTTTTCTCTTGCAGAATGTTTCTTCGAGAGAGAATGAAAAAAGAAAAACTCCGAAAGACGGACGCAGTTCCGTCAGTTACGGCGTGCTGCTTTCACTCACATTTGACTGAATCTTGCCACATCCCATTTTTTTGGTTCTTTTTTTTTTCCTGGAACCAATTTGTTTCAAGCTTGCAGAAAAGATTTTTAAAGAATTGGAAGTCACACTATTCAGTTGGCCCAACGATCCCAAAGCACACATTCAAGTGTCAGTCACAAAGCTGACAAGAGGATTTCAAATCTGAGGTTAGCATGGAGATTTTCATGCCTGTCACAAAATAGTCATGAAAAGTCTTATAAGCAAACGAAATTGATGCAAAGATATTCTGCTGAGCTCCACCCTAAAAAGAAACAAGGCAAAGCTAATAATAAAAATCATCAGATTCATCAGAAGTCACAAAGTCTTTTTCGAATGTGTTTAGAATCCTTAACCCAATGAAAATAAAATGAGGCAGTATTGTTTCTATGACTTCACTTTCTTGCTAATTATTCAAAACGTTTTTCAACCTGGAAGATCATTCTGAATGGCTTTCCTTGGGGATGCCTTTAGAAGATAATTTTTTTTGGAAAGTGTTGGAACTTGTTTATATTGAATATGTTACAATAGATTAAAACATGTTTTATATACCAACTTTCAAACAGTGCTCTACTGCCTTATACTGGAGTCTGAATAAAATGCTAAAAAGAGGTGTGCAGTAATTGTGATGCAGAGGGATACACAGACTGCCATAACTGTCAGACAATGCTCTTGTAAACACTATTTCTAGAACTGTCTCGTCATCTTGATGGAGATAAGATATAAAGCTTTCACTGTGATATGACATGAAAACGACAGTGCAGAGTTTTTGGCATGATCAGATAACAAAAAAGCAGAATTCTATGCAAAAAGTACAAGCTAGTTTTGACAGCAAACTTACACATGGCCATATTTCTATCCTGAAAGGAGCTGACAGAGACTGCCAAAGCCTAGATGTTTGGACACATTTGTGAGCTTATCAAACCAGCAGCCACGTATAAGCTTCCCAGCAAGCAAGAGGTCTCCAGCAAGATGCCAGCTGGTATGTGTGATTATGCTTGTGTGTGATCTGGGGTGGAGCCACATGTTCGGTGTAGCACAAACCATCTTGTTTATTAGTCTTTTATGCTTTCCATTCTACAAGCTGAGACTGAGCAAACTTTAAGGCTTTACATGGTTTATTTTCAATAGACTTGCTCAGATGTATAAATAGCTAAATAGTAATTGTGTAGCAGTTGCCAAGTCTGCAAGATAAATGCAAGTGCAAGTATTTTTTTAAAAGCATAAAAAAGATTACAATAGGAGAGTTTGTTTAATATCCCTCAATGATCCTATGGGAAACTCTTAATACTGATGGACAGGTTAGAGAGTGGCAAATTAATTGGGCAAAAACAGATGGCTAATGTCAGTCACTGTGTATTTTAGAGCTTGGCTCAAATAAAAATTCTATAAAATATCAATTTTAGAGCCAAGAAAGTAAAAGAATAATAATAAAATGATAGTGGTCACCTGCACTGTGATGGACTGCCGATCTGTTATGTGTTAAAAAAAAATAAATAAAAATGGTTATAATAGAGGTTGGGGAAAAAAAATAGATAGATAAATAGATAAATAAATAAATAAATAAATAAATAAAGGCCTTATCAATGATCAGATGTAATATGCAGAAAACAAGCACAAAGCAATTCATTCTGATGAATATATTAATATGCATGACCACTGCTATTGATAAAGTAATGATCATGACCTAGCACAGAAACACTATGTTTCATTTATACCTGGGTTTACAGAAGCACAGAGAAAAAAGGTTGCTACCACAGTTGCCCAAAAGTGTATTTACATGTAATCATTTCTATGAGACAAGAATTTCTATTTAAGGGATTTTCTACAAAAAAATTGTCTAAATTTTCTTTGTACACCATTGTCATACTAATGCTGGGACATAATACGGGGCAAGCAACAAGCAGCAAAAGATAGCCAGGCCAAAGTACAGCTCTAACATAATCAGAATCAGAAAAACATTACTGATCACGAGGGAGACTGCATAGCACAGTTTTAAAAAACTAGTTAACAAACTGGTAATAAAGATTTAATAAATGAATAAGTAAACTAATAAACTAATAACTTAATAAAAGATAGTCAATAAAATAATGGTGTTAATACATTAGCAATTAATTTGTAGAATTTATGCATTTGAAACTTTCAGTGGAATTATTCAAAAATGGCAATGACTGTAAATAAGAGTTATGTTGTCATTATTTGAGATGTGAGATGTAGAGATGTGCTAGATAGTGTCAAGATCTTTGTTTTGCTCTTTGGCCTAGCAAAATAGCAATGCCCATAAAATTGCCCAAATCCTTTAACAGAGCTCTGCCTGATCCTGAACTGGCCAGTTTAAAGGTAAGGAGAATCATGTAGCCCAAGGCACAGTTGCCAGTCAAGCAGCAAGCAGCTTTGAAATAGTCCATTTTTTAAGTAGCAGTGCTACCAGCACAAGTAGAGCAACTGTTAAGCAATCCTCCTCAGAACATTTATTATATGGAAAAGTTTCTAACATTATATATACACAATATAATATTTATAAAAGGTAAGACAATGTCCCTGACCATGGACAATAGTACAAGGGTAGCAAAACTAAGGCCTCTGAGTGTTTATTCGCTCAGCCCGCTGTCAGCAGACAGCTTCACGCTGCTAATTGCAAAACGCCTCGGCCACCGCTGGTGGGTTTATTGATTGCTCATCCTAACATTTCAGACAACTTGAATGACAAGGAGATCGATGAAGCAGAGGCCATGAATTATCAGCTTTTGAACAGGCCTCTAGGCCTACAGATTCTGAGTCCTGCATGAATTTGGCTGAATTCACATTTCATGTTTGTGGCTGCAGAGCTTTTTTGCTGTGCCACTGGAAAGTTTTCTGTCTTTATTAATTTAAGCTCTAGAGAACATGTCAAAAACAAAACCACTAGAGTGTTCTGAACATGTGAACTCAAAGCTCTGTCCTTGACTCTTATCTAACGAAGCAGGATATAGCTCCCTACATAATATAAGGTATAAAGCTGTTGGAATGAAATGCCTGTCAGGAATTATCTGCATTTCTGCAGGAGTGAATCTGAAAACATGATCAAATCATGTTGTACACTCTCAAAATAAAGGTTTCTAAATGGATCCTGGCTTAGATGCGGGAACTAAGAAAGAAAGTTTTGATTTATTTTCTCCTAATTATTGACCAAGCTATTAAATGTATTGCCCAAACTTTAGGCCTAGTTCTATCTTGTTTTTTTAACTGTTTATTCAGTGCTATTTTCTATGTTTTATGCTACACAAAAGGTTGATTTTCTAATTTTTTTATTCAGCAAAAGCAAAAATGTGTTAGTTTTCTAGTTCGTTAGTTCACTTCTTACATTCTTGTTAATATGAAACGACATTTTTTTGGGCCATTCACAAAACATCACATACCACGTCTTTGTAACTCTAGTGTAGTGTCTTACACTAGAGTTACAAAGACGTGGTGTGTGATGTTTTGTGAATGGCCCAAAAAAATGTCGTTGTCAAGATGTTTCCAGTGGGCCCTTAACCTAAATGGGAGAAATCCAACCTTAAAAAATCAAGTTTGGTTCTTTACATTATAACACATTATACACAATATAAGATCACACATCATTAAGTGTGTTAATGGCCAGATAGTAAGAAATGGGAACAGCTTTGCTGAGTCATGAATAAGGATGACTAAGAAAAATGACCCAGTGAGTCAATAAAGACCAAAAGTTCAAATGGATGAGACCAAGTGCTACGGAAGAAGGAAAAATCCTCCACAAATGTAATTAAAGCTTTTGTTTTGATAAACAAAGGTACCATTTGTTTAGGGAATCGATAGAAAGGGGCTGGCAAAGAGCTGGACAATCCATCAGCATTTTTTTTTTCTCTGTGGTCCCTTTGATTTAAATGAAACTGGATTTGATTTTGTCCAGTTTTGGATGGAATGGAAAGGTGCCACTAGAGAGAGAGAGAGGCACTAAAGACAGCACAGATCATTTTAACTTTTTCTTTACTTTGTTCAGATTCTAATCATGTTTTAAATCAAAGACTTACCTGGCTCATCCTTAAATGATTAACTGAAAGATACTGAGTCAACCAACCTTTTGCCCCAGGACTAATGAGATGATTTTAATGTGCATGGCATGCGACAAAGAGGCAGAGGAAACTCTGCCAAAGTGACAGTGCTCTGCTGACCTCTTGTGACTGGACTGAGAACTAGGACAACCAAAGTGTTTGGAAAAAGCCAAATGCAGATAAACATCCTCAACATTGTCCCTCAAATTTAGTAACAACACTAAAAATCAGTCCCAACATTAAACGCTCAAAAAATATCAGTCCCACATTACTGAATATTCCTAACATTGTTCTGTTTTAATTATAAACCCATGAACAAAATAATATAGTGGACTGCAAAGCAATGATCCAAAAAGACAATTTCAGCTACACCAAAAAAACCTTAGTGTGAATTTATAAGGACAATCCCCATTTTTTATAACCCAAAAATATCCTCTTTGTTAACAGTTATGCATCAAGATGACTATACTACTGAAGAACACTTGCACATTTCATGAATCATGATAACTGCTGGTATCTTTGTAAGTTTCTTAACATCACATTTCCTTGATGTCATGTCAGAAATGGGAGCAAAGAGTGAAAATTATGTTGTTGTTTTTTTTTTTTTTACATTTTTGTCCCTTAAATCAATAAATGATTCAGTAGTAGCGAAACATAAAAATGTGTTAATAAACATGTATTTTGGCAACAAACACTGGTGGAAAAAAAGGATAGTTGTACAGAAAAGAACCACACTGTTTGTATGGTGGAGGATATGTCAAGTTAAGTCAGTTATAAAGCGCTTTTTAGATCTGTTGTTGTCACAAAGCAGCTTAATAGAATCCGGGTTCAAACCTCGAGTGAGCCAAAGGCGACAGAGGACAAAATCCCTAAAACAGGAGGAAGGAACGCTGGGAGGAACCAAGACTCAATGGGGAACCCATCCTCCTCTAGTCGACACCAGAAATAAAGAAGGAAAAGAAGGAGAAAGTGCATTTCATAAATTAATCGATTTAGTGATGAGTTCCACTAAAGTATGAGTTACTATAAAAGAGTCCATAAGAGTCTGTAATTGGAAGTTTGATGAAGTTATAGTGATGGTTCTGCTTGAGTGCGTGAAGCTTTTGTTAATTTTACTGGCAGCAGGTCATGCAGATGATCCAGACTGATGTAGTTGATCCTAAGTTTAGGTGTGGAGAGAAATCTAATGATAGTCGTTTCATCAACTCTGTGGAGTAGCTGGTATGAAGAAACCCTCACAGTAATTGATGGACTTGGCAGGGAGGCCTTTCCAGAAGTGCATAATCTGCCCACTATACAGGTTATGCTTTTGTAACTGAACTTCCAATTACAGACTCTAATGGATTCTTTTATTGTAACTCATACTTTACCGGAACTCATCGCCAGATCTATTAATCTATAAAATTTACTTTCTCTTTCTTTTTTTTTTCTTGATTACCTGGCGTCGCCCTGAAGGGAGGGGTTCCCCTTTTGAGTGTCGGTTCCTCCCAAGGTTTCTTCCTCTAGTTTTAAGGATTTTAGCTCTGTCGCCCTTGGCTTGCTCACTTGGGTCTTGCACCTGGCAACAACAGTTGTAAAAAGCACCATAGAATTAAGTGACTTGACTTCTTTATCACAAAGGTAATAAATAAGCTAGAGCACCGTTAGAAATTTTGTTAGGCATGTGTGGAATGTTACCTGCAGAACTGCCAAGTAGAAATTGCATGGTGCAGATACAATTGTATCATCGAGAATGTCCATAACTGGGAATAAAATGAAAATTCCAGAAGACAGGACAAAGTTGCTGAAATAATTCATTTTAATAATTTAGAAAAGGGTCAGAAAAGAAACTCTGGGAGTCTAGCAAACCACTGTAACAGCCATCATCCCCAAATGGAAGAAATATGCAACAGTGTTATAGCTCTCATCCAGCCTCCAAGAATACATACAAAATTTATCCAAGAAGTCAAAACTGAGCCCAGAAGAACATCTATTGCTGCAGGCCACCCAACGCACAATTAATATTATTATTTATGATTAAAGCAATTACAAAGACCACACTCCATGGGAGTGTGGCTAAGTGGAAAAAATTGTCAATGTACCCAAATTTTTGAGATAACATCTTGTGGACTGATAAGTTGAAGTGGAACATTTTAGAAGACATGGTTCCCATTACATCTAGCATAAAGTTAATAAATCTTCCTACAACAATAACATCATACCCACAGTCAAACTTGACTTGTGATTATGTAATGACATGGGAATGCTTTGCTGCTTCACAGACTGGGTGACTTGCCAAAATTAAGGAAAAGATGAATAAGCTCTGTATTAAAAAGTACTCAAACAGAATATCCATTCTGTGATTTAAAACTTAAGCACAATTAGGTTATGTAGCAGGACAATGGCCCAAAGCAAGTCCACCAATGAATGGTTGGGGGAAAAAAATGTAAATGAAAAATTAAGATTTAAGTAGTTTAGTGAAATAAACTCTATTGAATCACTGTATGACCTCAAAAGGGAAATTTATAGTACAAAACCCACTGAAATCACTGTGTCTTAATAATTTGTAGAGAAATGTTTTCAACAGCGATGGCAAAGACTCCTCTCCTGTTGGTAAATGTGTTTGACTTGTGGTCATTTGTGTGCAAGTTAAAACACATGTGACGGCTCCACAAAAACTTTTTTTTTTTCTTTATTTTCTTTATTTCTTTAACCACACACACAAGTCAAGACCTGTTACATAACCTTTATTTTTAACGACAGAGCTAGCTGACTTTACCTAGAAAACTAGCAAACATGGCAGAGGAACCTGCTTTAGTAAGAAAAGATAACTTTTAGAGTGTGTCATCACTTATTAAACAACATAAGAACAAACCACTGCAACATACAATGTCAAACTGTACGTATTACCAGAGTAACAGCTGGGTACAGGTGTCATTTTATTTAAGTGAATATTAAAATGGTACAAACCACCAATACAAAGTTTAAACTAGAATACTATAGTTAGAAATAGTTTGCAGACTTCTCAGCAAAGGTCATAATGTCAATGCCAACCTTATCAAAAAGCAGTAAGCATTTATTTGTAATAAATAAACACCAATATTAGAAACAATTAAACACTAACAATATATTGAAATGTCTGTCATCAAATATGTTCACATGCACATCAGAAACAGTCACAATAAAACTTTTAACACATTTACAAGCTTCTCTACAAAAGAAATTCACTAATAAGGGGCAACAATCAAGTGTATTCAGAAAAATCTTAAATTACATTGTTTTCCTCAACATATCTCTAAAAATTGCTATTATTAAAGCACTTATTAACTCCTCAAAGTTTTTATGTTTTTTTCTGCTTTTTGAATTACAGCTAAGCGATAACTTTTATGTCACAAGCTACAATTCGCAAAGTGCAAAATGGTAAGATGAATGACAAACTGCTTACAAATGAAAAAAAGCCTACAAATGAAGACTTTTAAGAAAATAATTAAGTATTTCTGAGATTTGCCAAAGACATGCAGATTAGGTAAGCTAGAGATGTTAATTGTCCCTGAATGTGACTGTATGTGCAATTGTCTGTGCGTCTGTCCCGTGACGGACAGGAAGCTTTCCAGGATGTTTTTCCATCATTCGGCATAAGAGCTCTGGAAAAGGCTGCAGTGCCTTGATTAGAAAAAAAGCTCAATGAATGAATAAAAAGGCTTTTGCGAATGCAGCCCCGCATTTCTTTTCATTACTATTTTAAAATACAGGAAATACATGAAGATTTAAAAACATTTTAACTGTTTTATAATTCTTTTTCCCCCACCATTACAGTTTTTATCATCGTCTGCAAAGCTGGCCTCTTTTGATAAATAGTTTATTTATAATAAATAGCCTTTCCTGGGTTCAAGTGGGGGATAAGAGCAATGAAAACACTAAAATATGCAGATGGATGGAGTGTCCCCAAGAACAGGGTTATAAAGACTAGTTTATTCTGATTTACAGACTGAAAGCATAGAGGAACAGTATGGCTTTGTGGTAACCGACTTCATAAAAGTGTACTTTCATACAATGTGTTCTTCTTTCATCCCTTTATTTGGTTAGTAAGGCAGCCCCTAATCTAGTTTTCCGTGTCATCTCGTCCACAAGAGAATGGCTGTATTTTCCTAGCAATGCAGTCTGCTATGCCACTACTGCTCGCTGTGATCAGTCTTCGAGACATTAGATCAAAGGGCCCACCTAGAACACGTTAACACCAGTTAAACATTAGTCCCTGGTGTAAAAACTTCACCAATGTGACAAAGCCAATTTAATGTGACAAAGCCAATTATAAAAATTAAGTGTCTCTACAACAAATCTCTAACAATTTGAAGCTATAGAGCACTCTTGGGGCGCCTAATCAGCCATGGGCAATATCATTCCCTCAATATCATATTTCACCATAATTTTATATCATGCATTACAGTAGTTTAAAATAGCATCATAACACTTGTTTATCTGAGGTTTGTAAATAAGATGCGTTAGATTTGTTGATAGATTTGTGCTTATTTTCACTTCAAAATGAACAAAAATGTGCAATTTGACCATAAATTAGCAAATAATCTTATTACAGTAAACATGCATCTTGACATATTTACACTTGATATATATATATATATATATATATATATATATATATATATATATATATATATATATATATATATATAAAAACAATGTTACCAGCCTTTCATAAGACAAATATATATGCTAATACAAACTGCTGATATGTTTACCATAGTGTTAGTGATGATGTTATGATATCCTCTGATAACCATTACCTGTGATGTCCGTGATGACTCCTCCAGCTTCAGTAACTATTGCTGCCCCTCCTGCCATATCCCAACAATGAATTCCAATATGGTAGTAGGCATCAGCCGCACCACATGCTACTAAACACATGTTCACCGCAGCACTGCCGGGGGCACGGATCCTATGGGAAGCAGAACTCAGCTTAAACTTATGCTTGCAAGACTATACAGAAAGTATGGGATGTATTTGTTCATGTGTGGGTTGATGAAAGGACTAGTGTTGTAGTTGCTGTGGGTTATAAGTCAATACATTCAGAAGAACTCCTTTAATTTTTTTGACGGCCAATTTTGATTGCGTTAGGGTCAAATCAGCCAGTTTTATTTATTTATTAGTTAATTAATTTTTTATTATAATATTATTTATTATTGGGGCAGCAGTGGCCTAGTGGTTAGGGAGTTGGCCCCGCATCGGAAGATTGTGGGTTCGATTCCCTCACAAGTAGGTTGCCCTGAGGTACCCCTGAGCAAGGTACCGCCCCCGTCACTGCTCCCCGGCCACTTTCAATAGCTGCCCACTGCTGCACGGTGTTTGTGTGCATGGGTTAAAAGCAGAGGTCCAATTTCATTGTGGTTCACGCTTGCTGTGCTGTGACCTCGCAATGACAAGGGTTGTCACTTTCACTTATTATTCGTTAATTCAGGGTATAAGTCATAAAACTGTGACAATGACCATCAAAAATAAAAATAAATTGCATAACAGGATTTTTTTTTTGGTCTGTGTTTGAGATGCCATTTTTGTCCATTTCATCTTAACTAGGGCTAGAAGATATGGAAAAACAAATTCTCACAATAATTTTTTCGTATCATTTGATATCAATATTCATGAAACTTTAATCACAATTTTAATAAATTACAAATAGCAAAAAAATTAATAACTACTTTATTTTGAATTTAACCCCCTTATTTATCCAGACACACATTATAAAGACATTCTTTAAATAAACAAACAAATAAATAAATAGCTTTTGTTTCTTCAAACTCTGCATTTTCTTACTCCGCACTGTTTGTTTTGTGTCACATGTCCATGGTGCACTCAATTAAATGACTGGCTGTTTATGCATCACTCAAGGCACCAAGGGATATAGTAGGCTGTGTGTGAACTATGGCAAGAGAATGTTTGCTGTGTACATGTCACTGTATTTTACTGCCTAGGGCTAGATCAAATCATTAAAACAGCACAGGGTTATGTCTGACTATAAAGTATAAAGCTTAAAGATGTTAGGAAAGTGTGCGAGTCCTCACCCATGAACAGGGATAGTAAGAATGCTCTCCATGTTTCCCATCATAGTTTTGAAGTGTTCTGGATCTTTCTTAAAGCCCATTTCTGTCAGTATGAGGGACTTGGTGATGTCTATGCAGAAGAACAACAGGTAAAATTTAGCAGTCACCTACAAGACAAGACTGTACACTGGAAGAGTTGTGGTGCTTCTCATGCCTCTGAGGAGTTTATTACGTTTTACAAAATTGTCAATAATGCAATCTCTTTGGACAGCAAAACACACATGTTGCATCCCTGTCAGTTTTGTTTTGGACCCTTTCTACGGTTAATTTTGGTGTTTAACAATGGTGTCAAGAGCTGAAAAAAAAAAACAAGCAATTACAAAAGGGGTGATGCAACAGCAATAATACCTGAAAAGCAATAATAGTTATTAGATTAAAGAAACTCATTCACTCTCCCTGTGCACTGACCGACCTTGTTGCCCAGAGACTTTGATGGGGACTCCATTGCAGAATGCTCCATTGCCTTTTCTAGCAGTGTACATTTTGTCTTCCATGCAGCTATACACAATCCCAAACTCTATCTGAAGAACAAAAAAAACAAGTGAGATTCAGCTACATAAAATAATTGATTTCATGCGTTTCATCCATACACACTGCTAAAATATGTATACAGTCTAGCACAAAGACAGGCAATCTCCATTAACATTGGCAGTCGAATGTGTCATGCTGATGAGCTCCTTGACTTTAAATGCATCATTGTCATGTGAGGTGACAGTTGTCACAAGTCAGTTCATGAAATATTTGACTTGTTAGATCTGCATCCATTGATTGTACATGCTAATAGAATGAAATGGACTCAACAATAGGTCAGCAAAAAGCTCACCTAGTGGAGCTGTGAAATGATGAAGTATGTAGCTCCTACACTCAACTGCATCGCTCACTACAGAGATCCAAACCACATCTGGAATCAAGCCAAGCTGCGGCACATAAGCCAAACCAATGTGCAAAAAATTTGCAATGCCAAGCCACAGCATTAAGCATATCATCAAAGGATTTATGTAAAAATGATCTTTGGATTAACGTATCACACTTCACTATCTACCAGTTGAATGGATGCTGATTTTTAAGGTTAGGTTAAACCCCCAAGCCCCATGAATGTTGATGCTACAAGACAAGGTTGGATGAATAAGGAGAAACTGCGTAGGCTTGCATAAAGCCTTGACCTCTAAGCAACTGAACATCTTGGGAGTAATAGGAAACATTGATGGCAAGCCAGGCCTTCTAGACCAGCATCTGTGCCTGACCTTACAAATGCTGTCAATCACAGGACAGAGAATGTTAAATGAGTGAGTAATTCTTAACATGAGCACTGACCATATTGATTTCTTCCCCATTTGTTCAATATGGACCAGTCACTCTAAAGCAGTAACTTTACAGTTGATGTACAGTCAGAAGTGTGTTAATTTGTTAATATCAGTCAATGCTTTTTTATTTCCTGAAATTAAATCACTAAATGAACAAACCGCAATAAATCTCTTAAGCATCCCATATTTATATTAAGATCCACTTGCAATATGTTAGCCAGAATGGTCATAATTTATTTTACATTACCATTTTTCACGTTTATTTTTTTTTATCCATCTATATTTCACAGTTCTGTTCTGTTAATATGCCCTTAAAATATGTAAATGACTTTTGCTCTTACTGGCTGCTTGTAAGTGAAAGTGACTATTCTTGTCATTGCAAGGTCACAGCACAGCACACAGTGAACCACAACAAAATTGGACCTCTGCATTTAACCTATCTACACAAACACCATGCAGCAGTGGGCATCTATGAAAGCGCCCGGGGAGCTCAAGGGCAACCTACTGGGAAGGGGTTTGAACCCACAATCTTCCGATCATGTGGCCAACTCCCTAACCACTAGGCCACCGCTGTCCCTGTATGATGCACTAAAAAAAAAGCAGTCCAAGGAAAAATGTGCTTTACAACCTTAGTAGGAATGGGCAAGGATTTTGTAGGCTACGTGGTCAAATAAATGTTTATTCTCGGTTTTGTTTTAGTTTTTTTTTCTTAAAAATGAATGAACTACAGGAGGTTTTGGCAGCTCATCCATATATAACTAGTGAGCTATAGAGTAAATGGTATGCTTTGAAACTTAAACAATACTGACAAGAAACCCCTGAAACTTAATTTCTAAAAAAAAAAAATAATCATCAGTCTTACGACAAGGCATTTTATTTGAAAAGCCCCAAAATGCTAAAATGGCCATCACTAGATGAAAGCTAACCTATATAAAGGAAGGATTTAGCATCACAAAAAAACAAGCAATGCTCTGTTGGCTGGCAATTATTACTAACCCATTAACTGCCAAATATTTATCTGAATAGCATTTTTTTTTTATTTCAGCATAACAAACTTTCTCAAAATTTGAAACTTTAGTCCAATCCCCAAATGGGGATCATGGTTTTTAAAGGGTTAATCTAATTAGCATTCACATGAATTATATCTTCAAGGATATCTGGGAACAGAGAGAACTGAAATGTGCAACAATTTAAGAGCCCAAATAATTCATAGCAGTACACTTTAGACCCATCACCTAATAAGACACTTTTGCGGTACCTGTTTATTCACTGTAAAGCCAATGGAGACTGACACAAAGGGGAACCTGGGTAGACAGAAACAGAAAAGTTCCTGAAAGAGAGCAAGGTTAAAATTAAATAAGTTATTTATAAGAAGCATTTTTGCCTACTTAATGCTCATACTAGTATCATTTTAGGGAAAGCTACACAGAATTTGTTCACTTTTAATGTTTGGATAACAGCATATAATTATAACGTTCACAAACCTATGGACAAAGTTTGTGGTTCCATCAATGGGGTCAATGATCCAAGTGGGATTATCTGTGAGAATACTGGGGGCTCCAGCCGCCACAGACTCCTCACCTATAAAACTTACAGGAGAATCAGAGAGGAAAAAGGAAATAGAGGATACAATTACATAAGCATGCATATGCAAAAGACAGAACAAAGTGAAGTGAAAAAATGTGAAAGTGACCATTCTTGTCATTGTGAGAACACAGCATGACACACAGTGAAACACAACGAACAACTTCTGCATTAAACCCATGCACAAAAACACACACCATGCAGCAGAAGGCAGCTATGAAAGTGCCCAGGGAGCAGTGACAGGGACGGTACCTTGCTCAAGGGTACCTCAGGGCAACCTACTGGTAAGGGATTTGAACCCACATTCTTCCGATCCTGTGGCCAACTCCCTAACCATTCGGCCACGATTGGTAAAAGGGGACAACGAGCAACGATGCAAATACGACTGGTTAAAAATCAATGTGAGGAGTAGGACATCCGGTGTACAGTGCCCATCAAAAGTATTCACCCCCTTGGATGTGCTTCCCTTTAATGGCTTTAATTAATAAAATAATGACTCTTTAACGTGCTGTTAAAATTCTAATGTGTTAACATTTCTACAAAGTAAATGTCAACTAATTAAAAATAATGAAAATTTAGTAACTGCCTAAAGTATCACTCCCTTTAAGCCAGTATTAGTATTTTGACATTTCGCTGCAATCACAGCAATGTGTTTTTTGCTGCATTTATTTTACCCTCTAACTTTACAAGCTTTCCATTGCCCGTTGCTAAGAACCATCTCCAGCCTACGAAACTGGGATTTTAATGTTTGCAGCATAGTCTTTTGTGTCCACCTACCATAGCATCTATTCTGGTGGTCAAAAAGCTCCATTTATGGGCTCTTACAGTTTGACCCATCCCAAACAGTTGACCTTGGAGTCCCTCACAGGCGCATAACACAGGCCTTAGGGCAAACTCTAGTTTATTAGTAGATTAATTTGCGCTTTCTTCAATAACACAATAACAACAGGAAACAGCCAGTAGTCATAGGTGGTTTGATGGCATTTACGGCATTTAGCAGACGCTCTTATCCAGAAAAATTTCCATATCCTTATCACAGGGACAGTCCCCCTGGAGCAACTCGGGGTTAAGGGTCTTGCTCAGGAACCCAGGAATGGTGGGAGTGCTAGAGGTGGGATTCGAACCTATGGCCTCTTGATCCATAAATCAATAGACAAGTATCCTACCACGAGACTACCACCAACACCCCTTGCTTGCCTTCATCTTTAACAGTGACAACATTCCAGACAAAAGTGTTTATACAACAATTACTAAGACACATTCATTGATCTTGACTTTGCATATTGTGAAACTACTAGTACAAAATGGCTGGACCTCTTTTGAATTAGTGGAATAAGTCAGTCACTTAAAATGGTGTGAATATTTATGTAATCACTTATTTATAATCACATTTAATTATTTGATTTTACTTTGTAGAAATTAGTTTGCATTTTAATATTTGAGTGGGTTTTTTTCCTTCTATATTGACCATAATTCCATTTATAAAAGGAAAACATCAAAGGGAGTGAATACCTTATATGGGCAATGCCTATATAAGCTGCTCAACAGTATCCTGTTGGAGCAAGGTACTGAAGCCCAACACACCTGTGTGAGGGGTACTTTTTCTTGATGGAAGATATAATAAGTTCTTCCACCTTCTGGTCTGTATCAGTCACCAGATCTACTGGAGAGCTTTTCTCCATGACAGATATCTCATTCTGAAGTGCTCGACGAATCATCTGAAAAAGACACAAAGACACAGGAGGATCAAAAGCTGGAGCAAAATAACATAATTTACAATAACATAACTGAGTAAGGAAAAATTAGCAAATTAACTTAGCCTTCAAATACTTACTGGTATTTCTGAACATGCAGTCTTGTTTCAAAAAAGCATGCTTTTAAATCTAATTTAATTTAATTTACATTTTATAATGCTCTACATTTTAATTCTTTTTTTTTTTTCCTTTGCTATCCACTTATGATTCTATGATTCCTCACTTATGATTCCTATCACTTATGATCCACTTATGTTTCTATGATTCAACTATGATTCCTGAATAATCATTTTTAAGGCTTATATGGGCAGTGGTGGCATAGTGGTTAGGGAGTTGGCCCCAGGAAGATTGCAGGTTCGAATCCCAGGCCAGTAGGTTGCCCTGAGGTACCCTTGAGCAAGGTACCATCCCCGTCACTGCTCCCCGAGCAGCTTTCAATGGCTGCCCCCTGCTGCACGTGTTTATGTGTGGGTTAGATGCAGAGGTGTAATTTCGTTGTGTTGTGCTGGGTACTCACAATGACAAGAATGGTCAATTTCACTTACCTAATCAGGTAAGGAATCTGGTGTAAGGAATATGCTTGTCATATTTTGCCAACTAGTTTATTTTTATAATTGAAAGTGCTCCAACACTCGTGATTCTGAAGCAATTTCTGATATTTTATCTTCAGTAACAATGAAACAAGAGGCATAGTTTGTTTCCCTCTGAAGCAAAGTGGCATAGATTCTTTACATGGATTTATTATAAATTCAACCTACCAGCCATTTTGTTACTAATGCATTTATTTATTTATTGTTTATCTGGTGTCATTTTTATATGTTGAACACTAATCAGAGAAACACATTTCATCATAGAGATTGAATAGTTTTATTTGCAATGAAAGTCTGATGGTCTACAGTAAAGGAAGATTGTGCATTGTGTCATAACTAGAGCTTGGAAAGTGTAGGATATAAGAAAAAAAATGCCATTAGGATTGCTTACCTTTCCTGCTTCTTTTGTCACCTCAAGACAGTAATCCATACATTCCTGCCAAGCATCCATCACAGCTGCACAGGCACAGAACAACCTCACTAAAAACAGACAGCAACACAAATATCAGTCAGGCAACAATAACGGGAAATACTGCCTAGTCTGGCTTTTAACTTTATGCTAAAAATGAGCTTAGCAGAATAACATAATATCCAGCGTCAAACTAGTGACCCACCAAAACTCACAGGACTGAAAAAAATGGCAAAAGGATGAATTCCTAAACAAACATTATACTTTGATAACTAGTTAGACTAGTTAACAATAAACTGGACTGGTCCACCAACACAAATGCTCTGTACAAAAAGGGCCTCAGTCGTCTACACCTGCTAATGCGGCTGAGGTCCTTTGGGGTAAACAAACATCTCATGAGGACATTCTATGACACTGTGGTAGCATCGGCTGTTTTTTACGCTGTGGTCTGCTGGTGTGGAAGAGTTGCAGTGAGGGACAGAGGGAAACTAAACAAACTGGTCAAGAGGGCCAGCTCTGTCCTGGACTGCCCACTCAAGTCCATAGAGCAGGTAGGGGAGGAGAGGATGTTGTCCAAACTAACATCCATCATGGACAACACCTGCCACCCCCTACACGAGACAGTGTAAGAAAGAACGCTACCGCAGGTCATTCCTACCTGCAGCAATAAGACTCCACAACTCATCATAACATTACATTGCTTGTTTATTATTATTATATATTATATTATATGTATATTATTATTATTATTATTATTATTACTGTATTGTATATTATATTATTATTATTATTATTACATTTATTATTTATTATTACATTTATATTTATATTCATATTTTTGCTATATTTATATTTTGCTACTTGTTATTTATATGTATAATTCATTCATAACTTATTACCGTGTATATTGTAGATATGTATATGTATATATATATAGATATATATATAGATAGATAATTTATTATTTATTTATAGCTCCTCTTTTTTCTCCTGTACTTGTTCCTGTTCTCTCTCTATATCTTTATATATTTTTTCTTCTCTTTCTGTACACCTGTCTTTTTTTAAGAGCCCTGTAACGCCCAAATTTCCCATTCGTGGGATAATAAAAGATCACTCTACTCTACTCTACTCTACTCTAAAAACTTTAGCAAAGGTCTGCTGCTAAAAATGATTATATAAGTGAAGCAGCAGTGGCCTAGTGATTAGGGACATGGCTAGGTTTAGGTCTAGGTTAGATTAGGGATAATTTGAAGGTCACAGACCATTAGGGTGTCCTGAAATATTGGCTCCATCACTGCTCCTTGGGCAGTGGATATTGCTGCACAGGGTTAAATGCAGAGAACTATTTTTGTTGTGGTTCAATGTATGATGTGCACTTACAATGACAAATAGTCACTATTTGTCTGCCACCTTCAGCCCCGCTGCCTGACTTTATCCACATCACAGTCTCCAACCCATATAACATAGCTGATATTATCATCCTGTAAAACTGCTGTCACACACCTAACTTTACCAGAATAAGAGAAATCAAGTAAAAATTCACCAGCACATTTGAGCAAAAGTACCAGATTAGAAATAAACAGATAAAAAGGTCAGTAGTTCATAAACAAGGGCCAGGACTGTTACATTTTTAAACTGGTCCTGACAGGGTTAAAATTAACCCTTATTTTGGTTTAAACCAACCCTAGTTACCAATGGATAGTTAGCAACAGTTCAACAAGTCAACGTGACAAAGCAGAGATAAACACTGGATGGTCGTGAATTAGTTCATCTAGTTTAGTTAACCTGTGCAGATAAGACTGAGAAACACCGTGTGAAAACTGTCAACACTCGTATCCTTGCTTGCGATGCCACTTGGCTAACTAGCTATTTTATTAACTTTAATACATGTTTCAGAGGGTTGGACCCACCTTAAACAGCTTTGAGAAAAAGACACGGTAACCTTGAATCAGGTTATGTGAGAACAGCTGATTTGTTTTGTTGTAGTTTTTTTAGTAGAGGACTTTGTTTAGAAATAAATACGTACAGCAGCTTGCAGGTCTGCCTCGCCTGTGCGGGAGGATCTGGCTGGTTATGAGTGCAATACCGCCCCCTGCTGGACTGAAGAGTGTCGCACAGCACTGTGATTGGTTGAACATTGTCCCATTGTCTTATTCGTTACTTAAGAAGGGTGCGCTTAGTGTCCCACCCCTTTTGCTGTCCATTACATCTGATGGCCCAGTGCCACTTTATTTAAAGTCATGGGAGTCAGTGTGCGTGTGTGGGACTCTCAGGAGCTTTTGCTATTAGTACAAAAATAGAGCTAGTCTTAAATCTTCTGAAGACTATGTACTTTTCTCTATAAACTGTTTCTTTTCTTTATCCCATCGTGTGACTTGGATGATACTGAGCAGAGAAGCAGTGCTGATTCTGATCCTGGATCAGCACTGCAGCTCTGAAAAGCTTTTTTAATGCATCTCATGTTTTGCTGTGTTGTGTCATTCTGAGCCATACACATAACCCATTTACATGTGCACATTTGTGATTAACACGTAAGAGGATATGCTGCATGCTATACATTTCTAAAGCACAAGGATTAATCATTTTCAGAGACCACATTCTAGTGTAAATTACACTGTGTGTACAGCTATTAGGCAAGTGAGTATTTTGATCATACCGTTTCATATCAGGTAGGTTTTATTGTAATTTCAATTATAGACACACTACACAGTGAAACAAAACAACGTTCCTCCAGGACCATAGTATTACACAAGACAACATCTTACATGAGATAGAACAACAGACAAAAGACTAACCCAGCCACTAGAGATGCACAAGCTAGTGTATTTTCTGTGCTAGTCCCAAGACCAGATAAATTGGGAGGGTTACATCAGGAAGGGCAGGTGTAAAACATCTGGTGTAAAACCTTTGCCAAATCAATATGCGGACAACAAAACAGACTTCCATTTACATGTACGGCATTTAGCAGACTTCCATGTTGGATCGGTCGAGCCCCGCGTTAACGACGCCTACCTGTGAGGACTATATAACATTGAATATAACACTGATTCTCTACTGGTTCTGTTGCCATAGGTGGACAATAACAAAATAAATATAAATTGTTGAATCCTCTTTATTGGACTTTATTAAAATAATTTGAAAGGCTGAATAATTTGCTGCAGGATTAGACAGGCTCTGCATCTCTGAATGATGCTATAAACTGACAGATTAAAACTGGAAAATCAATTAATTATGAACCAATGTTTAATAAACAAGTCTCAGATCCTATATATTTTTCACATTGCAATATATTTCTTTTCCACTGAGGTCCAACCAAACCATTTATTTTTTAAACTTTGACCTATCTGTTTTTATCTCTTAGCATTAGACAGGCTGTTTTTATAACTGTGCCTTTAAGAATTATATATGTAAACAGAGTTTGTGTTTATTTCACTCCAGGGCTCTGGTTTCCTCCCACAGTGCCGAAACATGCACATCATTTGGATTAAAGAGGTTAAATGCCCCCTAGCTATGAGTGTGTGCCCCGCAGCGGACTGTCAACCTTTCCAGAATGTTTCACTGCCTTTCACTCTATGAGCGTTAGGATAAGCTCAAGCATTTGCACATGCCCTAGAGGAAGTGCTTAAGATGAGTGGGTGATAAGGGCCCTTTACATCTCATACTGAATGTTGAGAATTGCTTTTTGGTTTTTTTTCTCTGCTTAATTTTTAAGGTCTAATTCATGTGAGTATATATACATATATATTTACTATCAAGATTTTGGCTTCACCTTCAAACAGTTACATTTTGTTCAGTGTCTTACACTATTGAGTTCCCAGAAGACAGCCAACAACTGCACCAGCAAACAGTTACATTTTTAGTCAGTTACATTTTAAATTGAAAACTTGATGGGAAACAACTTTGAAATGCTGGTAGTGGATAAGACAGGAAGCCATTATTGACAAGATTTTTGTTCATTGTTGGCGAAGTGGTAAATGCAGGGAAACAGTGGTGTTAACCATGGCAGCATTGGGTATTATTGGTGGAAAACCACTAATGGGTTCGATTTATGTAAGTTTCAAAGGAGGACTGAGGCTGAGCATTTGGAGCTGCTCCCACTCGACCACACCTGCTGAAACACGTCATTAAAGTGGTTTTGCCGGATCTTTTTGACTTCGTTTGATTTCTGACTTAAAAAATGTTTTTGACTTATGCTCATGCTTCAATCCGCCATGACAATGGCTAAAAAGTGAGTTTTGTTGCCTAATGTCAGCTGTGACAGAATCCTTTTTCAGAATAGTTTTGAAAATATCTGGGCGATCACAAATTAAATTCAGAATGCTGCCAGGATTCAAAGGTAGCTTTTTTTGGTATATAGGAAGATCATCCCAAAGGAGGTAAAAAGAAGGCGGGAGCAAGGGGTCAGCATGGGCCCTCTGACCGGTCTGCAGCACACAGTTTTGATATTGTTGATAATGTGCTGTGAAATATTTCTATCATAGCCAGCAACAGCTTTTCGCTGTTTTTTTTTTGTGTGTAATTCACCAAAAGGTCAGTCAGTCAGTCATTTTCTGCCGGTTGTCACAAGCGGGCTCGCAGGGGAGTGCTGGAGTGCTGGACGTGGGACACACCCTGGACAGGTCACCAGCCCATCGCAGTCATCAAAAGGTATAACTTTTTAATTAATGGGATACAAATTTTTAGTGGGCACTCTATTTCCCACACTTTGACAAAAAGGTTTGCAAAAGCAATTTAAGTAATCATCTGTCAGTGGTTTGAATGTGGCTGATGTTTTGACACACACCAATCACTATATTTCCTGTTTATGCTACACCTCACAAAGTTTTTAACCTTTTTTGGGGGTGTAACGGCTGCAGTAACACTTTGCACCTCATGCATACACACACACACACACACAGGCAGCAGTAGCAGCAGCTCCTCACTCCCACCAGCAAGGCAAAGCCTGACAGGAGGGTCTTGTCGCTGCAGGGAAACATGTCTTACGAGGAAGTTTCGATGGACACGCGCCGAAAACGGAGAAACTGTTGCATTTTTATTATCGTCGCGGTGCTGCTGGTGATTGTAATCGTCCTCGCTGTTAAACTAAATCAGAAAAACAACGAGAAAAAATTTAAGGAGACCGTCGTTGGAAGATGTAAGACGTTCCTTAAACAGCATCCCGAAATGTCACGGTAAGGCGCAGGGAAACAGTTAAGGGGTTAAGGTTAAGTTGCGTACACTTGCGGAGTGCGCGGAAGAAGATTACGGTCCTTCCCTCCGTGCTCCGGTGCTTTTGGTCCGTTATTTCCTTAAATCATCTCTGTAAAATAAGCATTAACCCACTTTCTCGCCAATTATCACCAAGCTGAAGCATAATTCATAGCAGAACTGATTTACACTGGTCGCCGAAGTGCTGGAGGTGAAGTGTTGAGATGATCTACAGTGACTGAAGTTCAGTCCTATGTTCAGTGTCCAAAGGATATGATGTCTCTTTTCTAGTTCTATGTACATCTGCTGAACCTGCATCTGCTTCTGAATATACTTAACTAGCAGTGTGCTGGCAGTGACCATATTATGTGGTTCCATCGGTTGATCTCATGAACTCTTCCACAATATGACCTCAATATCTAGTTTTTATCCTAATATTACTTTGTAATCCAACTCATCTTTGTGTATAAACACAGCATCTATTATCAGAGAATGAAGTATTGGATATTTTCCAGTTTCTCCTTTTCTCGCCTTGCCTGTTAAGTTTTCCAGTAAAAATGTGTGCTGTTATTATTCTGACTAATCAACACATGATCCAGATTAGCTTCTCTGTGTTTTGTAGATATTCAGTTAACATGATCCAGCATTATTATTAATTTTTTTTTTTTGGACAAAATAATGTAGGTCCATCTTTCATGCTGTTTTAATATTACAAGGTAAATTCATATCTAGTATTTTTGCAGTCCTTGTTCAAGTAAAATTACTCACATTAGTTAGGTTTGAAAACTGTTTTTGTAAACTTTTTCTCTTGCCTTGCAAAGGTCTTGTTGAAACCTGTTTCCTCAGATGTCTGTACAACGAGGCATGTTATTCCCTTGTTTTGCAGGTCGAATGACTGTGAGACAATTTGGAAAACATTTGAGGCAGCCTATGTTGGGAAAGATCATTGTAATGTACCTGCTGAGGAGTATGACCCTTTATTCAACTCAGTTAAAGACAATGTCACCTGTGGTACTGTAAGAACATACACTGTTAATGTTTATTCCATATACAGTCATGTGAAAAAAATGAGGACACACCATGAAATATTCAGCTCATTTATTGAGAAATGTTCACATATCAATGTCTAATCTTTTATCTCTTGAAAAGAAAGTGATTTAATAACAACAAAAATTGATTTATTCATTAAACAAAAGATATCAACAAAAATGTGCATTCTAACTGAGGAAAAAGTTGGGACAACCTACTCCCTAATAGTTATTATCACCCCCTATGGCTGAAATAACTGCAGTGAAATGCTACTTGTAGTATCTACTAGTTTCTAGTCTGAGGAAAGTTTGTCCCACTCCTCTATGCAGAATTCTATATTCTTGTATGTACAACCTGTTTCAAGTCCCCTCACAGCATCTCAATGGGATTATTGAGAGATCTGGACTTTGACTTGGCCACTCCATGACTCTCCATTACTTAGTTTTCAGCCAGTCCTTTGTGAATTTACTGGTATGTTTTGGGTCATTTCCTAGTTGCAGGGTCCAGTTCCACTTCAGCTTTTATTTTCTTACAGATGGGCTCATGCTCATGTTCCTCAAGAACCCTCTGATACACAGTAGAATTCATGGTGGATTCTATGATGGTGAGCTAGCCAGGTCCTGCTGCAGCAAAGCAAAGCATCTCCAAACCATGACACACCTCCATGCTTAAAAGTTGTATTTAATTGCTGTATTTGGTTTACCCCAGACATGTCCTCTGATCTGGTGTCCAGATAATTCAATTTTAGACTAATTTATCCAAAGAACATTATTCCAGATGTCCTGGTCTTTGTATATGTTCTCTCTGGCAAACTTTGGTCTGGCCTTGATGTTTCTCTTAGTGAGCAAAGGTTTCCTCTTTGCTCACCTCCCATGCAAGTTAGTTGTTGTCAGGGTTTGGGTTGATGCCAGAGTTTGGTGGTTATGTTTTGTTCACAGTAAAGGGCGCTCTGTTCTGACAGCACACCTGAGCTCATGAAGGGCTGACTACTTAAGCCCCAATGAGTCAGAACAGAGCGCAGTTAATTCACTAGGCAAAGCCTGATGTTACGGGTGGTTCTGTTTTGGTTTTGGTGACTTCTGAAATAAAGTTATGTCTTGGATTACTGGCTCAGCCAGTACGTACGTCCTTCCCGCACCCCGCCACCATGACAGAAATTAACTGCCACGTTGTGAGCCTTGCAAGTCGGTGTGCAAAGCACGATCGAACACTCAAAGCCCTGGTGAGGGGCATCGGAGCGTTCCTGCAGCGTCTGGATATCCTCACAGCGGGAAAATTAAGGCTCAGGTGTGCTTCACTGGGGCTAATGACTTAAGCCCCAATGAGTAAGAACAGAGCGCAGTTCATTCACTAGGCAAAGCCTGATGTTACGGGTGGTTCTGTTTTGGTGACTTCTGGAATAAAGTTATGTCTTGGATTACTGGCTCAGCATTGACATCCTTCCCGCACCCCGCCACCGTGACAGTTGTGCAGTCTCTTTCTGATTGTAGAGTACTTTCACATCAACAGTAGCAAGAGCCTACTGTAGGTCCCATGGTGACATTTTAGTGTTTTTGGAGACTTCTTTTAGCATCTTGTGGTCTGCTCTCGGGGTGAACTTGCTTGGACGAACAGACCTGGGCATGCTGACAATTGTTTTGGAAGTCCTCCACTTTTAGACTATTTTCCGGACAATGGAATAGCTGATTGCAAATTCTTTTGAGATCTTTTTAAATACCTTACCAGACCTATAATCTTCTCAGGCCTCAGACAGCTTTTGATCTCTTCATGGTGTTCACCCTCACCTCAACAGTCAGGAGTACACCAAACTAAATGTCTGAGCAAACCTCCTTCAAAATGCTGAATAACGATGTTTTAATCATGTACACCTGATGTGCTACACCTGTGTGTGATTTGAGCCATTTTAATTAGGAACAAAGTTAGGGTGTCCTAATTTATGCCTCAACAAATCACATTTTTCAAAAATTACATTTTACAGAAGATTTTGAAAAGTCATAGGGCAGCAGTGGCCTAATGGGTAGGGCGTTGGCCACATGATCGGTGGATCAGGGGTTCGAACCCCTTCCCAATGGGTTGCCCTGAGGTACCCTTGAGCAAGGTGCCGTCCCCGTCCCGCTCCTCCCTGCGATGGGCTGGCGACCTGTCCAGGGTGCGTCCCCCGTCCTCGCCCTGTGTGCGCTGGGTTGGACACCAGCACCCCCCCGTGACCCCGTTTGGGATGGATGGATTTTGAAAAGTCTTTTCTTCAGTTTTAATCATTTAATTATTTACTTGAATCTCCCAGTATTGTTAAAATTGTGATTTAATATCCATATGTCCAAGAATGTTACACAAACATGTTTTCTCAGGGTGTCCTAATTTTTACACACACACACACATACATATATATATATATATATATATATATATATATATATATATATATATATATATATATAATCATAATGTGTATATTAATATCATATAACGATACATAATCACTTGTTTACAATATACATGTTTAGATGTTGTTCTGGAGCAAAACGAAAAGTATAGTCCACAGATGTACACGCAAGGAAAAAGACCTAAAGACTTTGGAGGACACAATGATTGGGTCCATGTTTGATGGCTTAAACTGGTGCAGCAAATACAAAAGCAAAGGTAAGGCTCTAGTTCAAGACAGGTACGTAAGGAGCAGTGACAAGGACAGTACTTTGCTCAAGAGTACTTAGGGGCAACCTACTGATCTGATATTCAAACATATGATTTTCCAATCCTGGGGGCTTGTCTCTAATTACTAGGCTACCGCTGCCCAGCTGTTAATGTGCAATGTAGTATTTTTCATGTGTATTTGCATATATGCTCTGTTGACAGAAACCTATACAGTAGGTTGTCCAAAATGGTCTGACTGTCTGAATTCCCCAGTCCGCTCTTTTTGGAATAGGTCCTCTGCTAATGTGAGTATATGTAATAATGTAATGTAATAATGTGAGTATTCCGACAGAAGCTCAGTTACTAAGACTTACATGGTCCTAACATGAAGTATGCTTAAAAGCTGATATCTTCTTTTGTCTCATGTTTTGGTGTGGTTGTTTAACATGAAAACAAAGTTTAAAGTTTAAAATTAATAATAATAATTATTATTACTTAATTGTACATGTACATGTAGCATGTTGTATGTGCTACATTATTCTTATGTTGCTTTTTTTCTTTTTACAATTAATGATATATTTTTTCTGCAATTGCGAACATTCACATTCAGAATGGATTGATTTGATAAAAGTGGCTAATCTAGCCATGTCTAACCTTTTTATTTTTATAGAAGTAACAGTGGTAGTACTGTCACTTCACAGTGAAAAGCTCCCAAGTGTAACGGTGGCGGGGTATGGGAAGGTCGTCAACGCTGAGCCAGTAATTCGGAACGTAACTTCATTGAACATAAACCAAAACATAGAACCAAAAATGCCACCATTAACTATAAGGCTTTGCCTCGTTAATGATCCGTGCTCTGTTCTGACTCATTGGGGCTTAAATAGCAGCCCCAATGAAGCACACCTGTGTCTCCATGAGCCCAGGTGTGCTCAGTCAGAACAGAGCGCCATCTGTCGTGCCCAACCAGAACCACAGGCAAGGCAGACTGTGATACCAAGTTTGATTCTTAAACGGGCTGGTCTTTTTTTGTGTGGTTTCCAGTTTCTCCCACTGCACCAGACATATGTAAATGGGGGACGCCAAAATTTCCCTTTCTGTAACCATGCATTTTTTTATGGTCTCCACCCTTATCTGCCACCAATATTACAAACATGAACTATATGCTGAACTATATGTGTACTTAAGGGCAATGATAGTGTCCACTTCACACTCTTACTCAGAATCTGTGTAAATTGTGTTACATTGACTGTAGTTAATCTACATCTTGTACCCTGTTATTTAACAACATGTTATATAACGTCAACATGTTTTAATTGTCATTATGGGGCTTTAGATAGTTTAGAAATCAGATCTGGGAACATTTTGCATTCTGTGGAGTTCTGTATTCTTCAACATGTTGCAGGTCAATTACTTTGTAGGTCATGTTTTGTAGGTCATGTTTTGTAGGTCATGTTTTGTGAAGGAGTCCACAGTCATTCTTTTTTACATTTTTTCCAGTTCGCAGCCACATCATGTGGGAGTGTATCTGTATTGCTCAATGGATCCATTGAATCCCCATTTGACTTGGTCAGGTAAACCAATATCTGTGCCTGTTAATGTAGATCGACAGTAAAACTGCTGCCTGCCTGCCCTGCCTGATGGTTTAGATAGCTTGAAGTTGGCAGTTGCAGTGGGTAAGACTTCTGACTATACATTGGTGTTCCCCCTGAAGTGCAAAAACAACAAAACTGAGACTGCAATTAACATTTTGTGCATTATTATACTATAGAATACTTTGTTATCATCATCTCTTTAATGTGTACCACTTTTTACTGAATATTTGTTTGATATGGTGATTTGCAATCTTGGGCATTATCTTTTAAACCAATTCGCTGTTTTAAAGGGCCAATATCCTACATGCTTACTATAACTTATTGGTTCACTGGGATTTATTTGAACATATGTATGGGTGTAAGTCCCAGAAATTGAAAAGTAATTTTTACATTTAGTTTTTCCAATCACTCTTCATCCCATGGTACTATATTTATCAAGGTAAAGGTTTAGAACAAAAAGTACCATCTAAGTGTTTTTCTCCATGGTCTAATGTTGTTGAAGAAGGTGAGAGCATTCTAAAGGGTGCCAGTTTGAATACTGTTCCAGTATTAGGGAGTTGGCCACAGGATCAGAAGATTGTGGGTTCAAACCCCTGGCCAGTAGACTGCCCTGAGGTACCCTTGAGTAAGGTACCATCGTCATCACTGCTCCCTGGGCAGCTTTCATAGCCCTTTCATAACCCCACCCCCTGCGTGGGTTAAATGCAGAGGTTCAATTTCATTGTGGTTCACTGTGTGCTGTGCTGTGTTCTCATGATGACAAGAACAGTAACTTTCACTTTCAGCTACTGCACATGGGCGATTAAACTTCAGTTTAGCATGGGAGCACCCAAATCTTTTACATAAAAATATAGAATCAAAACTCTCAACTCACCGAGCTACATTTCGCTGTTAAAGTACTACAGAACTGCTGATATGCTTTTAGGATACATTATGACTTACTGTGACCTCTCAAAGTATACTGTACATTTAGTATAGTAAATAATACATTTAATACATTTA
Organism: Hepsetus odoe; assembly: GCA_017165825.1. Taxonomy (NCBI): domain Eukaryota; kingdom Metazoa; phylum Chordata; class Actinopteri; order Characiformes; family Hepsetidae; genus Hepsetus; species Hepsetus odoe. The sequence goes on from CM029389.1 coordinate 10,742,488, forward strand.
GACAACAGGGTCTGGTTTTCCAAACTGACTCAGGAGTAGAAGCTGACTGTTGTATTTTAACAGATGAAAAAGATTTGTTCACATGTGTAATGTTTTGTAACGTGAGAACATAGCACAACACTAAACCACCAAAAAAATGCAACTGCATTTAACCTACACACAAAGTGCAAAAGTGTGCAACTTCTTCAATACAGTGACAGGAAAGTTGTACTGCATCCTAACCCACAAGCCTTGAAGTGGTTTCAGCGGATTGAGTTTCATTTTGATATAACATTTAAAAAATAAAAAAGCAGAATAAAGGTGAATTTTCACTATTGTCTGTTAGTTTTAAATGCTAAACTAATGAAGCAAAATCTGGAAACCTAAGTCTTGACTGACTGACTAATCTGGGGTAAGCGGTTTTGACTTTTCCGTAAAGGCCTTGTTTACTTGAGGGATTCAAATAATTTTGTGGAGCTAAACAATGTATCATTTATTATTATCTTTAAACTGACCTTAGCAATCTTGACATTGCAGCAGCTAAATTATCTAAAATTAATCATTTAACAATTTTTTCATTGCATGCTATGAACATTATAACTAGTCACTTAAGTTGTTTGGGTAAATAAAGATATTTGCATAAATCAATGCAACAAAGATAACGTGTCTTTTAAAACATGCCAGGATTGGTTCATCAGGGTATTGCCATAAATTGCAACATATAGCAATGTATTCACAGTATTTGCATTTTGTCCTTTTCATGCAACCCTTGTAATAATTTATGTTTTGTTTCCTGTCATGCATGGCAGGTTTCCGGTTTCTGAACTGAACTGTTTAGCAGTACTGTATGAAAAATGTCTCGCTTGTTACATTTCCTTTGAATTCTTTGTGAAAACTGCTTGTGTGTCCATGTATTTTTCATATGCATATTTATTAAAATACTTTCATTTGTTCACATGCATAACTATTCCCATGTTTATTCTAGTGTTTTTGGATCTGTTGAACTGAAGAATTTGGACCCGAAAAAAGTGAAGAATTTAACTGCATTACTCATCATAGAGGAAAAAGACAAGTAAGTTCCTTGCTTTGTTCTTTAATAAAAAAGTTCAGCATAGGCTAAACTTTGTGTAAGGGGATGGCAAAATGTTTCTTGACTAGAACAAATTTTCCCCTTAAATTGTAAACATATAGCAAGAAAGCATACTCTTTATGAATACATGTATTAAAAACAGTTGGGTAGTTTTTAAAATGTGTTAGCAAATCAATACCCTCCATTATCATATCTGTACACTGAAGGCCAAAAACAAGCACAGAACTGGTCACACTGCTCAACAATGCTATTCAAATTGATAAATATATTGTATCAGGAGTTATCTACATATAAGCTAGCATGTTTGGACACTTTTATCTAAGAACATTTAGAATGGCATAAAATAGATGATAATGTATTAAAGACAAGGTAATGCTAGCAAGCTAATGAAAAAGTCAACGCTGCGTGTTTTCCAGTTTGTTCCTCTCATAAAAATCACATCTGTCAACTATAGTTTTTACATACATTAGTTTATTATGTAGTAAAAACCATCACACAGCCTCATTTTTCAGGGTTTTTCAGACTTTTATTTCTTCATAATTTAAACTCTAGGATTTCTTCATAATTTAAACTAAGGGTTTTTGGAAGCTAAGTTGCTTTTATTCTGTTTTTTATTTTTATTCTGTTATTTATTTATTCATGTTTGATTAAATTGGCACTTAAAAAGTATATTTTAATATAATATAAATTGCATAATGCCATTGTGGTGTTGCTCACGAATGACTACAGGACCAAAAGAATGTACAGGAAAAAACTGGGGGAAAACAATCGAACTAGCCGCTATAGTAGTTGTTCAGCCAAGACATGTCTGATGTCTGAAGTTCTTTAGCATTACACTTAAGTTACAAAAAATTAATTTGAAGCTTTCATTCTTATATAACGTTATATGGCACATTTAAGACATTTTCCATGTTGGCTACATTAAACTTGTTGTTGCTCTTGTGCAAAAACAAAGAAGCAAACTTTGGACATAAAATATGGCTTGGCCAGTAAGGTGGACCTGATGTGGGGAAAACTGTACATTGGTCAGCCAATATACAATGATAAGCACTGGCTTATCACAGGTGCAGTTTATTAAACAATAAAGATTTACATCAGGTTATTATAAACAGAAACTCATTTCCCGATGTATTCCAGATGTATGTATACTGTATAGCATCCAGTCGCTATATGAGATATTTGTAGGAATCTGACTGTGTTACTCAACTGAAGGAAACATGTCAGAGAAATGTTTAGCAACATTTAAACAACATTGTTTTTTTATTACATACTACCATTAAAGCATGTTTTCCTCTTTGTTGTCAGGAATGCATGTAGCAAACCCTCATTAAATCATCTAAATAATACTTTGATTGCCAAAAGGATTACATACATCTGCAAGGAAGTTCTTTCGTAAGTAAACTGAAGTGCAAGTTTATTGTGAACATAGCACAGCACAGCACACAGTGCATCACAACATAATGCTTCCTCTGGATTTTACCCATCCACCCACATGACCACAATTAACAAACTGCCTCAAAAGGAAGGCGAAAAAATGATTGAGCTGTATATTATATACATATGAGATACAGGTATAGACATAAGGTTAGTATTTTTGTCTTTTCATATCAGACATAAAAAATACATTTCTTAACGTCATACATTTCTTGTATCATGATATTATGTTTTGTCATGTGGCCTACTTCTAGCTGAAGGACTTTTTGCCCAGGATTAGAACCACTCAATACACTTCTTAAAAGGGAGAAATAAATATTAGAAACTTATTAGGGTCTTTGTAAATGCATATTATGTCCACGAGCTCAACCTATTCCTCAGATCAAAAATTTTCATTATCATTTTTTTTAAAGATTTTTTTCATAATTTGTTTTGTGTGAACATGTTTCTTTTGACCTCTAGTGTCAACCTGGAAAAGTGCATTGCTAAGCCAGAGACACCGTGCAGTGCCTGCTTTTGAAAGCCTGCTCAGCATCTGTCAAAGACTGCAGAAGATCAGGCCCAGTCACGTTGCAGCTCAACATCATCTATAAATAAAGAACAACCACACCTATGATTAAAAAAGTTATCTAAAATCAGGGATAAGCAAGTACAGCCATTGATTTATGTAAGGGCAAAAAAGCCTATTTTTATGCTATATTTATTCATTTTTAAAGTATATATTTTTAAATATTAGAATTTGAACTAAAATCTGGTGTGCCTGGTCAAAACTGGCTTTATGAAATCCATGCTGCAGGTATGGCACAAAATAGTATGAAATTTAATACAGCTGATATTGGGGACAGTTGCCTTGTGAATAGATACCTTTAAAATGAATGCTTTTATTCAGCAAAATTACAAAGGTTGAACCAATTTAAGAGTAAGGAGAATGAACAAATATGACTTGATAAATATAGCAAATATCCAGTAACAATTAGCTGTTTATGAAGCTTCACTGCATAAATAATTACATAGAGCAATATGAATAATTACGTAGAGCAATATGAATGAGTGTGCATATAAAACATGTCAAAAAATTAATTAGAATCTACTTTTACTTGTTTGGGGGACTAATTTGGCTTAATTTGGTTTGAGAATAATGTCCAGAGATACAACAGACAGTAGGAGATAACAGCATGACCTTCACTGAGCACTGGCAAAAATGTACTGTAAAATCCCCAGCTGTGAGTTTTCTAATATTTGTGGTCATTTTGTACATTGTTTATTTTAGAGCAGGCATTTGTTTTTTTTAAGCCTTTTGCACCACTTTTTGTTAAGCCTGTGAATACCAACGATTAGTTTTTTTCTGAGCTTGTTATCTATGCCAAGTATGTGTAATCAAAAGCTGTGTAACGATGAAGTGTCGTGGGCTGAACATCAGTGCAGAGCCGAGACCTTCGTACAAAACTTTAATAACAGAAATAATGTGCACAGAACTCACAGACTAAATATACTGAAAATAACGTGTGTAAAAGATAACAGAAGTAAGCGCCCTGCTCTGATTCATTTGGGCTTATAACGGCAACCCCCGATGAGGCACACCTGGCACCCAGTGCCCAGGTGTGCACAATCAGAGCAGGGCGCCCTCTACCGTCACTGAACCATCACAAGCTGCCTCTTCTGATTGTCAACTTAAGTTAAAAAAAATATATGTATATATATATATATATATATATATATTTATTTATTTATTTATATACAGTACTGTGCAAAGTTTTAGGCAGGTGTGAAAAAATGCTATAAACAAAGAATGCTTTCAAAAATGGAAGTGTTAATCATTTATTTTCATCAATCAACAAAATGCAGTGAATGAGCAAAAGAGAAATCTAAAACAAAACAATATTTGATCTGACCACCCTTTGCCTTCAAAACAGCCTCAGTTCTTCTAGGTATACTTGCAAAGCTTTTGAAGGAACTCGGCTGGTAGGTTGTTCCAAACATGACTCTGTTTCAACCTATGTCTGACATTGATGATCATCAGCACCTGTTTGGTAAAACTGGTTGATCATACACCGACTATAATCCTACAAAATCCCTGACTTTATGCAAGTGTACCTATAAGAATTGATGCTGGTTTGAAGGCAAAAGGTAGTAACACCAAATATTGATTTGATTTAGATTTTTCTTTTGTTTGCTCACTTCGCATTTTGTAAATTGATAAAAATAAACATTATTTTTATTTCTGAAAGCATTCGTTTACAGCATTTTTTCACTTTTGCACAGTACTGTATATATATAAATGTATGATTTTTGATCTAGGAATTGTGCCAACAGCATCTGTATACATTGAAAGTTAGCCTCTACAAGGCAAAAATTTCTTTGTATTTGTAATAATAAAATTTGTAATAAGTATGAAGTGCCTTTTCCCTAAATTGCCTTCTGAAGCCAATGAATGTTCATTTTCAGAGAGATGTGCAAATCCTATCACAAGTACATATATTTTAAAGTTTCTTTTCTTTTTATTTGCACTTTGTGAAGTTAATTAAGTTTCCCATAGTGTTTGTTCAACATTGTTTCTTTACTGTGCAGCTACTCTAGGCATGGACACAGTCCCCCACTCCCCAATCACCCATATGCCTTTCACACCCCTGCCTAGGGAAAGAGTTTTATATTGTACCATAATAATAAAGAAAATGAATAAATAAAAAATCAGACTTTTTAAATTCAAGCATAGTATAGACCTATATGTGCTTAGTTCAAGGTGGAGTATGCAATTTTAGCTTTGGTTTCAGTTATTTACTTTGTTTCCACATCTGCAGTTACCAAGCACTGTTTAAATTAATTATGAAAAACTGAACTGAAAATCTGTGGGACTATTACCAGGGCCAAATGTTGATAGCTAGAAGACTAGAATGAATCCCCAAAATGCCTTGTGGGGTGTTCCCAGTATGCAATCATTAGTGCCTACAAAAAGTGGGCCAAAGGAAGGAAGGAAGGATGGATGAAAGGGTCATGGGTACCCAAGGCTCACTTATGTGCACAGGGAGCAAAGGCCAGCCTATATGGTGTAATTCCACACAGGTACGTCCTATCTTGGAATTCCCTACAATGGTATTACAATGGTATTACCATCACATTATAATGGTATTCCTTAATAGCTGATGCCCCTTTAATTGGAATAACGCAACCTGCCTTACTGCACAAATGTTCTTAGGTTGCCTTACTGCACAAATGGTTTTAGGAGCACGACAAAGGATCACGGTGTTCACCTGACTTCTAGATTCCCCAGATGTGCTGGATAAACTAGAGTCATTCATGGAGGCCACACCTTGCGACTTACAGGACTGCTCCCCTCTTGGTGCCAGATGCCACAGCACACGGTCAGTCATCTTGAAGGGTCCATGCCTGGATTGCTCATAGCTGCTTTAGTGGCATGATGGCCACCACATTATAACAGGCAGGGGGCCAGTCAGGATATACCCTACTATTCAGTTTCAGCACCACAAACTTAGTGTTCCTACTAATGTTAGTACTGTTATGGAATTATTATTCAAAAAGCACTTTTATTGATGAACAGTTCTGTTTTTGCCATATTGTCTCAGTTCCTCACTTTATCCTTTTTTATCCACTATTGTAAAATCTATATCCAGTGCTATGTATTAGTGGCCGATGTGCGTAAGCAGAATGCTTATAAGCTAAAGGCCTCAAATCATGTAATACAGAGCATTTGTCCTTTTTATGGGTTTTTCCACACCCATTTTGCTCTGTACTAAGTATTTTACTCTTAATTCCATTGAAGGGCAAACCTACTGCTACAGCATAGCATGAACTAGGAAAATAGCTTCGTAAAAAGGATGAGGGGAAAAAAAAAAATGGTAAAAATGTTTTTTTTGAATAACGCTTCTTAAAAGGGACGTAGGGAAAAATCAAAATTAATTTACATGTGATCACTGTATGCATGTTTTCTCTAGGTGCTTTAATTTTTTGCTAGAGTGAAAAGACACACAGATCAGATTGTTTGGAGATGCTGCATTGCCCCTTATGTGTGACTGAGCGTGAGCGAGTGTTTTTGTATGGTTTCTGTGTGGTTCCGCCTGCCCTAAGATGGACTGATGGTTGTTGGTGTTTCTCCACATTTCACCCCTTACATGAGAACACCCATTGCAACTCTGGTTATGTGGCTTAAATAATGGAGGAATGGATGAACTAAATATCAAATGAAATTATTTATTCCTTATTTTACATTCAGTTACTGTATTACTACATTTTAAAACTGTCCAGATTTTAAGAGTAGCTTCCTGATGTTTGATGGGACTTTTTCATAGTGGCTCAATATATTTACCATTACATTAAATCTGCTTGATTTCATTATTTTCTGCTCTCTAGTTACTGCTCTCAGTAACTATAACTTAAGTTGCTTAACATCATCATTACCATGGAAGTTTACCCTCTGAAAAAAAACATCCCTTTGCACTGTATCATTCTAACTTTGTTTCCACTAGAGATTCTGTTCATTCCTTACAGCTGTGGTCATAAGTTTTGAAAATGACATGGTGCTGGTTTTCAGTTTGCTGCTTCAGTGTTTTTACATCTTTTTGCCAGATGTTTCTATGGTATGCTAAAGTATAATGACAAGCAAAGTTTTAAAGGCTTTTATTGATGATCACATTAAGTTTATGCAAAGATTAACTAGTGGTTAGGGGAGTTCACCCTTACCAGTAGTTTGCCCTGAGGAACCCTTGAGCAAGGTACCGTCCCTGTCACTGCTCCCTGGGTGCTTTCATAGCTGGCCCCTGCTGCACGGTGTGCATGGGTTAAATGCAGAAGTCCAATTTCATTGTGGCTCACTGTGCTGTGCTGTGTGTTCTCACAATGACAAGAATAGTCACTTTCAATCAATATTTGGTGTGTTGGCCCTTCATTTTCAAGACTTCTGCAAGCCACCCTGGCATGCAGTCAATCAACTTCTGGGTCTGATCCTGACTGATTCTTGCATAGTTAATGCTTGGAGTTTGTTAAACTCTATCAGTTTTAAACTGGTCCTGACAGGGTTAAAATGAACCCTTATTTTGGTTTATACCAACCCTAGTTACCAATGGATAGTTAGCAACAGTTCAACAAGTCAACATGACAAAGCAGAGATAAACACTGAATGGTCGTGAATTAGTTCATCTAGTTTAGTTAACCTGTGCAGATAAGACACAGTGAAACTGAAAATGAAAACTGTCAACACTCGCATCCTTGCTTGAAATGACACTTAGCTAACTAGCTATTTTATTAACGTTAATATATGTTTCAGAGGGTTGGACCCACCTTAAACAGCTTCGAGAAAAAGACACGGTAACCTTGAATCAGGTTATGTGAGAACAGCTGATTTTTTTGTTATAAACACGTTATAAACAGAAATAAACACGTACAGCAGCAGGTCTGCCTCGCCTGTGCGGGAGGATCTGGCTGGTTTTGAGTGCAATACCGCCCCCTGCTGGACTGAAGAGTGTCGCACAGTACTGTGATTGGTTGAACATTGTCCCATTGTCTTATTCGTTACTTAAGAAGGGTGCGCTTAGTGTCCCACCCCTTTTGCTGTCCATTACATCTGATGGCCCAGTGCCACTGTAATTAAAGTCATGGGAGTCAGTGTGGGTGTGTGGGACTCTCAGGAGTGGGGCTGTCCCAGGAGACAAGGCTCCAGCTTTTAGTACAAAAAATTGAGCTAGCCTTAAATCTTCTGAAGACTATGAAGGTATGCACTGTACTTTTTTCTATAAACTGTTTCTGTTACTTATCCCACCTTGTATGATATTGAGCACAACCAGTCTTTTAAGCTTCAGAGAAGCCGTGCTGATTCCGTTCAAACATAGCAGAGGGGAAATCTGATCCTGGATCAGCACTCCAGCTCTGAAAAGCTTTTTGAATGCATATCTCATTTTGCTGTGTTGTGTCATTCTGAGCCATGCTCATTATCCATTTACATGTATATTTGTGTGATTGACACATGAGGACATGCTGCATGCTATACATTGCCGAGGCACAGGGATTAATCTTTTCCAGAGGCCACATTCCAGTGTAAATCAGTTTTATTTGATTAGAGCTGGAAGCTGAAGCACAGAAACATGTGAACAGACTCTCAGCTTCCTCAAGGCCTATTAGAATTTAGCACAGATTCTGCAGAGCTGTTTTACCCACATTTCATTACAAAATAAATTATCTTGCTTATCACTTACTTTCTGCAAGATTATTACTATTATTAAAGCGATAGAGTGAGTTAAGTAAACATTGTTAAAATACACTGCTCAAAAAATGTAAGGAACACTTTGAAAACACATCAGATATCAACTGGAAAAAAATCCTGCTAGATATCCTTATTGATATGGAATGGGTAATGCTTTAGGAACAAAAGGGTACCACATAATTTGATGAAAATTATCAACCTACAGAGGACTTAATTCAAAGTCACCAAGAACTTTAAACTGAAAAACTGATGCTGCAGGCTAGTCCAATTTGCTGAAATGTCATTGCAGCAACTCAGAATGGTACTCAGTATGCTTGTATGCATGCCTGACAACGTCCTGGGTTATCTCCTCCTAGATCCTGACCAGGGCATCACTGAGCTCCTGGACAGTCTGAGGTGCAACCTGGTGGTGTCGGATGGACCTTAAGATGCTGTCCCAGAGATGTTTTATTAGATTTAGGACAGGCGGGCATGGAGGCCAGTCAATGGTAATCAGTTCCTTCATCCTCCAGGAACTGCCTGGATACTCTTGCCACATGAGCCCGTTCATTATGATGCTTTATCATGTTTCTGAAAGCTACCTTGCAGAAAGTTATTATTACATGACATGGTCACAAATATGCTGTGTGATTACTGATTGCTATAGTTTTTTAATGTGTATTATATTGCTTTATGTACTTATTCAAAACAACAAATACATAATCAGGGAAACATAAGATTAACCAGCTATATGGACAGTTATAGTGATAAAATTTCTGCTATAATTGTGTCATAGACATCATTTCAGACATTAAGTTTAGCTTAAGTACACCACTAATATATCTTGGGCTCTTGAGCTCTTTCTTGAAAAGCTTACCCAAGGGTAACTCCGACTTACCCTTTTTTTAGGGCAGTGGTGGCCCAGTGGTTAAGGCTTGGTCCTGGATTGGAAGGTCAGGAGTTCAAATCCCAAATCCCTTTAAATAGCTGCACCCTGCTGCACTTGTGTGGGGTGAAAAGCAGAAGTTGAATTTTGTTGTGGCTTACTATATACTGTGCTGTGTTTCACAATGATAAGAATAGTCACTCGAAGAATAGTCATGAAGAAGTGGCCGGAGAGAGGGAAGTCTGGGCATCCCTGCTGGAGCTGCTGCCCCCGCGACCCGACCTCGGATAAGCGGGAGAGAATGGATGGATGGATGGGTGGATGGAAGAATAGTCACTGTCATTTACTCGCATTTAGTGCAAAGGCCTTTGGACCTGAGTGTAGTTTGAAGAACAGCAAACATTTATCATTTGCAAATTTTTTTTTTTTTGTCATTAGAACTGAATTGGTTTTAACAGCTTAATCTCTAATTTAGGATTAGTAGGGATCTCCCTAATTGTTTGAGATTTCTTTTGCTCTGTATTGCAGGTCTAATGTAGGCTTTTTGCCAACAGAGGGAGTTGAAAGGTCATTTTTGCAAATATGATATCAGGCAAGTCCTGCACTGACAAATAACTTTCTCTTTAGCTTTAAAAAAGACTAGATTTGCTTAAGGAAAGTCCTTTAAGGATGTCATAGAATTTTATTATATACATTTCACTACAGCAAGGGGGGGAAATGTTGGAATTACTTTGGACATTAATTATATTTGATCAAATATAATGAAAAATCTAATTCATGCAAGGCATAAGGCACAGGGCTTGTCAGAGAATAGATTTATATAATCTGTTTATGAGGATACTGACAATTCAGCATATCACGCTGAATTGTCAGTATCATGAAGGAAATCCTGTATTAAGATGACTGTTGTTAAAATTATGATCATTTTACATGATTACTCATTGACTTGGAAACATCATGCATTTATTTCTTTATTTATTTATTTTTTTTACTTGCCCATTTAACAGCTAAGTCAGTTGTTTTATTTGGGCTTTACAATTAATTCAAATTAATTGAATTCTATAAAAAGAAACAAAAATATTTACATTATTAATACTTAAATAAATTTGATAAAAATAAATAAGATTAATTATATGCACTGTCACTGACAACTTCTTAAAGTTTTTTGACAAGAACTCTTTTAATTCTGTTAAGGTGACAGTATTTTAATCTCTGCTGAAGAACCTCTCAGGATGTCTTTGTGTCTTTGTTTCTTTCACACATTTTAGGACTAGTTGTCTTTCTATACCTTATTGGTCAAATAAGTACTGGGCCTGGGACAACCCCAAACCTGAAACAAATTGTGACTGGACGATGTTATGACTACATTACCCTGTTGAACCCTAGCTCCAGGTGAGAAACTGTCAGTTGAAGAGAAATAATAACATTACAAAACAACTTTTATTTGCTGATAAGGTCATTCTTTACTTTTCATTTAGAAGTTTTTAGATAAAATAAAGCTAATTTAATAATATAATACTATTTGTTAGTATTATATTATTACAGTTAGTATTATATTATATTATTATTAGTATTATTTCCGTGTTTGTTAGTGCAAAGTAAAATAGTCAAAACAGTACCTGTTTTCCTCCCTACTCATCTTTGTTTCTATGCAGGTATAACTGTGAGGAGATTTGGCGTGAGTTTGAAGAGGCGGTCGTCCGCAGGAGGCCATGCAGTGTGAGAGTGAAGGATTATCAGAGAATGTTTCAAGTGGCCCCTCAGACTCCTCCCTGTGACAAAGTGAGCGTTTCTATGGAAATGGCAAACTTTTTTTCAGGGATTATAAATGTTAAACTAAAATTAAATTAAATTAAAAAATACTTTAAATTGACATGCTTAAATCTAACACATCTGACATCTTGAAACTATCATTTAACCATTCCCCAGCCAGAAAGCCTCTGTCACACAGCCCAAACACTCTTGCACGTCATTGGCAGTTGTGATGGTATGACTGGTCATGGCTCCAAGTGGACTTTCTTATTTAAATTACAATTTACACAGCAAGGGGGCAGCGGTTGGCCTAGTGGTTAGGGAGTTGGCCCCGGATCAGAAGATTGTGGGTTCAAACCCCTTACTGGTGGGTTGCCCTGAAGTACTGTCCCTGTCAATTTGCTCCTCCCTGTCCAGTGTGTGTCCCCATCCTTCACCCTGTGTGACCCTAATTAGGACAAGCAGCCCAGAAAATGAGTGACTGAATTTACACAGATTTCACAAATACAAATAGTTCCAACTTTGGATGTGCCACATTAATCTGAAGATATCCATGTCAGAATAATAAATACAATAACAAGCAGGTTTGTGCAATGCTGGAAATGAAACATTCCTTTTTTTCAGTGGTCCTGTTTCTGTTTCTATACCTTCACATGTTGTCACACAATATACAATAATATTCAGCCAATATATTCAGCTTTGCTGGGAGGTCAGGATATTCGTATTGATATTTCATTGATCTCCCAAACTATATATGGCTCTTTATATTCATAAACATTTGATTAACCTTAAATGTTTTAGGCATAAAAAGATTTTTAAAAGGACACAACAAAAAACTAAACATAAATGAGGCTTACGGAAAGATGATGATTTTGTCCACTTGAAATAAGTAGCAGTATGCTGTAAAGTCTCAAAAACACATATGTCTCATGGAGATTACTCAACAGTCACTGTTGGGTACATTCTGAGGCATGTGTGTAATGATTAGGACAGGCATCTGGGTTCCCGAATACTACAAGGTTCAATTCAACTTGCAAATTTGCTGCTAAACATATCTTGGTTAATCAACTTTATTTGTGCTGGCTAAGTAATTTAGATTTCTTGTCAAGCTATAACTGTAATTGACTCTCAGTCCTTCATTCATTAAACTTAAGTTAATTAAAGCTAAAAACACTGCACTACTGTAGCCATAAGGAGTTATCTCACACTTAATTCAAAATCTTTAACAGCTGCTGTTCTGGAGTAAGACACGGGAGCTGATGCACAGCTATGCAGCTGTCACAAGGCGTTTCTGGACCTTGGAGGACACACTGGTGGGATTCATGTTCAATGATCTCATCTGGTGTGGGCAGCAAGAGAGAAACAGAGGTACAGACATTAACACACATAAAAATGTACAAAGAGGAAGAGACTGATGCATTAACTATAGATAGATAGATAACAAACAGATCATTCAACATTATTACATGCTAAATTTGGATTAAGCAATATGTTTAAACCAAACTTTCCCATTTTCAAAAGGTTTTGATTTTCAGTCTTGTCCAGAGTGGTCAACATGTGTGACTCATCCTGTATACTCCCTGTGGAAGAGAGCATCACAAAATGTGAGTACAAGAACCTTGACTAAATTACTCCAGCATCAGCACAAGCCCACAACAGATGTCTTAGCCCACTTTTGTCAGGAAGGATAATGCTTTTAAGAGCACATTTGATAATATTAGTGATTATATGGTCACTAGGGATTTCTTTGATGAAGCATGCTATAATCACCATCTTTTAAAGTACAAACAGTAAAAATGGATTTATGTCAATGAAATGTTGTTGGAAAATCCTACAAACTGTGAACTCTTTAGAATCAACCAGAATTGGCAAATAACAAGTAATTAATTTTAAGTATATCAGATTGGAACCAGATTCCAATGTCTTAGTCAATAAATTCTTGTAGTCATTTGGACTGACTGCATCACAGAATTTAAAGCTACTCTCAAAACTATTTTTTCATGACTTTAGGGTCTGACTCTCTTTTTACCTTTTAGTGTTTTGAATAAAACCATTGTGAGGCTTTTTTTTCAGCTTTAATAATAACTGCCAACCTTGTGTTAAAGCTCTGAGTTTGAATTGAACAACAATGTCTTAGTATCTGTCTTTACAGTTTGCTGCAGCAGCTTGTGGAAACATTACTGTACTCTTAAATGGATCAATTAAGAATGCATTCAACAAGAACAGGTAAAGAGATACCATTGTTAATTCAAGTAACAGGTTCTCAGTCTAAATGTAAACTTATTGTGAAAGTTTTTGATCCAGTTTTTTCATCCATTCCTCAATCTATGTGTGGCCAATAACATGCAAAGATTATTCACACTGGAGGCAAGATCTCATAGAACTGATCTATCCTCCACCCTCATGTTCACTTTTTGTAGATACTGTCGCCAAAGTGAACAGGCACTGCTGTCAGTATAAACTGGGTTTGGACATATCAAGCACTGTTTAGTTGTGGATTTGACATTTTAGTGGTAAACATACCATTGATAAACTGAACACAACCTTCAGCTGTTTTTTAAGTGTGCCATAAATAAAGTATGTATATTGGAATGGCACAGGGGAAAAGTATTGAACAAACTAAACAAACAAAACAAAAGACCAACACAAGCAACAGTCTGAAATCCATGAGTAGTTAGAAAGTAATTTCACCTCCTATTTGTGCAAATTACCATCAGCTGGGATAGTATATATTGAAGAGATATAAAAGGGTCTTTTGCTACCAGGGCGTGATACTCCTCATGGTGGGTAAAAGTAAAGAATAACCTCATGACCTGATTGCAAGTGAAAGGAACCATGAACAAGTCATATGCATGAGCTTCTTGCAAGTTTTCTGGCCAGGGATTCAGAAGGTCAGTCAGAAGATTAGCCCAAGAGCTGAGCACCACTCAAAAAAGAGCTCCATAAAAACTTGGTAAAGCAGGGTAATTTTTACAGATAACACAACAGGCAATGCACTCGACACTTGGTGTCTATGCACACTCACCTTGCATAATTTTTTTACTCAAGAAGGCTTGTTAAAGCATGTTTAGAGTGGCATGGCTGAAGTTAAAGAGATTTACTCTTTAAAGGCAAAAGTAAAATTTGCACGGGTGGCATGGTGCTGCAATGGGTATCACTGTCGCCTGGCTTTACTCTGGGAGCTCCATTTTCCTACCACCGCCCAAAGACATGAACTTTCAGCAAATTGGAGATGCTAAATTGCTTGTAATTGTGAATATGTGTGGGACTGTGTTTACACCCTATAATGGACTGGCGACCTTTCCAGGCTGTGTCCCAGCATTTCACCTTGTGAGAGCTAAGATAGGCTCCAGCATCCCCCGTGACCCTCATTAGGATAAGCAGCAATGAAACCAAACAGAAGCCATGGATGACTGCTGAAGTGCACACACTCCTGAGAACCTGGGACAAGGCCTTCAAGTCAGGTGACCTGTCTCGGGCCATCAGAGTAGCAAAGCGAGCGCACGCCCAAAGAATCCACAATTATGAAACACAATTATGTCTAACAGTTATGTTAGAATGCTGTTTTTCGACTCAGCATTCAACACCATCATGATCTCACCCACCTGTCCCACACACTCTTCTGCCTCCTGCCACTCGGGAGAAGGTTCAAGGCCACGGGCCTCTGCTATCAGGTTGGGAAACAGTTTCTTCCCCCTGGCCATCAGACTCTTGAACTGTAAATGACTCTTCAATGACCGACTCCTTTCATAAATCCTTTTATCTACCTCTTCCTGATTATGCACACGTCAATTATTGTTATTTTTATTAATATTTAATTTGGACTCTACACATTAACAATGCTGCTCATTAGACTGTACGGTCAGTTACAATACTGCTGCTCTGTTCCATTTACATTCATGCACATACTGCCTGTTTCTTGTCAAATTAATGTTCTCTGTATTTGAAATTGTTCTTCATAATATCTGCACTTGTCTTGTCTTGTGTTCCACGTCATGTTAGATGTTGTCTTATGTGTAGCACCGTGGTCCTGGAGGACCATTGTTTCATTTCACTATGTACTGTGTACAGTATCTCACAAAAGTGAGTACACCCATCTCATTTTTGCAAATATTTTATTATATCTTTTCATGGGACACAGCTTGTTTAACAGTGTAAATTTGCTGTCCCTTCAAAATAACTTAGCACACAGTCATTAATGTCTAAAACACTGGCTACAAAAGTGAGTACACCCACTGAAAAAATGTGAAAGTGAAAATGTCCATATTGTGCCCAAAGTGTCAATATTTAGTGTGGCCACCATTATTTTCCAGCACTGCCTTAACTCTCTTGGGCATGGAGTTCACTAGAGCTTCACAGGCTGCCACTGGAATCCTCTTCCACTCCTCCATGAACACCTCCCGGAGCTGATGGATGTTAGAGACCCTGCGCTCCTCCATCTTACGTTTGAGGATGCCCCTCAGATGCTTAATAGGTTTTAGGTCTGGAGACATGCTTAGCCAGTCCAGCATTTTAAACCTCTGATTCTTTAGCAAGGCAGTGGTCGCCTTGGAGGTGTGTTTAGGGTCATCATCATGTTGGAATATTGCCCTAAAGCCCAGTTTCCAAAGGGAGGGATCATGCTCTGCTTCAGTATGTCACAGAACATGTTGGAATTCATGGTTCCCTCAATGAACTGTAGCTCCCCAGTTGTCACGGTGTGGTGTTGAGGGCTGGACGCCAACGCAGAGCCGAGAGCTTCATACTGAACTTTAATGACGGGCAACGTGCACAGAACTCAAACTAAACATAACAAACGTAACAGGTGTAAAACATAACCCGAATAATCACAGTGCGCACACAGAATGACCAGCGCCCTGCTCCGATTCACCGGGGCTTATAACGCCAGCCCCCAATGAGACACACCTGGCACCCAAGCCCAGGTGTGCACAATCAGAGCAGGGTTTTGAGGGGCTGCATCCAATCCAGACCGCTGGAGAGAGGGCGGGGTTTCATTATTCGGGTTATGTTTTACACCTGTTACGTTTGTTATGTTTAGTTTGAGTTCTGTGCACGTTGCCCGTCATTAAAGTCCAGTACGAAATTCTCGGCTCTGCGTTGGCGTCCAGCCCTCAACACCACACCGTGAAACCAGTGCTGGCAGCACTAAAGCAGCTCCAAACCATGACACTCCCACCACGATGCTTGACTGTAGGCAAGATACACTTGTCTTTGTACTCTTCATTTGGTTGCCGCTACACACGCTTGACACCTCTGAACCAAATAAGTTCATATTGGTCTCATCTGACCACAGGACATGGTTCAAGCAATCTATGTGCTTAGTCTGCCTTTGTTCAGCAAACTGTATGCGGGGATTTCTTGTGCATCATCTTTAGAGGAGGCTTCCTTCTGGGACGACAGCCATGCAGACCAATTTAATGCAGTGTGTGGGGTATGGTCTGAGCACTGACAGACTGACCCCCCCCACCCATTCAACGTCTGCAGCAATACTGGCAGCACTAATAAGATTACCTCTGGATATGACTCTGAGCATGTGTGCTCAACTTCTTTGGTCAACCATGGCAAGGCCTGTTCTGAGTGGAACCTGTCCTGTTAAACCACTATATGGTCTTGGCCACCATGCTGCAGCTCAGTCTTCTTATAGCCTAGGCCATTTTATGTACAAATTTTTTTTTCAGATCTTCAGAGAGTTTTTTGCCATGAGGTGCCATGTTGAACTTTCAGTGACTTTTGTTGCCAGCGGTTTAGATTTTAATGGCTGTGTGGTGAGTTATTTTGAGGGGACAGAAAATTTACACTTTTATACAAGCTGTACACTGACTACTTTGCATTGTTGTCCCATGAAAAGATTTAATGAAATATTTACAAAAAAAGGGGGGGGTGTACTCAGTTTTGTGAGATACTGTATGTGGTTGGAATGGCAATAAAAGCTACTTGACTTGACTTGAAAATGAGTGATGAAGAAAATGTTGCCATGGCTAAATATATAAAGCTACTCAGAAACAACATCCAGAAAATCTTTAGCATCAGTTGCTATAGAAAATCTGTGGGCAGACCATAAATAGATCAGTTATTCTGATGACATGTTTTCATGTATAAAACTGTATTGATCTTTATTTCTGATTTGTTTGTTTTTTCCAGCATGTTTGGAAGTGTGGAGTTGGACAACCTGAACCCCAGGCTGGTGTCTCATGTCCATATTGAGGTCATACCAAATCTGGAGGGCCCACTTATGTAAGGATGAACGATTAGCTTTGTTGTAGGCTATCCAGACTGTTTTATTTATCAGTCTTTTCCATTTTTATGGCTTCTTTTTATATTAGAATCTAATAAATGTAAAGCAAATATGCAGTATTTGCTGTCACTCATGATCAGACATCAGCCTTTCAGAATCAACACAGTTGCACAAGTGTATTTCTAGAGATGCTAGAGATACATGTGGGTTGTGCACAATCAGATTTTAATGGTCTCATCAGTGGTAACTGACAAGAAACCAAACGTTACTGCAAAACAAGTTAGAGATTAACCAAATTCTTAGTCATGAGCTGTGAGTAGGTTTTTTCTCTCGTTTCTTCATGCTCTGCATCTGTTTTGTAGAGAATCCTGCTCAATGGGTTCCATTCTCGAACTCATAAGTGTTCTGGAAACCAGAGGATTTCACTGGTCATGCACTGACAATGATATGTATGTTTTATATCTTTTTATCTTGTCTTTTTTATCATTTGTATGTCATGTCTTTACACACTTTGAGAACTTTCTTCCACAATTGTATTTGATGTGTCTGTTATTTCAAAACAGAACACTGATGTTTCTCCAGTGCATGATGAACCCAAGACAGTCAAGCTGCCAAACATGTTCCAAGAGCCTTTTACATAGAAACAGCTTTCATCACTAGAGTCATCACTAGAGAAAAGAGTCAGAGAAGAGTAATTTAGCTAGAAACCCATTCCCTGAAGAACCAGTTTTGTAAGTGAAATGTACAGTTGTATTCAAGCATTTTGGCACCCTTGGCAAATTGATTCATTGATGTGAAAATAAATTCACACATTAAGCATTTATTCATCCACAATAACTTTATATGTTTATATGCTTCATTTAATATATTGGGGGGGGGGCATTGGGAGACATGATATTTATGTCACTTCCCTTTACTCCAACTCATCATGTATCTTGACCAAGAATTACTAAATTTTGTATGTGACAATCTTATTTTTAAGAGTGTGCCTTTTCTTGCACCTACCAAATAAACAAATATATCACTACCATAAATGAAATAGCTTTAAAATACCAAAATGAGATGTTCTGTGAGCATTTCTATCATCCCTCCTGTCCCCCATTTACTTTTTTGTTTAGATATGTGAATATTTGCAGGTATGGCTATTGTAACACATCATTTTCCATCTTCAGGGGGTTAACTTACGTTAAGAATCTCTGTGAACTCACTATTGTGAGACATTGAATGACAAAGACAGAATTAAAGTGATTTTCACTATACTACTAATCATGTGATATAACTGCAAAATTCAAATTCAAGTGGTACAGCAACATGAATGGAATGTATGATCATAAAAGACCAACATAATTCTTTGCCCTTTCCCACAGAGATACTAAACTACCAGTATCCCTCCAGAGAAGTGAAGTGAGGAGAGTCAGATAAAAGGTTGCATGCAAGACAAAAGGTTGCATGTTGTCTATACAGGTGTTTTCCAGACACCAAAACATGCTTTAACATGTGCCTTATGAGCTGGCAGCATTCCCAACCACCTTCTCCAAACATAGTCTTAGTCTCTCTTCTGTACATGTCCAAACAAATGCAACCTTGCTTCATTAACTTTATTTCTAAAATGTCCAACCGGAGCTGTCCCTCTAATATACTCATTTCTAATCCTGTTACCACCCAACAGAAATCTCAGCATCTTACATTTATGGCATTTAGCAGACACTTTTATCCAGAGCAACAGCCCCCCTGGAGCAATTCAGGGTTAAGGGTGGATTCGAACTTGAGACCTCTTGAGCCATAGGTCCATAGGCAAGTACCCTAACACTAGACCACCACCACCCCATCTTTAACTCTGACACCTACAGCTCTACTGCCTGGCACAATGCAGCTCCTTCTGATTTTCTGT
Organism: Hepsetus odoe; assembly: GCA_017165825.1. Taxonomy (NCBI): domain Eukaryota; kingdom Metazoa; phylum Chordata; class Actinopteri; order Characiformes; family Hepsetidae; genus Hepsetus; species Hepsetus odoe. The sequence continues at coordinate 10,761,945 of CM029389.1, forward strand.
ACTTCTCCATCAGCACCCTCAGAGCAAACATTGCATCTGTAGTGCTCTTTCTCACCATAAACCCATACTGCTGCAGTGCATCACCCTTATTCTTGAAACTCGGTACCAGTACACTACACGGGCTGAGGTACCCTTGAGCAAGGTACTGTCCCCATCAGTGCTCCCCGGGCAGCACGGTGTTTGGGCATGGGTTAAATGCAGAGGTCCAATTTCGTTGTGGTTCACTGTGTGCTGTGCTGTGACCTCACAATGACAAGGGTTGTCACAACAACAACAACTCCATCTCCACTCCTCAGGCTCTCCTTTCACATTCCAGAAACTCAACTGCAATCTCTCCTAAACACCTCCATCAGTATGCCATCTGTATTCCATCTATATTACATCTTGCTAATCCACTGCACTTCACTATTCTCACATCATCCAATCTTCTCTCTCTCTTGTTCTCTTCATTCATCAGCCTCTCAAAGTACTCTTTCCACCTACTCAACCCAAATAGGTAAAAAGAAAGAGGGAGCGAGGTCAGCACTGGCACTCTGAACAGTCTACAGCTCCATACACTGCTTGCTGTGACAAATTTCTATTATATCCAGCTATAGCTTTTCTCTTTTTTTTCTGTATAATTCAACAAAAGATAAAATTGCAAATGTATCAAGATAACATTTACTTCATCGTCAGAGATGTGAATTTGGCTAATGTTCATAAAACAGAGCATTCCTGTTCTATGCTACACCTCACAAAGTCTTACTATTTTACAAACTATTTTAGGAGGTGTAACAGCTGAGGGGGTGTAACAGCTGCAGTAACACTTGGCAGCTGATCCGCACACACGCACACGCACACACACACACACACACACACACAGGCAGCAGTAGCAGCAGCTCCTCAGCCTGACAGGAGGGTCTTGTCGCTGCAGGGAAACATGTCTTACGGCGAAGTTTCGATGGACACGTGCCGAAAACGGAGAAACTGTTGTATTTTTATTGTCGTCGCGGTGCTGCTGGTGATTGTAATCGTCCTCGCTGTTATACTGTCGCTAGCTCAGAAAAACAACAGGAAAATATTCAAGGAGACCGTCGTTGGAAGATGTCAGACGTTCCTTAAACACCATCCCGAAATGTCACGGTAAGGCGCAGGGATACAGTTAAGGGGTTAAGGTTAAGTTGTGTACACTTGTGAAGTGCGCGAAAAAACATTACGGTTATTCCCTCCGTGCTCCGGTGCTTTTGGTCTGTTATTTCCTTAAATATGTTAATCTCTGTCGAATATTCATTAAACCACTTTCTCCCCAATTATCACCAGGCTGAAACAAAATTAATAGCAGAACTGATTCACATTGGTCGCCGAAGTGCAGGACGTGAAGTGTTGAGATGACCTTCAGTGACTGAAGTCTCTGTTCAGTGTCCAAAAGAAAAGGACGTCTCTTTTCTAGTTCTATGTACATCATTTGAACCCAACTGCTGCCCTGTAGATTACCACTGAGAAAAACGTTCATGATGATCCAAAAACGTTTGAATGCTTTAACAGCAATTTGGGGCTCATTAAAAGTATTTAAATATATTTTGTCTTCGCCCTCTTTGTTTTTGTTTGCTTGTTTTTGGACAGCACCACTTGCCATTTATTTCCCATCTGCATGGGGTCAGTACTGTATCTCACAATTTCGAAGACAACTGCCATGTTATGAACAGTTATTGCCATATGGTTTTTATGAACTTCACTGAAAACACAATAATGAAAGTCCATAGGTCAGGCTCATTAATGTTACATTAGGAGAATATGAGTCTGCAGGAATGATCTCAGATCCTTTGTATTGTTTTCTCAGCCTCTTTGAATAACAACAGTAGTTAAATACTGGTAACCTTTGACCTAGTTAAGCTATTTACACTAAATTACATCTACTTTTTACATGTTTTGTAGATATTCACTAAACACGATTTAACAAATGTAAGGTGTTTTTGTCAAAATAATGCAAGCCCATCTTTCATTATGTTTCAATGTGTTACAAGGTGAATGGCATAGTATTTAGAAGTGTAAATAATGAGTTTTTGTCCACATTTTGCAGAACTTGCTCAAGTGAACATAACTCACATTGGTGAATGCAATGGTTGTCAACTTGCCAAAGACAGGCTGGAATTGATTTCCTCAGATGTCAGTATAACTGGGTATTTGGTTTCTTTGTATTGCAGGGTGAATGACTGTGAAACCATCTGGAACACATTTGAGCAAGCCTATGTGGGGAAAGATCCATGTGAAATTCTTCCTGAGGATTATGACCCTTTAATAAATTCAGTTACAGAGAATGTCACCTGTGGTACTGTAAGAACATACCCAACCCCCATATAAATGTAGATTGCACACATACATGTAAATATAAATGTACAAGACTAAAACACTTATGATATGCTTATAATATGTGATCACGTATAATTAGAATTATAAATTATAACATTTAATCACTTCTTGTTTTTAAACATAGATGTTGTTCTGGAGCCAAACGAAAACCATGGCACATGCATTTACACGGACAAAAAAATGTCTAAGGACTTTGGAGGACACAATGATTGGGTTCATGTTTGATGACCTAAGCTGGTGCAGCAAAAATAACAGCAAAGGTGATGATCCAGTTCAAAACAGGCACTTTAAAGCATTCTTTGTCTAACAGACATATTGATAGTGTTTCATGTCCTGATAGATTTCTGTCTTTGTTAGTTCTGTGAGGAACGACTTTACCTTTGGTGATGCTCACCAACCCTCTGTCTGCTTTCCTTTAGAGTTCAGTTCCAGCATACATGTTCCATGCAGCCTACCTTTACTTAATACTAATGTTAGGGCCTCTGACGAAGCCTGTTAACTGGAATAGGTGTAGAGGATCAGGGGCAGAACTAGACTCCACTGGAGGATTAGCAGAGAAGGAGTAGCAGCCGCTAGCCTTTATTTAATAGCAGTGTAAATTTTTTAATTTATGTTTTTTTTCCCCCATATTTTCTCTGTTGACAGAAACCTATACCACAGATTGTCCAGGTTGGTTTTACTGCCCCAACAACCCAGTTCACTCTTTTTGGGTAATGGCATCATTTAATGTGAGTATGCCCACACAAGCTCTTTCAGAATTATGTCTTACACTGTCCTAATAGATTAACTAGTATGTTTAAAAGCTGTGCTTGTAAGCACTTGGATACCTTAAAATTAATTATATTTATTTTTCATTTGTAACATGCTACTTATTGCAATTTTATAAATAACAATCATAAATATTTTTTGGGTTGTTGCATACAATAACATAAGAGCACGATTTCATCATACCAAATCTAGCCACATTTAACTTTTTATTCTTAAAGAAGCAACAGTGATGAGTACATTCACCTCACAATGAGAAGGTCTTGGGTTTAATTCTTAGCTGGGCTGGCTGAGGATCCTTTTGGATGTGTTGTTCCAGTCTTCTCCCACAGTCCCCAGACTAAACTGGCTCTTGGTGACATGGGAAGACACACACACACATGGACCAGGGAAGCCTGAAACTACAAGCCACAACTGAAAAATAAATAACATTTTTGGTCTTTAATGAGGCTCAGTGGCTTATAATTTTTGACTTAAGTAGAGTATACATATGCCGTAGACATCCTTAATAGAGACTTTGAACCCACATGCCAACTGGAGAATAGGGGAATGTCTGCTCAGTGTGGACTCAATGAAGCTTTGTCTTAGTTGCTATGGAGATGCAGTACTTAGCTCTTCCTATGCTCAACACTGTGAACAGGAGCAAGGTTTTGGAACTTTTGTTATTGACACTGATACAATATATTGTTGAATGAGTTTAATGCCCAAAAATGCAATGATGCAAGGAGATTTGTTGTGATTTTTGAAAATCCATCTCTATAGGTGTGTTTCAGTTTAGGGGCTGCATCCTTTGAAAGCTGAATTTGAAGATGTCACAGCATGATTACTAGACTGTCCACTGTCAAATGTGGCCCAGACATGCAACTTTGTTTTACCAGGAAACAGGACTCAATGGGTGCATGCTTCGTAGCCTACCATATTCCAAGATAGTGGCCCATTCCATTCTTTGCAGTCTTTGAAAGCCACACCTAAGTAAACCTCGTGCTTCAAAGGGTGCAGCCCCTAAACTGAGATATGTTTATATCCGCAGCACTGTGGATACACTTATTATGACAGCTTTGTATTGAGTCTCTCCATTGTGTTATACTCATTCACTCATAGGAGTGTGTTAAAAGAATGTAAGTGAGGAAGCAGTGAAGGAACAGGTGCAGATGAGTATAGATGATCAGGTGGGTGATTAGTATAGTGGTGATGCTGAATGCTGAGTCAACTTTATCTGGTCACCTTTTCTCTTAAAACACTTTGCAGCTTGTCCAATTTTTTAGTCTACTCAATATGTCATAGAAAACAGGCAAAAAATAGTATTCTTGCATCAACAAGGTTATTCCCTCACAAAATATAAAGAAATGATGGGTGGCACAAGGATTTACCACATTGTTATATGTTATTGTGAGTAATATCACTGCACCGGAGCAGCTCCCGATTGCTGATGTCCTAGTTGCTTTCCACTGGACACAGTCTGCATGAAAAGAAGCCACAGGGAAACAGTTTCTCAGGTTTACTATAGCGTTGTGACAGGACAGCCCCCAAACCTACCTCAGATACATCCACCCCTACCACGAACAGCTTATCCGGGTCTGGCAGCTTGAGAATGGGCGCCAATGTAAATCTTTACTTCAGATCCCGGAAGGCCACCTGCACCATCCATTCTTAGAATGGATGGTTTTCCCCGCAAGAGGGAGGTCAAGGGGCATGCCACTGTACTAAAGTTGCAGATAAACTGCCTATAGAAATTGGCAAACCAATTTCTATAGGGAGAGATTGTGTTATGAATAAATTAGGGAGAGATTGTGAGGTTGTGTTATGAATGAATGAATGAATGAATAACATAACCTTGTGTTATGAATGAATTAGGGAGAGATTGTGAGGGAGGATTGTGAGGTTAGAACTAACTTGTTAGTAAGCACTAATACCCCAAAATCAGGTGGAATGGTGACTTTAATATAGTTAATCTATTCCTTTTGTCTAAAAGCATCAGTTAACTGCAGTGAAAATGAAAAGTTCTTATTTAAAAACATGTTGTTTAAGAACAACATATTTTGGCTGTTATTATGGGGTTCTTGCTGTCATTCCGTAGTGGAATTAAATTTTAAAAATCAGATCTGGGAACATTCTGATTATTGGAGTTATGTATTCTACATCTTGCTGGTCGAGTACTTTGTACTTCATGTCATGTAAGGAGTCCAGAGTCATTCCTTTTTTTTTTTTTTTAATGTTTTCCAGTTTGCAGCCACATCATGTGGGAGTGTGTATGTAATGCTCAATGGATCCCTTGAGTCTCCATTCAACCCGGACAGGTAAACCAATATCTGTGCCTGTCAGTGTAGATCAACTGTAAAAATGCTGCCTGCCTTCCTGCCCTTAATGGTTTAGATCAGGGGTGGGCAACTCCAGTCCTGTGGAGGACTGATGTCCAGCACAGTTTAGTGAATTCCATACTCAAACAAAACATTTTATCATCATAATTTCTTTAGTGTGTACCAATTTTTGCTGAGTGCATGAATATTTGCTTGCTATTTAACTGATTAGCTAATATGTGAATATATGTGAATCATGGAACGGACAATATAATGTCTACTATGTCAAATGTAAAAAAAAAAAAGTAAAATAATTGGATTTCATGCTTATTACAACTGTTGTTATGGGAAGAAAAAAACATCTGACGTAACCATATAAGGCTGAAGTAAACTTTTAGCTGTGCAGTCCGTATTATTAGTTCCTCCCAGAGGAATGATCTGCTGTGTTTAAAGAAGCTGAGAGCATTCCAATGGGTGCCACTTGGAATATTCTGCCAAAACTCTTGCATAAGTGAAAATTTGTCATTGTGCAACACACAGTGAGCCACAATGAATGTAGCCTCTGCATTTAACCCACATACACACATGTGCAGCAGTTGTAATCGCCCAGGGAGCAGTGATGAGGACAGTATCTTGCTCAAGGGTACCTCAGGGCAACCTACTGGAAAGGGATTTTAACCCATGATCTTCTGAGCCAGGGGCCAACTCCCTAACTAATAGGCCACTGCTGCACCAAATTTCAGTGCAGCAGGGGGCAGCTATTTAAAGTCCTCAGGAAGCAATGATGGGGATGGTACCTTGCTCAAGTCTAGAATTTGAACCCATGACCTTCCAATCCTGGAGCCAACTCCCTAACCACTTCTGCCTAGTGGTATATGGGTAAATTTGCTTTCAGTTTAGTGCTAGAGCACCCAAATATTTTATATAAAAATACATCATCAAAACTCTCAATTCATTGAGATGTTTTTAGCTGTTCATTAAAGTGGCACAGAACTGCTGATGTATTTATGTAATGGTGGCTGGGTACGGGTAGGACGTCATTGTGGCGCCAGGAGTCAGGAACATAACTTTATTATTCATAGTGACCAAAACCAAGATACAAGGAACTGCCAAAACCACCATTAATGTAAGGCTTAGCCTTCACGAATAAGCCATGCTCTGTTCTGACACACTGGGGCTTAAATAGTCAGCCCCAGTGAAGCACATCTGTGCCAGGCCAGGTGCGCTCAGTCAGAACAGAGCGCCCTCTACCGTAACATAAACGCAACCTAACTTAGGGTGTTAGCCACATGATTGGTGGATTGGGGGTTCGAACCCCTTCCCAATAGGTTACCCTGAGGTACCCTTGAGCAAGGTGCTGTACCTGTCATGCTCCTCCCTGCGATGGGCTGGTGACCTGTCCAGGGTGTACGCTGGGATGGACTCCAGCACTCCCTCGCGACTACGCTTGGGACAAGCGGCAGAAAATAACTGACTGACTGTTAAATGATGGCAACCACTTACACAACAGGGTCTGTTTTCACAAACTGCCTAAAGAGTAGAAGCACTGATTGTTGTTTTTTATGACAGCTGAGAAAATAGCTGTTCAGATGCCTAAGGTCATAGAAGGGACACTTGACAGGTTTGCAAGTTAAAACTTTAAAATAACAGTGCATGCAGAAAATATGCCCTGTTCAGTCACCCAGTTTAAGAGACCTCAGTCAGTGACTTCAAGTCATGTCATTGATGGAAATGACTGACTTTAGAATTTTATGGCTCACAGTAAGTCGTACTTCATCTTATCCCACAATTCTGAAAATCTGCAGGTTGAGAAAAGTTTTGAAAATGTATTTTCATTAAAGAAAGTTAGAATCACCTTTGACTATTGTTTCTTATTTTCAAATGCTAAAATAACAAAGTAAAATGTGGACATTTAACAAGTCTTTGCTGACTGACTAATCTGGGATAAGTGGTTTTGTTTATTACTTAAAGGTCCCTTAACTTAAAGGACCAGTTTTCATATATATATATATATATATGAAATATATATATATATATATATATATATATATATATATTACAAATAGTTATATATATATATATATATATATATACTGACATTGCAGCTAAAATATGCAAACAAGTCTTTTTTCACTGTGTGCTGGGAATATTTTGACCAGTTACTTAAACTTATTGATTGAATAAATAAAAGAATCTGTGCAAACCAATACAACAAAAATAATCCAGGCCTTTTATCATTTCATGATTCAGCAGGGTATTACATCTGACATTCACATGAAAAGGCTAGGGGCAAGTTTAGCAGTTCTTCCTCTAGTATGCAAGCTGTTTAGCTTGTTACATTTCCATAGAATAATTTTTCTGGTTGGTGGAACATTTGTATTTTGTATTTGTATTTCATTCTTTGTTCACATGCTTTATTCCATTATTTATCCCTCCAGTGTATTTGGAACTGTAGAGGTTAAGAGTTTGAACCCAAATAAAGTGAATCGTTTGACTGCTTTACTCATCCTCAAGGAAACAGACACGTAAGTTACTTGTTCCTATTGTTAGGTTCAGTTTAAACTCTTCTTTACATTTACAGCATTTAGCAGACGCTCTTATCCAGAGCGACTTATAAGTCTTATAGGTCCTAATTACAGGGACAGTAAGCAACAAGGAGCATTACCATTAAGCTCAAGGACCCAATGGTAGTAGTGCTAGAGGTGGGATTCGAACCGGGAACCTATGAATCCATAGGTCCGTAGGCAAGTACCCTACCACTAGACCACCACCACCTTTATGTTGGTGGATGATGCAAAATGTTTTGTCTGGAACAAAACCATGGTTTTTGTGACTGAACAAAATATCTAGTTGGTTAATAATGAGTTTTTGGGGGAAAACCATGACTGAAGATTCTTTGCAAACTAACATCCCTAACATATTTATTTTGTTTCTTCTGACAAAGTCATTCTACCATCACCACCCTTCCTCTTTTCTGCTGTTCTGCTCCTTTCTTAGTTATATTTGTTAACTTTAAAAAGGGATCTACTTTCCTAGCACGATTTCACAGAAACAGTTGCTAAGCAGTGAGTGGACAGTTAAAAATGTGCTGTCCAAACACAGGGCCTGATAGAGTAAAGGAGGCATTACTTGTTTTTTAATGATTGATTTTTTTTTATGTTTTTCTTCAGAAAACCATTCCACAGTAACCTTTTCCTCAATGGCATTTATTTTCAAAGTTTTGGGACTTTACATTAATTTATAAAAATTGTTATTTTAAAGCATACATAACTTTTATTCAGCCCTTCAATATAAATTCCAATTAAAATGTTGACTTTAAAATTTAAATGGCCTAAATGTCATTGTGGTGTTACTGAAGGATGGCTACTGGGTCAAAATAATATACTGAACTTCAAACTAACTGCAATTTATTAAAAGATTAAGTTTAGCATTTAGGGCAGATTATTAGAAACAGAACCTGATTTCCAGAAAGAACATATGTTACAAAATGTCCAGTCTCTATATCAGATACTTATGCTTGGCTAGAATCCAATCATGGTGGTGGTGGTCTAGTGCGTGGGTTCTTGTTTACAGACCTATGGATCAAGAGGTCCCAGGTTCAAATCCTACCTCTAGCACTACCCCCATTGGGTTCCTGAGCAAGACCCTTAACCCTGAATTGCTCCAGGGGAACTGTCCCTGTAATTAGGACATGTAAGTTGCTCTGGATGAGCGCATCTGCTAAATGTAAATCCAGTTGTGTTTCTCAAAAAAAATGTCTGAGAAATGTTTAGCATTGTGTATTTATTATCTTTTTTTATGTTAGCTATTACCATTCATATATCTTTTACTCTTTGTTGTCAGGAATTCATGTGCCAGTTCCTCATTAAAGAGTCTAGAGAATGCTTTGGATCAAAGAATTGCATACAACTGCATAGAAGTTCCTTAGTAAGTAAAGTAAAGTGAAAGTTTATCATGAACACACCACAGCACAGCACAGCACACAGTGCACCACAACAAAATGCTTCTTCAGGATTTAACCCATCTACCCACAAGGAGCTTACTATAACTAGCAAATTGCCTCAAAGGGAAAGCCAGAAATTCTAACGCTAATACTCTGAAAAAGTGCTGAAAAAAAGATGTTAATTAGGGTAAAAATAGACTTGGAGATTTAAAATATTAGGCTTTGCATTAATAGAAAGCTAATAATGAGGGCTTGGTACATGCATATTGTGTTCATAGGCTCAGCCTACTGCCCAGATCAAACCTTTTACATATAAACCATTTGAATATATTCACAAAATTCTTATGTTTGTGTAAACATGTTTCTTTTGACCTCTAGTGACAAGCTGGTAAACTGCATCACTAAGCCAGAGATACCGTGCAGTGGCTGCTTTTGAAAGCCTGCTCCGCATCCGTCTAAGACTGCAGAAGATGCAACACATTTTGGAGACAGGTGACTTGTGAATAGATGCCTTAAAAATGGATGATTTTATACAGTGAAACTAAAAAGGCTGAGCCAGTTAAAAGAAAACTGCAGTGACCAAATCAGTCAGTCAGTCAGTCATTTTCTGGGCCGCTTGTCCTAATTAGGGTCGCGGGGGGGTGCTGGAGTCCATCCCAGCTCACACAGGGCGAAGGACAGGGACACACCCTGGACAAGTCGCCAGCCTATCGCAGGCAGTGACCAAATATGATTTCATAAATATAGCAAAGATTCAGTAACAATCAGCTGCTTATGAAGCTGCACTGCAGTTCAGAACAAAAATAAGTACATGTAGAGCAATTTGAATAAGCGTGCGTATAAAACATAATTTAAAAAGTAGTGTTAACTATAAATAATGACCTATTGTTGTTTTGGAGGTTTAATTTGGTTTATATTCTGTTTGAGAATAAAGTCGCTCTAGGTCCAGAGATATGCTATATAGCATGATAAGATGACAACATCTGCTTACATTGAAATTTGGCCTCTACGAGGCAGAAATGAATCCAAGATGAACCTTAAATTTGCAATACTCCACAGTGCCTTTTCCCTGAAGGAAGCGGAAAGCAGTGGTGTTTGACTTCCCCTTTCTGTTGGCAATAACAGGGAACAAGGGGCAGCGGTGGCCTAGTGGTTAGGGCGTCAGCCACATGATCGGAGGATCGGGGGTTCGAACCCCTTCCCCGTAGGTTGCCCTGAGGTACCCTTGAGCAAGGTGCCGTCCCCATCACTGCTCCCCGGGCGCTTTCAATAGCAGCCCACTGCTGCACATGTGTGTATGGGTGAAATGCAGAGAGTGAATTTCCCATTCGTGGGATTATAAATAAAGGATTATTATTATTAATCTGAAGCCAATAAATGTTCATTTTCAGAGAGGGGTGCAAATCCAATCACAAGTACATATAGTACTGTGCAAAGGTTTTAGGCAGGTGTGAAAAAATGCTGTAAACAATGAATGCTTTCAGAAATATAAATAATGATTGTTTTATTTTTATCAATTTACAAAATGCAAAGTGAGCGAACAAAAGAGAAATCTAAATCAAATCAATATTTGGTGTTACTTCCTCTTGCTTTCAAACCAGCATCAATTCTTCTAGGTACACTTGCACAAAGTCAGGGATTGTGTAGGATTATAGTCAGGTGTATGATCAAACAATTTTACGAAACAGGTGCTAATGATCATCAATGTCACACGTAGGTTGAAACAGTCATGTTTGAAACAACCAAAGTTCCTTGAGTTCCTTCAAAAACTGTGTGCAAGTGTACCTAGAAGAACTGATGCTGTTTTGAAGGCAAAGGGTGGTCACACCAAATATTGATTTGATTTAGATTTCTCTTTTGTTCAATCATTGATTAATGAAAATAAATGATTAACACTTCCATTTTTGAAAGCATTCTTTGTTTACAGCATTTTTTCACACCTGCCTAAAACGTTTGCACAGTACTGTATATGTTAACGCTTCTTTTTTATTATTATTATTTGTACTTTGTGAAGTTAATTGAGTTTCCTATAGTGTTTGTTCAACATACTTTCTTTACTGTACAGTTACCCTAGGCAAGGATACAGGCCCCACTCCCCAACCCCACACCATATGCTTTTTACACTCCTGCCTAGGGTAACATTTTTATACTGTAACACAATTAATGTGTTAATGTGAAAATTAATAAATAGAAAAACAAACCTTTATTAAATCAAGCATTGTATAGACTTATGTGTGCTCATTGCAAGGTGAAGTGTGCATTTTCAGCTTTTATTTCAGTTATTTACTTGTTTGTTTTAACATCTGCAGTTCCCAATTACTGTTTAAATTAATTAGGAAAAACTGAAAAAGTTCTAAGATTTGTTGGACCAACTGCTGATGCCTAGAAGACTAGAATGAAGTATCTCCAAAAGGGTAGGCCTTGTGGAGTGGGTTCCCAGTATGCAAATCACTAGTATCTACAAAAAGAGGGCCAAAGGAAGTACTCACAAAAGGGTTATGGGTACCCAAGGCTCACTGGTGTGCACAGGAAGCAAAGGCCGGCCTATATGGTCCAATTCCACACATCCAATCAAGGTAATGGTATTCCCTAATAGCTGATGCCCCTTTAATTGGGATAATGTGACCTGCCATACTGCTCAAATGTTCAGCAATGGTTTTAGGAGCACGACAAAGGAGTCATAGCCTGCCAGTCATTCAGTATGGACCGAGATAGTTTGCATATATCATTCTTAAAGGCACAACCTGTTTTTCATCCTAAGTAAGAAAAGGTGGCTGAAAATGGCCTTGTACATATAATTTATTTATTTCAACACTGCATTGTGATCAGACACAATGATAGACTATGCTGATGATATGCTGATTTCATTTTCATTATATACAGACTTTCTTTGAAACAGGCACAAAGAACCACAGGAAAATTAATGTAAATACTACTCATAGTCTCATTTAATAGAGTTTGTGCATCTCTGTGCATCATCTAGAATATATTGTAAATTTAGGCCAACTTTACAAAACTTAACATATCTATACATCCATTTTCCAAACACTATTTTACTGTTCAACAAACTATGAACTATTACTACCATCTGTTATCAACTTAAAGCATCTTTACATCTATACATTTTTACTCTATGACCAACCATAATTAATTTTTTTTAGGAACCTCATAGTTCCAATGAAGAAAAGCCTACTTCTTCAGCATAGGACGACATTCTAGGGAACTAGAGAAATAAGAAATAGTTTGAAGAGTTTTGTGTCCCCTGACTTTAAACCTATCCAGCACCTTTGGAATAAACCGGAATGGCTATAATAACTTGCCTATGAGATTAAATGCTTGTTATACTCCATATCTAAAAAAAAACTTAACAAAAATAGGGGCAATGGTGGCCTAGTGGTTAAGAACTCCATCCATCCATCCATCCATCCATTCTCTTCCGCTTATCTGAGGTCAGGTCACGGGGGCAGCAGCTCCAGATGGGATGCCCAGACTTTCCTCTCCCCGGCCACTTCTTCCAGCTCCTCCGGGCGGATCCCAAGGCGTTCCCAGGCCAGCCGAGAGACATAGTCTCTCCAGCGTGTCCTGGGTCTTCCCCGGGGTCTCTTTCCAGTGGGACGTGCCCGGAACACCTCAGCAGGGAGGCGTCCAGGGGGCATCCTAATCAGATGCCCGAGCCACCTCATCTGGCTCCTCTCGATGCGGAGGAGCAGCGGCTCTACTCTGAGCCCCTCCCGGATGCCATACTGCTCTCTGAGCCCTCTGCGGAGGAAACTCATTTCGGGTATTCGCAATCTCGTTCTTTCGGTCACTAACCACAGCTCGTGACCATAGGTGAGCGTGGGAACGTAGATCGACCGGTAAATTGAGAGCTTTGCCTTTTGGCTCAGCTCCTTCTTCACCATGACGGACCGATGCAGAGCCCGTATCACTGCGGACGCCTGTCGATCTCCCGCTCCATTCTACCCTTAATTGTGAACAAGATCCCCAGATACTTAAACTCCTCCACTTGGGGCAGGGTCTCACCCCCAACCCTGAGAGGGCACTCCACCCTTTTCCGACTGAGGACCATGGCCTCAGATTTGGAAGTGCTGATTCTCATCCCAGCCGCTTCACACTCCGCTGCGAACCGATCCAGTGAGAACTGAAGATCACGGCCCGATGAGGCCAACAGGACAATGTCATCTGCAAAAAGCAGTGACCCAATCCTGAGCCCACCAAACCGGACCCCCTCAACGCCCTGGCTGCGCCTAGAAATCCTGTCCATAAAAATTATGAACAGGATCGGTGACAAAAGGCAGCCCTGGCGGAGTCCAACTCTCACCGGGAACAGGTCCGACTTACTGCCGGCAATGCGGACCAAGCTCTGACACCGGTTGTACAGGGACCGGACAGCCCTTAACAGGGAATACGATACCCCATACTCCCGGAGAACCCCCCACAGGACTCCTCAAGGGACACATTCGAATGCCTTCTCCAAGTCCACAAAGCACATGTAAACTGGTTGGGCAAACTCCCATGTACCCTCCAGGACCCTGTTAAGGGTATAGAGGTTCCGAGGTTCGACTATCCGACGGACCCTCCTTTCCAGGACCCCTGAATAGACTTTCCCCGTCTGTTGGAACACACCCTCTGGTCCCCTTTCTTAGAGGGGGACCACCACCCCGGTTTGCCAATCCAGAGGCACCATCCCCGATGTCCATGCGATGTTGCAGAGGCGTGTCAGCCATGACAGTCCTACATCATCCAGAGCCTTGAGGAACTCTAGGCGGATCTCATCCACTCCCGGAGCCCTGCCACCAAGGAGCTTTTTGACCACCTTGGCAACCTCGGCCCCAGAGATGGAAGAGTCCACCTCTATGTCCCCAGGTTCTGCTCGGAAGGCATGTTGGTGGAATTAAGGAGGTCTTCGAAGTATTCCCCCCACCGACCCAAAACGTCCCGAGTCGAGGTCAGCAGCGCACCATCCCCATTATACACTGTTGACTGTGTACTGCTTTCCCCTCCTGAGACGCCGGATGGTGGACCAGAACCTCCTCGAAGCAGTCTGGAAGTCCTTCTTCATGGCCTCTCCAAACTCCTCCCATGCCCAAGTTTTTGCCTCAGCAACCACCAGAGCCGCATTCCGCTTGGCCTGTCGGTACCTATCAGCTGCCTCCGGAGCCCCACTGGCCAAAAAGTCCCGGTAGGACTCCTTCTTCAGCTTGATGGCATCCCTCACCGCCGGTGTCCACCAACAGGTTCTAGGGTTGCCACCGCAACAGGCACCGACCACCTTAAGGCCACAGCTCCGGATCAGAAGGTCATGGGTTCAAATCCTAGACCAGTTTCTGAAACTTAGTTTCCCTGAGTTACCCCTGAGCAAGGTACCATCCCCGTCACTGCTCCCCTGGTGCTTTCAATAGCTGCCCCCTGCTGCCTGTTTGTGTGTGTGTGTAAGAGTAAAATGCAGAAGTATAATTTCATCGTGGCTCACTGTGTGTTGTACTATGTTTCACAATGACAAGAATAGTCACTTTCATATTCTTCTTCTTCTTTTGGCTGTTCCCGCTTAGGAGCCACCACAGCGGATTATCCATTTCCATTTCTTCCTGTCCTCTGCATCTTCCTTCTTCAAATTGACCACCTCTCTCGCCAGGTCCATGAACTTCTTTGGTCTTCCTCTTTTCCTCTTTCCTGGCAGCTCCATCTTTAACATCCTCCTCCCAATATAATCCTATATATACAGTACTGTGCAAAAGTCTTAGGCAGGTGTGAAAAAATGCTGTAAACAAAGAATGCTTTCAAAAATGGAAGTGTTATTTTCATCAATCAACAAGATGCAGTGAATGAACAAAAGAGAAATCTAAATCAAATCAATATTTGGTGTGACCACCCTTAGCCTTCAAAACAGCATCAATTCTTCTAGGTACACTTGCATGCAGATTTTGAAGGAACTCAGCTGGTAGGTTGTTCCAAACATGACTGTGTTTCAACCTACTTGTGGCATTGATGATCATTAGCACCTGTTTCGTAAAATTGGTTGATCATACACCTGACTATAATCCTACAAAATCCCTGACTTTGTGCAAGTGTACCTAGAAGAATTGATGCTGGTTTGAAAGCAAGAGGAAGTAACACCAAATATTGATTTGATTTAGATTTCTCTTTTGTTCGCTCACTTTGCATTTTGTAAATTGATAAAAATAAAACAATCATTATTTATATTTCTGAAAGCATTCATTGTTTACAGCATTTTTTCACACCTGCTTTGTTCCCACATGTATTCTGTCTTTATGTTACACTCCATATTAATGTTCCTAATATTCTTTTTGATGTGATTCTTGGGTGCCTGCCTATTTTTGAAAGCATTTATCTCTACGGCATCCCCTTTTACTGTACATCTGCATGGAGAATGTTGTTAAATATGGAGGGCAGTAAGCTGCTACAAATGATTATGAAAACTTTAGTAAGGTAACTCCTTCCCATTACTGTACTATACACTGTTACTTAGCCATGTTTCAGTCCAGCAGTCAGGACCGAATGCATCAACTCCAATACCATCAGGCTAAGCACAGGGGCTCCACAGGGCTTTGTGCTCAGCTCAAGCACAGCTCGAACCACAACCATGGTGGGTCTGATCAGGTGGCAACGAGGCGGCAAACAGAGTGAAGATACAACAGCTGAAAGACTGGTGTAGAACCAACAACCTGTCTTTAAACATCGACAAGCCTAAAGAGATGGTTGTTGACATCAGATGACCACGTCGTGACCACTCTCACTGAACATCAACAGCTCACCCGTGGAGATGGTCCAGAGCACTAAGTTTCTTGGTGTTCACATAACAGACAACCTCACATGGACCCACAACACAAGCTGCATCGCAAAGAAAGCCCAGCAGCATCTCTACTTCCTCCATAGACTGAGAGGATCCCATCTTACTTCACCCATCCTCAGCATGTTCTACAGAAGAGCCATTGAGAGCATCCTGAATAGCTGCATCACTGCCTGGTACGGGAACTGCAACATCTCCAACCATAAATCCCTACAACGGGTAGTGAGGACAGGTGAGAAGATCACCTGTGTCTCTCTGCCTTCTGTTCAGGACATTTTCACCACTTGCTGCATCCGCAAAGCAACCAGCATTGTGCATGATCTCACATATCCTTCACACTCTTCTCCCTCCTGCCGTCCGGGAAAAGCTTCCGTAGCATACAGGCCTCCACTACCAGGTTGGGAAACAGTTTCTTCCCCCTGGCCATCAGACTCTTGAACTGTAAATGACTTTTCAATGACTCACTCTTTTCATAAATCTTCCTAGTTTTGCACACTGTCACATTATTGTTGTTATTATTATAACTATTTAATTTGCACTCCGCACTGTAACAATGCTGCTCATTATACTTGTTCTCTGTACAGTCTAGTTTCAATTCTGCTGCTCTGTTCCCCTCATATTCATGCACATACTGCACATCTCTTGTCAGATGAATGTCCTGTCTTTGCCATTGTTCTTAGTAATCTTGTCTGCGGTGTTAGTCCTCTCTGCACTTGTCTTGTCTTGTGTTCTATATAATGTTAGATGTTGTCTTACGTGTAGCACCATGGTCCTGGAGGAACGTTGTTTTGTTTCACTATGTACTGTGTATATAGTTGAAATAACAATAAAAACCTACTTGACTACTTGACTTAGTTAAAAAAAGCCATAAAATGCTTTACCACCTCTTCTTAATACAGTTTTCTTCTTCTCTAATATTCAATTCAATTCAATTCAATTTATTCTTGTATAGCGCCTTTTAGAACAAAGTTGCCCCAAGGCACTTTACATTGAAGGTCGATGATGGAACAGGTTACAGTAATAGATGTTAAAGCCGGACGACTACGGAGGAGAGGAACCAAAAACTCCACTATGTGGAGAAAAAAACCTCTGAGGGTCCAAGGTCAACCGGCTACCCAACCCCCTTGGGTATACTAACAGTACAAAGTTAGTTAGGTTTTAGACTCCAGGATCAGTGAGGAGTCCCAAGTTTCTTCCAGGTACCGATGAGCCGCCAGGGTCCCTTGGCGCATCAGATGCATCACACAGACCAGATGGTAGCTCGGCATTGGACTCAGGTGATGACCACAGCGGGCCCACCCGGACATGTGGGGAGAAAAATGGAATGAGGGGGTCAGTAATGAGCAGGATCCAGTAGTGATAAACACAGAAATGAAACAACAGTGCGATGGCATGTACAGCAGCACCAGCAACATTAGTAATGGTGCACTATGGTGATTGGTGCGGGTAAGCTAAACTAAAGAAGTAAGTCTTCAGCCGTGATTTAATAGAAGAAACTGGGAAGGTGGGGTGAGAGATGTGATTTTTTTCAAACTGCTATAAGATCGTTAGACTTTTTTTCAGCTGTGGGTATATAGCACTCATAACTGAAAAAGTACTTATTATAGAGTATATCTGATAACAGCTGGTTTAAATTTATGTATATTTTATTTCCAAAAGATTCAACTTGCACAATAAGTTTTGAAAAAAACGAAAAAAAAAAAAATATGTTAAAAAAAAGTATAATGGTAAAAATTATGTTTTATTTGACAAATGCTTCTTAAAAGTTTTTTGTATTACTACATTTTAAAACTGTCCAGATTTTAGAGTAGCTCTGTGATGTTTGATGGGACTTTTTCATAGTGAAAAAGTCATATTTACCATTATATTAAATCTTCTTGATTTCATTATTATGCTCTATAGTTTCTGCTCTCAGTTGCTTAAAATCATCATTATTTAGCTCATGGATGTTTACCCTCTGACAAAACATCTCTATGCATGGTAACATTCTAACTTTATATGTATATTTCTGAATGTGTCAAGGGGCTTTTTGCCTTTGCTGAGGATGCGTGTCATTAGATATAGTGTCATTTTAAAGAGTATGTATGAACTTTTCTGGGAACCCGAGGTACATGAGTCATAAGTGCTAAAGATCTGGATTCTGGTTTCCCAACAAGTCACTAGTTTCTGACTACAGAAATATCTCCTGCAAGATCAGTTGTTAAGCAATACAGACCAGAACTTCATTGAATAATAAAACAGAGAGAGAGACTTTATCTATTTTGCATTACAGTTCTCAAATACATCAGTTTCCTTGAACTACTTTTCTTGTTGACCATAGAACATAATGAACCCATTTCCCAGAACCAGGATAAGGCCCTTTCTCATCACCTAAGATTTTTCACTAGAGATTCTGTTCATTCTACAGTTTAGTCCAAAACAAGAACAGCTCCTTTGTATGGGCGCTTTAAATTAAGTTGAGTAGGAAGATCATGTTTGCGTGGATGATTAGTTCAATCCCAAATGAGATAGCATGA
Source organism: Hepsetus odoe (assembly GCA_017165825.1). Classification (NCBI taxonomy): domain Eukaryota; kingdom Metazoa; phylum Chordata; class Actinopteri; order Characiformes; family Hepsetidae; genus Hepsetus; species Hepsetus odoe. Next base: position 10,780,626 of record CM029389.1, read on the forward strand.
GAAACAAACAGACGTTTAATTGTTGTAAATATAGATGTAAATATAGTCTATGTGAACTACCTTTTTTACAAAAAGTATTAATGAAGCTAAATATTTATACCTCTGAATGAATCCAGATGTTTCTGGCACCCCTACGTATTACTGTCTTCTTCTTTTTCTTTCGGCTGCTCCCGTTTAAGGGTCGCCACAGCGTATCAACTGTCTCCATTTCTTTCTGTCCTCTGCATCTTCCTGCTTCAAACCAAGCACCTGCATGTCCTCTCTCCCCATCTCCATAAACCTTTTCTTTGGTCTTCCTCTTCTCCTCTCTCCTGACAGCTCCATCTTCAGTATCCTCCTTTAGATCTATGTGTTTATTTAGTTTGAATTCTTCTCTTTAAAAACATTATATTAATTATGTCTTCATTTTTATTCTATTTTATATTTTTAAAGCTTTGTATTTTGTATTTGTTCATTTGTAAAGCAGTTGTAAAGCTGTAGTAAAAATAAACTAATAAACTTAAACTTACATACTTTTGTCTCATTTCATGTGTTCTCTATCTTTCTCTATGCTGATGAATGACTGAGAGAATTTGGGCTATGCATCATCTCATATTTATACTATTTACTTGTAAAAAAGTGAATAGTGTAAATGTCCATCCATCCATTATCTGCCGCTCGTCCCAGACGGGGTCGCGGGGGAATGCTGGTGTCCAACCCAGCGCACACAGGGCGAGGACAGGGGACGCCCCCTGGACAGGTCGCCAGCCCATCGCAGTAGTGTAAATGTATTAAGTAAAAATAATTTTAAAAAAATAATAAAAGTCTGAATTTAAATATAAGTTTAATTTAAAAGTAGTTTCAATAAATGTGCTTGTTGGTGGGCAGTTGTGGCATAGTGGTTAGGGAGTTGGCCCCAGGAAGATTGTGGGTTTGAATTCCAGACCAGTAGGTTGGCCTGAGGTATCTTTGAGCAAGTTATCGTCCCCATCACTGCTCCCCGGGCACTTTCAAAAGCTACCCCCTGATGCACGTGTGTATGGGTGAAACACAGAGGTTGAATTTCATTGTGTTCTTTTTTAGGAACCTGTTGGTTTACAATGAAATGCTTAATATTATTTAGTATTTATATAATAAGTATAAATGAATGAAGGATGACAGATGTCTTTTAATTACTACTGAAGAGGCATTTGTAAAAGTAAAATCAGATTTTGACTTGAGCACATGGAAGTGAGAACAGCAGGAGCTTCTTCCCACCCCTGAATAAGTTACCTACCCTGATTGTAATAATGGTAAAACCAAGCTATTGCTGAGTCACTGTAGTATTTATTTACACATCTACTGTAAAAGGTTAGATCTGCTGTTCTGCTCTGTGTTTCTGAGTCAGCAGGCTGCTACTGTGGTTTTTCACATAGTCAACTTACACGCAGTCTTTACATCACGTTTTTCACATCAGCTCTTCCTTCCACAAGCAGGCTGGAGGGGCTGTGTTTCTTTTTCTTTTCTTTTTTTTTTTTGCGTGGTCTCCAGTGCTGCTGGTATTGCGGGTCATTTACCGGCACGGCCCTCGGAAATATAATAACGTGGGGAAGGCTTTGGTAGGGCGCGCCCACAGGTCCTCCGCTCTCGCGGGAACGCGCTCGCTTCTCTTCTTCCGGCCACACGCAGCGCTTGTGTAGTCTTTCACCTAAATTCCGACATATTTCGCATCGATCGGCTAATCGGTCGTGCTCCTGTCTTTATTTAGTACGTAGGTCTGTATTTATATTTTTTTACTATGAACGTACGCTTCTATTCTTTTGCCGATGACCCACTGATGGTTTAAATCCGAGGTGCGTTCGCGGTGTGAGGACACGCCCCGATTCCGAACTTCTGCCCAATCATATCAAAAGGAGCGGAGTCTGTTTGATCAAAAGGCCAAGCCCACTAATGGGAAGCACTGCGCGTGTTTATCCTCCGCGGAGCGATGACGATAGAAACTGGCCTGTACGGGAACATGTCTTAACTTTTTCCAAAAAGCAATCCCTCTGTATTTAATCAAGACTAAACCCTGCACATCGCCTCAACGCTGAACACCAAACCATCAGTTTTCATTCATTCATCTGAACCCTGATCACCAGGTGATACCCTGAACAATGAACCCAGATCAGCTTCACAAACATCCTGCAGTGAGTGGAAGAGACCCTTTCAAGATAATCTAATATTAAGTTGAGGAACTCATGTATATTATTAAAGTTTACATAATTATCAGATTGGTATAATTCACCATAATAACCTTAACTTTCATTCTATTAAAGAAGAGGGAAAACTGTTGAGATGAGTCTTCACTCATCTGACACTGAAAAAAATACCAAAAAAAAAAAAAAAACAGCTCATGAGAGGGACTTTCTGCCTTGTGTTTGTGGGTGTGTGATTATGAGAAGGGTTGACTGAGCTGCTGCTATAACACTGATCTCTGCCACAGAAACAGTTACTTTCAGCTGTGCTTTTCACCAAAGAAGAGCAGAGAAGGGGAGCGCCATGGATGGACAGCATTCAGACAGGTAGCTTTTGCCTCCACTTAACAACATCGAATACACACACATGCATACATATGTATGATAAAATTATGTTAAAATGTTATGGCGAATGGAACAAAAACAAGTGGTCCTTAAAGTTCAAATGAAATGTACATAAATTAAAATAATTTCAAATATTCATCAAATCATTAAATACATTTTTTAAAATCTTGTTATATTTTTCCTTATAAGCAAATTATGTATTTTCTTATTCTGAAAAAAAATCTGTTTTCATTACAACAGAACACATTGTGTTCATATAATAACACATATAAATGAAGTTTATAGAACAATATATGTAACTAAATGAAGGAACATTATAATTACATCATAATGCGCACACTGATACAGTTGTGCACTTCTCCACACAATCATATAAAAGTATTTTTCCTTTTAATAATGTGCTGAATTAAGGTAATCAATCACATTTCTTTTGTCAAGTTTACTCCATAAGCAAAAGTGAATGGCTTATTTGGCTTCTTTTAATATGATATGATTGCGGATGTGGTCTCTAGGGGTAAGAGTGAAGAGCTGGACATGTTTCCAGGGCATTGGGTTAAAACATGTTGTTGTCTGCACAATCCTTCAGACCACAAGACATCACACACACCAGGATCACAGGTGAGAAGCATATGGGAAAATTGTCTGTATGTGTGAGTGTGTTCATTGTGTGAAATTTGGTAAATGTTTCTTGGGCATTTCTGGAAATTCAAAGTAGCATCTCTTCATCTGCAGGGCACTGAAACAGTGCTGATATGACTGTTTCCTACTTTCTCATTTGACTGATAAGATTTCAGTGTGAGATGTGATTTTTTTTTTTTGCCGTTTTTTTTTAGGCATCTGAAATTAATGTGCTGAATTTACACATCAAGCTTTATAACCTTATGAGGACAAATCAAGAGGTAAGTATTATCAGTCTCAAACACACACTTTCACACACACGATCGCAGCTTGTTTTTATAGAATATTAGTATATGGAGTCATATTTTATGCCTAATATGGTATCATATCTAATGCCCTAAGTTCCAAATTACTGTAAAGTAACTTTGGAGGAGATGGAGAATACAAACATTCTTAACTTTAAAAGGAACAATATTTTTTCAAAACATCTATTGATCTATTCATTGTGAAATGCTCATTAGATAGTGAAAAGGCAGCCTTTTCATATTTTAATAACCCCCAAGATCAAAATGAATGGAGTAAATGAATATATATTTATGGCATTTAGCAGACAATCTTATCCAGAGCGACTTCCATGTCCTAATTACAGGGACAGCCCCCCCCCTGGAGCAATTCAGGGTTAAGGGTCTTGCTCAGGGACCCAGTGGCAGTAGTGCTAAAGGTGGGATTTGAACCTGGGACCTCTTGAGCCATAGGTCCATAGGCAAGCACCCTACCACTAGACCACCACCACCCCATATATAAAATACAATAGCACATTTCCATTACCTTCTGTTAGCCATGATATTAATAACATTATTAATATAACATTAAATTATATTTTTAATTCTTAAAACAAAATCTAACATGAATCAAGCAAAGTGCTCCATCCAAAGTAGAAGGCAATTAGCTTATGAGCACACTCATGCATAATTATGCCACATCAGTAGCCAAAAAAAAAAAAAAAGAGTATAAGTGGTCTCACCTGCCTCATATTTACTTTGTAAAATTACAGCAGAGAAACCCTAATAAAAAATCGCCAGTCCCATCGAATTAGAGTTCCTAGCACTGTATAAACATAGATGTAGATCTGTTTAACTTGAGAAAATCTGTTCTAAATTCAAACGTAAGTAATTTTAAGCCAAACTGTAACCCTAACCTCTGTAGGGCTTTTTAGTGCTTTAGTGCTTTAGTGCTTGTCCTAAGTGCTTTTAAGAAAACCCTCAGGACACTTTTGTCCTGAAAATCTCCCTAAACAAAGTCACAAACTACCCAAATGACTGAAGGGGAATGTTCTTGTAACTGGCTTGCATTTTTACCATCATCAGCTTCTTCACATTAACAAGAAATGGTCTGAACAGTACACTTTCCTGAGGCAGCATTGTGAATGCCAGGCAAGGAGTTTATTTTCTTAAACACAGTATATCACCTTAAATTATCTTGCAATAAATGTAAAACATGGTGTGTGATTAGCAAACTCCTCTCTTTTCAGATCACTGAATTGAACAGAAGGCTGAAAAGTTGCAAGCAGAAGACAGAAGAGAAAGAGAAAACAATTGGGGAACTCACAAAGAACTCTCAAGTAAGTAGATGGATCTGACTGAGCCTTATATGTTTGTATATTAACAGCTGCTAAAACAAGCTGCACTAAGTATATCCAACCTATGACAGAGTGAGGTATAGAATAGTAGCATTTTGCCCAGCATCTGTATAAGTGAGCAATAAATTAAAACTTAAAGTCAGCCAGTAAGTTATCACTGAAAAAGTGAACATGAGAAAGTTCACAGGGTTTCATGATGTTAACCCATAGAACTGTGTGTGCAGAAATAACCCCGATTACGTTGCACAGGATGTGACTCATTTTCATTTTTGGTTCTTTGAAAAGGTTGAGGCAAAGGTCATTTTAATCCTGACATGTAAGAACATGTTTAATTTGCACTAACACATTTGCATAATTATATGTATAACAACCATAAACACAATTTCTTGAAAGTGAAATGTATTGTGTTATGCCAGAATATTTCAAAAACAGCAAGAGACTATATGTTATATAAATCTTAAAACATCATCAGTAAAGCTAGGGTGTCAATACAAGGGCTTAATGATAAAAAACAAATATTTTAGTTCAGTATGATACAGTCACATTTTTAAATTTATATAATTTGGCAGATCCTGAGTGATGTTCATGACCACTTCATAGTTGTGTTCTTTGAAGAGATGGGTTGTCTTTTGAAGATAGCAAGAATCACAGCAGATCTTATGGTCTGGGGAAGTTTGCTTCAGCACTTTAAAGCTGAGTCAGAGAAAAGTCTTGATGTATGTCTTCTGACTTTGAGAAATGGAAGATCAAGTCAGGCAGAATATAATGCTCTAAGAGGGCGAATAGGGATTCACAGCTTAATTGTTGCAGAAAGCATTCATGTTTTAAACTTCACTAGTTTAGACCAGGCATGCTACTGTGTTCTGAATCAGCTTTTAATTGCCTTCAGATGAAAACCAGCTAGATGTGAGTTCCAGTATTCATGAGATGATGAGTGACATGATGAGTATCTGAGAGATGTCATTGGTAAGGGACAGATTTTGCTGATGTTGTAAAAAAGGTACCTGCAAGTTCTGGAAACATTAATAATTTGGGAAGAGATGAGCAAGGTCAGCTTTTGGGGAAAAATCATGTCTGGCCTGAAATCTGCTGGTGGTTGGGAAGAAATCAAAGGATAAGCTGGGTGTGGTCTGCATAACAGTGATATGAAAAACCAACGAGAGGATATAATTTTGCCAAGAGAACAATTGCATAAAAAAGGTGCCTTGGAGCAGACAAAGAACCTTTCAATGACACCTTGTAACTTGGCCCCTCAAGGTAGGATGCAAACCATTGCCAGGCAGAGTCAGTGGTAACAAGGCTGGCGAGTGAAGCCAGGAGGATTTGATGACTGACCACATCAAAAGCTCAGAAAGATCCACAATGATTGGAACTAATGATAGTTTGGCTGGACTGGCTGTCTGGAGTTCCTCAGTAACAGCTGGAAGTGCAATTTCCGTAGCATGTGCTGCTTTGAGTTCAGATTGGTTTAGGTCATGAAGCCTTTATTATGATTCTCCAGTGCAACAAAAAAATAAGGAGTTAATATGTTTGTGTTTCGTATGTCAGTTTGTTAGAGCACTGGATAATATTGTGCTAGCCATGAGCTAATATAAGAGTTAATATGTTGTTGCTATCATGCAAAACCTTTTCATCTTTATTTTTGTCATTCTTTTACATAATATTTGTGTAATTTGTTAAATTTTTTGTTAAATTACATTTTGCATAATTTGAAAACAACACCTGGTCTTTACATTGTAAATAACCCTTATGATGCATAGATCAATAGAAATGGGAATAAGAAGGAATAACATATAATAATTGTTCAAAAACATTTCACATTTACTTCCATTGGTATTATTCCATTTGTTTTCCCAGTGCTCGCATTCAGATTGAACAGGGAACTAGATTTTCAGAGTCTGGCCTCAATTACGGGTTTACTTCATGCGACTATAATCAGTATTAAAATGAAGTAGTTTGGTGTATGGTTCTATAACTGTGCATAAACCTGCATATGTTACATTCCTAGTTAGTAGTTTTTATTTTAAAACCCTCAGTTGTTAGTTTTGAGCAATAATCTTTAATAAGCTGTTTCTCTCCTCCATACACTGACCCCAGTTCATTGCTCAAAACACAGAGTTGGATCACAAGGGGTTGAACAATCTCAGCAGAAATTATATCTTGGAGTCTGAAGCTAGGCTGTATTTTTTCCAACCCATTAATGTTTACCTTTAATGCAACTGATCTAAGGATGGAAGCATTCTTAGTCACAGTTGCTGTGAAATAGAGTATTTTAATAAAGGTTTAGTATATTAGAGATTGCATAATATATTTGTCCTTTTTACTGAATATGTCTGCAGGAGACTGAGCTGAGGCATCGCCTCGACGAAGCTTATAGAGAGATAGTGCAGCTGAGGAGGCAGTGTGACAAGCTGACCAACAGAGGGCAGCAGCAAGAAGAAGAACTCAGAAGACTGAATAAGGTTTTCTTTGACCCTGCTCTGTTACTTTACATGACTTGCTGAGTTTCCGTTCTTCCACAATGCTTATACTTTGGTATAAAACCACTAAAAGATGAACGGAATGGAATATCCAGCAGGGAATACATTTCCTGTACTGACTTATTGCACAAGAGGCATCCTATAACTACTCTTCTTGACTGAGCTCTTTACACTTTACATAGATGGTAGACATAGGTTATAGTCATGGTCTAAAAACTGAAGGCTAGAAGTTAAAGCCAGATGACTATGGAGGAGAGGAACCAAAAACTCCACTGTGTAGAGAAAAAAAACCTCTAAGGGTCCAAGGTTGACCGGCTACCCAACCCCCTTGGGTATACTAGCAGTACAAAGTTAGTTCGGGTTTAACCCCAGGATCAGCACAGAGTCCTAAGCTGCTTCCCAGGCTCAGCAAGTCGATCACGGCCCCAGGTACCGGTGAGCTGCCAGGATCCCTTGGCGCATCAGATGCACAGCACAAACCAGTTGGGAGTTCGGTATTGGACTCAGGCGATGACCACAGCGGGCCCCCCTGGACATGTGGGGAAAGAAATGGAATGGGGATGGTCAGTAATGAACAGGATCCAGTAGTGACAGACACAGAAAGGAAGCAACACAGTGCAATGGCATGTACAGCAGCACCAGCAACATTAGTAATGGTGCACTATGGTGATTGGTGCGGGTAAGCTAAACTAAAAAAGTAAGTCTTCAGCCGTGATTTAAAGACTGAGACTGATTCGGCATCCCGTACATAAGAAGGCAAGCTATTCCATAATCTAGGGGCCCTGTAAAAGCTTGTGCACCTATACATTTATATATGCGAGGGACAATTAGAAGATCTTTATTCTGGGATCTAAGTGGGCGGTTAGGTGTATAGGCGTTAAGTAGTTCGGTTAGGTATATTGGGGCAAGACCTTTAAATGCCTTGTAGGTTAAGAGGAGGACCTTGAAGTCAGCCCTGTACCTAACAGGAAGCCAGTGAAGCGAGTGGAGTATAGGAGTTATGTGGTCGTACTTCCTGCTCCTACTAACAATCCTAGCGGCTGTGTTCTGAATGCGCTGTAGGGTGCTTAATGTGCCCTGAGTGCTTCCAGAAAGTAGGTCATTACAGTAATCTAATCTACTGCATACAAATGCACGTACTACTTTCGTCGTGTCTTCCATTGACAGAAAACGCCGTATTTGGCAATAATCAATAAATCAAATCAATATTTGGTGTTACTACCTTTTGCCTTCAAACCAGCATCAGTTCTTATAGGTACACTTGCACAAAGTCAGGGATTTTGTAGGATTATAGTCAGGTGTATGATCAACCAATTTTACCAAACAGGTGGTAATGATCATTAATGTCACATGTAGGTTGAAACAAAGTCATGTTTGGAACAACCTACCAGCCGAGTTCCTTCAAAAACTGTGTGCAAGTGTACCTAGAAGAATTGATGTTGTTTTGAAGGCAAAGGGTGGTCACACCAAATATTGATTTGATTTAGATTTCTCTTTTGTTCATTCACTGCATTTTGTTGATTGATGAAAATAAATGATTAACACTTCCACTTTTGAAAGCATTCTTTGTTTACAGCATTTTTTCACACCTTCCTAAAACTTTTGCACAGTACTGTATAAAAAGCAGAAGAGTTTTAAAAATGATAGATTTTAACTGTTGTCAGTATAATAGTAAAAACTATTATATTTCTATTATATTTAATGCTAAAACAAAGAAGCAAGCCTCAGCTATGTTAAGGGCATGACTTTTCCGTGAAATACTCCTTTATATGCGTAAAAGGTTTGTGTGTTGACGTCTCAACAAGAATTCAAAAATAAATGTCATCCCACACAATTAAATAGCTGTTTGTCTAAAACAGTGTTTTTCTTTTATGTCCTGCAGAGAATGAACAAGAGCTCGGTAGTGCAGCAGGAGAGCAATCAAAGAGAGGAGAACGTATGGAGGCATCAGGTATTAAAATGCGTTCTGCAATTCTCTACGCTGTGATTTCAGTTTAATGCACATGAAAGCGCATTGATTTGCAGCTTTTATTTACTCTGTTTTCTTTTAAGGATAAGTCAACAACTGTTTCAGTCAAAAAGTGGTACTGAAGTTGGTAATAAAACATTCCATTTATCGGTATAAACGAGTGGGGCCAATATTTTGTAAGCTGAATAGCTGAATATATGTAATTGACTTTTTTGTAGCATCACAAAAGAAATAGTGAATTCAAAACAGGTTGTCTAAGAGGACTAAAACTCAATGAACAATAAAAGTGATTTTCCGTCACAGTCACTTACTTAGTTAAGAAGCCTGATCTTGTAAAACTGCAGTAGGGATTTCATTCAGGCAAGAAAACATTAGTAAGGTTAATCAGTTTGAAACTGAACTGCTACAATTGAATACAGAGCATTTTTAAACCTTGTATGCTATGTTCTCAGTCAGTGGCTCTCTAAAAGTCAGTGACCTCTTCAGTATCATTCTACTATTAGAATATTAGATAGAGTAGATGCACATATGAGCAAGGGTGTTGGTGGTCTAGTGGTAGGATATTTGCCTACGGACCTATGGCTCAAGAGGTCCCAGGTTCGAATCCCACCTCTAGCACTACCACCACTGGGCCCCTGAGCAAGACCCTTAACCCTGAGTTGCTCAAGAGGGACTGTCCCTGTAATTAGGACATGTAAGTTGCTCTGGATAAGAGCGTCTGCTAAATGCTATAAATGTATTAGTAATGGCTCCGCAAATGTCAAACAGTGTCTGTATACTTTTGTACATTGTTTGCTCAATATTTTCTGTATTTCCTATGTTTACTCTTTGCGGAGCTAAAGCTAACCAGGCCTGATCCTGTGTGTTGTTTCTCAGGCTGAAGTGTATAAGGAGGACTTCTTAAAGGAGAGAAGAGACAGGGACAGGTTAAGGGAGAAGTATGTAGAGCTAGAGAAGAGGTTCAAGACAATCCATACAGAGTTGCATGTTTACAAAACACAGGTGAGCCTTCATTTGCAGATTTAAAAAATGAGTTCATTAATGGCAAGTGGACAAAGCATTAAAATACATTGTAATTGTATATGTAATTCTGAATTCTAAAAATCGTATATGTAATAACTGTTTTTAGGTAAAGTGGGCTTCCTCACATCCTTCTACAGGCCCCTCAGCACACACATGACCCATGTGATCTTTCAGCCAAGTCACATTCAGCCACAACACAAAAAGGACTCAAAACCCACTTTATTCAAGGCTGGCCCTAAGCGGTGGCTGTTACTCTATCTGCATGTGAAAATATAAGAGTGCATTTGGAAGGATTTGTAAACAGCTTGTTCTTTTATTTAAGCAAATTATTATTGATTAAAAATAAGGTAAATAAAGCTATATCTTACATTACTGAACTTGTATTTTTGCCTGAATTGACTTCTTGAACAGTCTTTAAAGAGCCCCATCATGATAGAGTAAAACAAAAAACTTCCAGACCATGAGTTTAAAGACTGTTTGCTGTATAACTGCAACCACCAATAACACAGTGGTAAAAGCTGTGTGTCACTAAATGTTTGAAGTTATTTTGCAATATTTTATTAATTTTGTCAGGAATGGAAGGCATGGTAGTGCAGTACTTGGTACTGTTACCTCACATCAAAAAGGTTCTGGATTTGATTCCCAGCTGGGATAGCCCAGATCATTTCAGTGTGGGGGTTGCATTTTCTCTCCACCTGCCGGTTTTCCTGAATAACATAAATTTGTGGGTAAATAAGGCTGTGACTAACTGGATAAAGTGACTGTGCTCATATGCCTGTATTTTATTCATCATTTCATGGAATGATATAAATGAACAAAATAAATCCAAAGCCTTCAAACTGCATTCATGTTCTATAACAATATAAAGAATGACAAGGAAAATGCTACCAAACTTGTCCTGGAGTAAACTGGATGTTGTCTTGTTAAAAAAAAAGTCCTGAATACAATACATTTTGAAATAGCCTCTAAAACTTAACAGTTTACCAGAATTCAGAAGCAGTGGTGGCCTAGTGATTAGGAGCAGTCCTGTGGCTGGAAGGTTTCCTAGACTTGTATCTTACCCTGAGGTACCCTTCAGCAAAGTACTGTCTCCCAACTTTGGACTATTGGAGGACACCTACAGACACGGAGAGAACATGAAAACTCCACACAGAAAGGATCCAGGCCACCCTGCCTGAGAATTGAGCTTCTCACTGTGAGGTGACGGCTCTACCCTCTGCACCACTGTGCAAGCTCCCAGACACTGTTCCAAGAGATGGATTGTTTTCTTCCCCGTAAATATTCCTGTTAAGATCTTTATTGGAAAGCCACACATGTATTCCATGCATGTGATCAAGCATTGCCCTGCATAAAAATCATGGACTTCTTGAAAGATACAGACTTTTTCATGAACAACTGCATGAAGAAAATGTCTTCTAAAAACCAGCAGTAGGTTTGAGAGTTGATTTTGAGTCCATCTTCAACCCAAAAATGTCACACTGATTCATCTTCAATAATATCAGCCCATACTAGTAACCCATCTCCACCTTGCTGGTGTCTGAGTGGAAGTGGGGCTCTGTGCCCGTTACTGATCCAGCCATGGGCACATCCATCAGGTCCATCAAGAGTCACTCTCATCTCATCCTATGAGTTCATAAAACCTTTACGACATCTGTCTGATATTTCTTGGCCCAGTCTCAGGTTGCCCTGAGGTACCCTTGAGCAAGGTACCGTCCCCGTCACTGCTCCCTGGGCGCTTTCAACAGCTGCCCATTGCTGCATGGTGTTTGCATGGGCTAAATGCACAGGTCCAATTTCGTTGTGGTTCACTGTGTGCTGTGCTGTGACCTCACAATGACAAGGGTTTTCACTTTCACTAGCTGTGCTGTGACCTCACAATGACAAGGGTTTTCACTTTCACTAACTGTGCTCACAGTGTAATGCAGGAACATTTCCATGACTTAAATGAAAATGATCTATATAAGACATAAGAAGAGAAAACCACTAATTCTGTGAAGGACACACTGGTAGGGACAACTCAAGAAGTTCTACCCGTGGCTCTCCAGACTGGTAAAGAAATATCTGTGCATCCCAACCTCCAGTTCATCTTCAGAGAAGTTTTTCACTACAGGTGGAAATACTGTCACGTGCATACGTTCAGGTATGAACCAGAACCTGCTATTAGGATGGTGTTTCTGTCTATAACAATGTACTTTAGACTTATTTAATAGCAGTGCACTCCAGTCATCTTGTTTTGAAGGAATTTATTGCAATGTGATTTATAAACTGTAATGTGATAAACCATGGTGGTCTAGTGGTAGGCTACTTGCCTATGGACCTATAGCTCAAGAGGTCCCAGGTTTGAATCCTACCTCTGGCACTACCACCACTGGGTAGTGAGCAAGACCCTTAACCCTGAGTTGCTCCAGGGGAACAGTCCCTGTAATTAGGACATGAAAGTCACTCTGGATAAGAGCGTTTGTTAAATGCTGTAAATGTAAATAAAATAACACTCATAAATTTAGGTATTAAGCTTCTTTTTCTTGTTTTAAGAATTGTTACCGTTCAAAGATTAAAGAAAAAAAAATTATGACTGAAACATTCAATAAGTAATTGTTAGAATAACTGTGATCTAGGTATTGACCGAATTTATTCAGATTTTTGCCCTCATCACTCAGCCTCACCACGAGCTCGTCAAAGGCGTGAAGGGAATCAGCGTCTGCAGTTCCACGTGTGATCACGCGGCGGCGCTGCGCGAGGTTCTGCAGGCTCCCTCACGCTTCATGTTTTATGATGCAGGTGACAGCGATGAGTCCTCAACGAGCAGCCATTGATGTTGATGAGCTGCAAAACGCTTTTCCTGTTCGTCCGGTTCTTTGTTTAAAAGAAAAGAGGGCTTGTTTTTGTGGCGGTCTCGTTGTGAGAGGATGACTGCATGTTTTTTGGGGGGTTTTTTCCTCAGGGTCGCCTTTAAAAATCGTTAAAACGCCTCGGAACGTCACGTTAATCGCATTTTTGGATGAAAATACCTGCTGTGAGGGGACAATTTGGGAGATGCGCTAACGGAATGCGCGCGTGACCGAATACAGTGAAAGCCGCGGCCTCGCGCTCTGTTTGTTTACGCGGGAAATGACGAGCGCGGCTCTTTGTGTAGAGGACGCACTGAAGGCGTCCGGTCATGTTTGGTCTGCCCTGGCGATTTAACTGCAGCTTTGCGCTGTCTCTTCTTCTCTTGGCGAGCTGTGTGTTCATCTTCTGTGAGTTCGGCATCTATTTCCCTGCCGTCCTGCGCTGCTCGTGGCCGCGGGGAGAGAACGCGTCCGCAGCTGTGAGGGCCCTCGTTTTATCAGACCCTCATTTACTCGGAGCCATCAGGGGCCACTGGTTCGACAAACTCAGGAGGTAAGACCAGCCAAGTGTCGTCTTATAATCATTAGGACGTTGAGTTTCCATTCAATTATTGGGAGATTAAGACAGAAAACTTGAGTGAACGAAAATGAGTAGGTCAAGGAGCAGAATACATGAGTGTGAACGAAAGGGAGGAAAGTGGGGTGGTTAGGACGCAGGGAGTAGAGGTGACAACGGTGGAGGAGTTTAAATACTTGAGATCAGCAGTTCACAGTAACGGCAAGTGTGGAAGTGAGATGAAGAAGAGAGTGCAGGCAGGTTGGAATGGGTGGAGAAGAGTGACAGGAGTGATCTGTGACAGAGAAGTACCAAGCGTGAAAAAGGTTTACAGGATGGTAGTGAGACCAGCTGTGTTATATGGGTTGGAGACGGTGGTGCTAATGAAAAGACTGGCAGCAGCACTGGATGAGGCAGAGTTAAAGACGTATCTGATGATGTGAATGAGGATGGACAAGGACACAAATAACTACTAGACAGACAGATCAAGTTAGACATTTTGGAGATAAAGTGTGAGAAGTGAGGCTGCATTTTTTTTGGACATGTGTAAAGAAGACGAGGACTATATTAGGAGATGAATGCTGAGGATGGAGCTGTCTGGCCAAAGAAGAGAAGGGCCAAAAGGGGAGGTTTGTGGGTGTGTTGAGAGAGACTTTCAGCAAGAAGACATTGAAACAGTTGATCCGCTCTCGCAGCCTTTAACTGGAGCAGCCGAAAGGACACAATAAACCCATTTTCTTAGGGTGGCATAAAGATCAAGCTTGGGGGGCAAAATCAGTTTTATAATTTATCTTCTTCTTTTTCTTTCGGCTGCTCCCGTTTAGGGGTCGCCACAGCGGATCAACTGTCTCCATTTCTTCCGGTGCTCTGCATCTTCCTGCTTCAAACCGACAGTTTTATAATTTATATCCCAAGATAATTGTTAAAAATAGGGTGATGAAAAAATCGTGGAGTGGCATCTGCCACCCCATACCCCCACAGTAAAATTCACCTCTGGTCTACTGAGTTGACTGGGTGCTACTACAGTAGATGCACACTCAACCAGTGCAGTTGGGTATTTTGTTTTTGAATGGCATGAAAATTGCTTAAGGACATAAGGAGGAAACCCTGAGTGAAACCACGACTGAAAATAGCAGCATGTTCTCCTCTAGACAACACCCAACACTGGAATTATGGTTGAAGAGACACGTTTAACCCTGCTTTGAGAGGCATTTGGGTAATGCAGAGGAAAGATCTATTAGAAGCAAGATCTGCCATTTAATTTACCTTCCTAAAACAGTGAACCTAAACATCTTTTCTGAGTTGTGTTTATATTGAAAGAATTAAAGGTAAATCTAAAAACAAAAATATTTAGATGGAGGCTATTTTGTATTAAATTACCCTGCATGTACCCCGTCATCCTGTGATGACAGGATGTTTAGTTTGTTTAAACTAAAAAAAAATAGGTCAAAAGCCTTTATTAAGTCTGAAATATAGCAAACTATCCTGGCATTGGGAGGTGTTTTCATACGTATAATATATTTGGGAACTTTTAGTGGCACTAGGGGCAGCCGTCATCTAACAGTTAGACAGGAGGTCTAGCAACCAGAGCAATTTCCAATTTAATTTAATTTTTTTCATTTTACTCTCTTTGGACATCCTGTTCCTCTGTGTTTAAATGGGAACAATACTGACTCATTACGTTTCTCTAGAAATAGCTATGCCACATTAAACTACTCTCAATGGCTTTGATAGCAGCCTAACTGTAGTTTTGACTATAATTAGTAGAATTTCCTTTTTTATCTGCCCTAATCCACATCAGCCTATTGCATAAAATGCAGTTTGTTGCTTTTTTGATTGAATCAGAGATGGGCAGCTTCACATTTTCGAGGTCCGTTCTGAGATAGTGAGATTGTTACATCATGGGGTTAAAACAACTCTTATTAGAAGAGCAAAAGAATTATACACAAATACATTGATTGGAAAGGCATTCCAAAGTGAAGTGAAAGTGACTATCCTTGTCATTGTGAAATGCAGCACAGCACAACGAAACTCAACCTCTGCGTTTCACCCATACACACATGTGCAGTAGGGGGCAGCTATTGAAAGCGCCCAGGGAGCAGTGACGGGGACGTTACCTTGCTCAAGGGTACCTCAGGGCAACCTACTGGTGAGGGAATCAAACCCACAATCTTCCGATCCAGGGCCGACTCCCTAACCACTGCCCAAGTTAATTAATTTGTGTTACACATACAAACAGATAACATCAGATTTTTTAAATTGTTGCTAACATTATACCTTTAAAGTCCAAAACTGAAGAGAAATAAATTGTAAATTTTGTATCTATTATAACTATAAAAAAACATTTAAATAAGTTAAAGTCAAAGATTATCTTGGCTGCATCATTTGATTAGGTTAGTTTATAGAACAATTGGAGCAGCAACAATTGGATAAGGATTTAAAATGAAATCTTTAAAGTGCTAAGGAAATAAACACCTTGATTATCAGAAAATGTGGAAATATGGGTGCCAACTGCTGCATGGTGTGTGTTTATAGATTAAATGCAGAGGATGCATTTTGTTGGGTTCACTGTGTGCTTTGGGCACACAATGTCAAATTGTCATTGTCACCTTTTTTCACTTTTGCACTAGCCAGAGGTATTCTAGTGTAACGGTGGCGGGGTGCTGGGAGGACGCCAACGCAGAGCCAGGAGTTCGGAACATAGCTTTATTATCTATATATACAAAACAAGATCAAAGGACTGCAGTTCTAATTAAAACCAAGATCCAAGAAACTGCAGCCTAAACCAAGTTATCAGAATCACCAAGTGTTACCAAAACCACCATTGCATGTAGGCTTAGCCTAACGAATGAGCCGCGCTCTGTTCTGACTCATCGGGGCTTAAATAGTCAGCCCCAATGAAGCACACCTGTGCCTTCATAAGCTCAGGTGTGCTCAGTCAGAGCAGAGCGCCCTCTATCGTGCCCAAAACACACCTCACCTGTGACAGCTAGCCAGTATCTTCACCTGTAAAGTATCAGACACAAAAATAAAACAGATTAAGTGCAAGACATTCCAGCGCAAGTTTATTTTGTTCAAATGTTCAAATCCCAGACCAGCAAATTTCCGTGAAGCACCCTTGAGCATTTTACCGTCCCCAGCATTGCTCCCTGGGTATTGGGTGTATGGCTGCCCTTTACGATTGTGTGCTGTGCTGCATTCAAAATGACACTTTCACTTCTCCAAATTGCACATTGGGCTAGAAATATGTACATGTAGCTTTGGTTTTGCAAGATTTCACGTTTACCATTAAAATGTAGGCAACATTAGGGCATTAATTATTCACTTTAATGTTATTTTTAAAAATCTGTGTCACCCGTTTTCGTCTTGCTGTAGCAATGTTGCATGTGAATAGAGAGGATCTTTGATGTGGCTGAATTGTGTGTCTAAGAATTGCAGGAGCGTGCTTTTCATTATCAGTATCATTCTCTTGGGAAAACAGACATTTTAAATTAGTGATGGCTGTGATAACGTAAGCTGTAGTGTAGGTCACTGAGCTGATGTTCAGGGTTAATTTCTCTCTCTTGATATTGATGATTTTTGGGAACCTTTGGTTCAGTTTGGATGTCTTCCAAGGAAGACTCCATGAGTTGCAAGTGTTGCATTCTCCTTCGATATTTCTCGCAGTTGCTATGGCACTGCTAACAATGCACTGTGAAATAAGCCCCTCATGCACAAAGAGCTGCAGTGTGTGAGCAAAACAACCCATGTATGGACTGCCATTATCTTGGAAGCTGCAACTGAACTGCTGGTCGGTGACCTCGTGCACTTTTTCCATCTAAACCGCTGTACTCTGACATTCAACTCATTTCTGAGGTCCAGACGTATTTAACATCATCTGAATTAGTAGAAGTTTATAGTTGTAGTTGTATAGTTCTCTAAAGATTAGACCTGGGCTGCTCTAATGGACTAAAAAATCTGGCTTTTTACACTTCAGAGTTGGTCAATGAGGGAAATTTCTGTAAGCAACATTTCTGTAAGCCTTAATGGGTTGTCTGCTTGAGGTTTATCATGCTTCTGTTAAGCTTCAGTGAGAATGTGCTGCCTGATGGTGTCTTGTCTGTTGGATTGTATGAACACCTGCTACTCATTCACATCTCTCTGCTCTCAAACAAATGACATGAAATTGGTGAAGTGCCTTATGGTGGGTTCATGTCCAGGGCAAGCTGTGGACTAAAATCTGGATCGGTTAGGTGCCCAGTCCAATATCCGATGAGTTCATGACATATCGGACCGCATACTTATATACGCTTGTCTCGGGCCCATCTCTACTGACTACAAGTAGTTTTGTGTAAAGGGTCTGTTGTCATCGCTGTCATATTTTTTCTTCTCACTGAGTGCAGTTTCTACAGTTAATCCACTTCTAATTTCTCGCTGATTATCTCTCACTTTTAATTCAGTTTCAGCCTCAAGCCACACTTCTGCTCTTTATATCTGATGAGGCTATTATTTGTTCAAGCATGCTGACTTGGTAAAGTTTAACTTCAGTGTCCGTTTAGTGTTATGGTAC
Organism: Hepsetus odoe; assembly: GCA_017165825.1. Lineage (NCBI taxonomy): Eukaryota > Metazoa > Chordata > Actinopteri > Characiformes > Hepsetidae > Hepsetus > Hepsetus odoe. The sequence continues at coordinate 10,798,828 of CM029389.1, forward strand.
CAAAAACACAGTCCAGTATAAGTTGTATAACCTTTTAAAAGAAAACAAAGAGCACCTTGTAATTGGACTTTGTTTTTCGAGGCTTGTTACTGTATCATTATGATAGGCATAGGCTTAATCAATGATTTATAAAGCAGCATTGCTGCCAGAGTCATAGCAGTTTTATCTAGGAACAAATGGCTTGGAGAAAGAGATGTAAGCAACATAAAATAATTTCCTAAGAGACTTGACTTCTTAAGAGACTGATGCACAGTGGTTACTGATATTTGCTCTGCTAATACATTATCAACAAGGAGCTTATCTGCTAATTGAAGTGCGCTGGATTTGTGTTGGAATTTAATTTGAATCCCTTTGGGGTTGCACATGTGGATGTATCTATTTCCAAATCCAAATGTAATCATTTATTTTCACCTGGACAATACCAGCCTGATCAAATCTTTCATTAAAGATTTAACTGACTATATACTAGATACTAAAATAAATATAATTAATTTGTTTCTGCTTAGTTAAAAACTCTCTAACTTTTCCCAGGCTATCTCATCATGATATATTGGCAATTTCATTTCATTTCAAGTCCATGTTTAAGTGTGATTTATAGTTTTAAAGTCAATATTTTAAGGGGTGTAAATTTCCATTGGTTTGTTTCAAGTTGCTCTCATTAAATATGTGATATGTTATTTTTATTCGGTTGGGTTTCCATTTGTCACATCTTGAAGTTCTGCTCTGACTGGGCACATCTGATGCCTCATTATGCTGCCAGGTGTGCCTCATTATTGTAAAGGTATAAAAATCTCAGTGAGTCGGGGTAGAGCGACCGTTATTTTTGCATCCTGTCAGTCTTGTATGTCCATGTCGATGTTCTGTTTAGTTCATGTTGATGTTCTGTGTGAGTGCTATTTAGTTCATGCGTGTGTGTTTACAGTTTATGTTAAGTAAGCACAGAGTCAGATTACGGAACAGGAGATTATGTCCAGTCCTACCCACCACACCACAACGTGACACCATTAGCATCACAAGAGGAACAAAAACTAAAAAAAAAATTAAATAAAGAAAAGGCTGCATATAGCCTACTCATGCCTGAACCTCTGCTTTAGAAATGTTCTTTGATCGATGTTTCAAAACACATTTTATTAAAGCACTGCTGCACCATTCACAAATGATCTGGTATTAATTGTAGAAGCAACAATGGCAAGTATCTGTCAGAGGTCTGTGAGATTTCTAGAAGAAGAGAAGAAACATGGTCTCAAATTGCACATTGCATTTAGAATGCAGAATGCAGGGAACTAAACTGTGATTTTAAGCTGCCCATGGTTCAGTTGTTTTTAGTGCACACCCAAAAACAAGTAGAATATTCAGTGTTAAAGCGAAACATAATGAATAAAGTGAATTGTAAAGTGCCAAAAGCTTTTAAGCTTTCTTAGAGCTTTCTGAGAGCTGGAATCTGTAAGAAGGGTACTGTCCAGCTATATATAAATGTTACAAAGGTATAATCAGTTTAAATGTACCTTCACCACTGGTATGGCACACAAACCCAATGGTCAAATCAAGTCAACTTTATTTATATAGCGCTTTCTACAACAATTTGTTGTCACAAAGCAGCTTTACAGAAACTGGGTCACAGCCCCAATTTGGTAAGCCGAGGGCAACAGAAGCAAGGAAAAACTCCCCAAAGCAGGAGGAAGAAACCTTTGGCGCAACTAAGACTCAAAAGGGGAACCCATCCTCCTCTGGTTGACACCAGAAATAAAGAAGGAAAGAGAGAAAGAGAAAGTGCATTTCATAATTAATCAATTAAGCGATGACTTCCAGCAAGCATGAGTTACAGTAAAATGGTTTTGTTCTTTGTTGGAGATTGTTGATTATCTTGAGCTTTAGTGATGCACAAGAGTGTCAGCACAGAGACACCTGCTTTTCAGAGAAATGCATTCTCTATTATTGTGTCTATGCCCTTCTAGGGAATGGCAGATGGAGAGGGCATTCCAGACAGCCATGTGGGTGCTGAGGCCAGAGATAGTCTTTATTCTGGGAGACATTTTTGATGAAGGCAAATGGAGCTCCCCTAAGGTATGACTGGGAAGTTAGAGTGTTCAACCAAATGAACATCACATTGCACACGGATAGTGGAGTGAGTATGAAGTTTTGAAAAAAATATTTTGTAAGTCGCTTATATGCCTAAGGCCTAAGTTGAAGTATAATTCTTTGTATACTTTACTCACTTTCACCAATTAGATTTTAAGACAGTATGTGCAGTAGACAATTTAGATTATTTTAAGCGATTTTATCTCCTTAAGGTAAAAGGTTCTGCGTTTTTACCAAATCATTTTTTGGTATTCACTCTATTCTTTGATTTTGATATAAAAGCTGATATGACTTAAGCTTAAAAATGTGATGTGCTTTTAAAACCATATACATGAGCCCAAGATGATTTCAGGATTGATATTTTACAAGTTGATTGGCATGTTCAAAAACACATTTTTTAGTGATTTTAGTTTAATGAAGTATGGTTTTATTTTTGAGACTTTATTTATGACTGTCAGCTGCAAGAGACAAACCTCAGGTAAGACTTCAATTACAGCAGTGCTCACATTGTGATGAAAAACTCTAATAACAAAAGTCTTTATCTATGCTGTGAAAGGGTTGTGTATGCCTCTGTGAAAATGTCCTTGTTTATTCATAGATTTTTTTTAATATGGCCTAGATGGAGTGGACATCTCTGCTAATTTGATGTTTGGACTGTAAATACATATGAATAGGAAGAGGTCAAGCAGCTTTAGTAGAAGTTAATGTGAGTTTTCTTCATAGAGTCCTTATCAATGTTCATTGCTTCAGTTCCGCTTTGCTGCATTATTGCGTAGTGGTCATTGGGTTAAACGTCAGCCAATCCAAATTTAGCATTATTTCAATATCTAGAAATAGCCAGTCACAGTTATATACTCATCAGTTGGCGTGAATCTTATGCTGTTTACTCATTCAGAGACGGTTCAGAGAAGCAACAATGACCTTTGTCAAGACCATGAGTACATTATTGGCTAAAAAGCATCCATTTGCATTGCTATTTTTTATTTAGGATTAAATTCATTAAAGCTTAAGGTCCCGAGCCTAAACTAAATAATTAGCCCAGTTGATGAATATCTGCACATTTAACATTGTTTCTTTAAGACTGCTTTATTTAAAAAAATATTTGTCTGATATTTGGCATCATATGTTATTTGATTGCTAATTTTATTTTGGTAAAAGATTTGGGGTATTTTTATTATTTTGCCATTATTGTTTTCTTTAGGATTGGGAAGATGATGTTAGACGCTTCAAGCAGGTCTTCCGTCACCCCAGTGACACTGAACTTGTGGTCCTTGTCGGCAACCATGACATAGGATTTCATCACGAGTGAGTTTGATGACATAATATGAATTTTGAATAGAACGGTAGATAAATAAAAGGAAAATTAGTTTACAGAGAATGTTTAACACTAGCAGTTTAAGTAATTTGTTGTATATGTTCTCTCTCTTCTGTTATTCCAGAATGACTCGCTATAAACTGGAACGCTTTGAGAAAGTATTCAATATGACGTCAGCACGCATTCTCACTAAGAAAGGAGTCAAGTAGGTTTTTTTTAAATGGAACTTTCCATTTGTCATTTCCTCATTTCCCAATCTTTTTTCTTTGTGCCCCTTTGTGCTGCTTATTGTATAATCTTCCTTGCTTATTAACAGCATGTGTGCATGTTTGTGTTTATAGTTTCTTGCTGGTGAACAGTGTTGCGCTGCATGGAGATCACTGTCCCATCTGTCAGAGTGTAGAGAATGAACTACACAGTCTCTCACAAGCACTAAACTGCTCCGTAAAGGTAACAGCCTCATTACCATTGTCATAACCATCATTATCAACAGCATAATCATCAGCACATCATTGTTAGAGTGTGATTGTTAGTGTTTAAATACTTCACCATCACCCCCAGCTACAGAAGTTTCTCAAAGAGAGCTTTATTTCTTTACACAAATAATTTTTATTCCAAGGTGTCAGAAGCTGTGTGTTACTGTAATGGGTTACAGGGCTTATAAAAATACATATTTTTTTTACTTTTTTTTTTCAAAGACACCCTTCAGGTGAATGTGTGGGTGCATGTGTATGTATATGTATGTAAATCTGTTTCACTAGCAACTTGTCATTTTTTCTGTGCCTTTTGCCTAATGAGCACTGGGATATGCTCCTGCATCCCCCTCCATGCTAGTTAGGATAAGCAGATTAGATAATGGTTGGATGGATGGATAATGAAGGACATTGTATGTATGTCATGGGAGGGTGGAAAGAAGCTGGATTTCCTGAATAACTGTTTTTCACAGCTGGCTAACTGTACTCCACACATACAGTATGTCTACGATTTCTGTAATATGCACTTTTTTAAAAAGAAAACCCAAATATTAAAGCTGATGGTTTTAACTATATTGGCTAACTGCAGCTATATATAATACATCTGCTTAAGGTGAAACAGAATGTCATAAATCAGATGCTTATTATGTAAAAGAACCCTCCCCTAGCAGAAGTGATTAAATACTGAAGTAAAGTGAATGATTATCATTGTGAAACACAGCACACAGTGAGACACAACAAAATGCTACCTCTGCATTTCACCAAAACACACATGCAGCTATTTAAAGCACCCAGGGAGCAGTGATAGGGATGGTACATTGCTCAAGGGTACCTCAGGGTAACCTACTGGTTTGGGATTTGAACCCACGACCATCTGATCCAGGGGCTTATTCTCTAACCACTAGGCCACCACTGCCCCTTATAATCAGAAAAGCATCTAATTAGGAAAAAAAGAGTTTCTGTGTGAGAGGTTTTTAGCCTATAGCCTGGGCAAAAACATTCCTGCTTTTGTGCAAAAAACAATAAGGCATGTCCAGCTAGTAGATTTTTTTTTTTCCTATTTATTTATTTATTTATTTATTTATTTATTTAATGATCAGGCTTTCTGTATTTATGGTCACATTCCCAGAGCTGTTGAAGATGATTCTCTTGTTTTCTGAGAATTTCATGACATGTGATTGGTGGGGAGACATTGTTTAAGTGCTGTATGAAATACTATAGTCATGTGAAAAAATTAGGACACCTTATGAAAGCCAGTGTGTTTTTGTAACATTCTTGGACATACGGATATTTAATCTAAATTTTAACAATACTGGCAGATTAGTGGGAAGTAATTTAACTAAACAATTAAAACTGAAGAAAAGACTTTTCAGAATCTTCTGTAAAATGTAATTCTTCAAAAATGCAATGTCTGGTGAGGAATAGATTAGGACACCCCCACCTTTATTCCCAATTAAAATGGATCAAATCACACACGGGTGTAGCACATGATTAGCACATCAAAACTCAGATGAGGTTTGCTCTATTAAAACCTTTGCACTCTAGTAAAAACATCATGGTCAGACTGAAGTTTACCAGATAGCACATAGACAAAGACCAGGACTTCTGGAAATGTTCTTTGGACAGATGAGTTTAAAATTACATTTTTTGGACACCAGAACAGAGGATATGTCTGGTGTAAACCAAATACAGGATTTTAGGAAAAGAATCCTGCTGTGAAGCATGGAGGTAGAAGTGTCATGGTTTGGGGATGCTTTGCTGCAGCAGGACCTGGCCAGCTCACCACCATAAAATCCACCATGAATTCTATCGTGTATCAGAGGGTGCTTGGAGAACATGTGAGACCACCTGTAAGAACATTAAAGCTGAAGCGGAACTGGACCTTGCAACATGACAGTGACCTAAAACATACAAGTAAATCCACCAAGGACTGGCTGAAAACTAAGAAATGAAGAGTTCTGGAGTGGCCGAGTCAAAATATTTCAGGGTTTAGCAGTTTATGGATTATAGTCTTAATTTCGTCCATCACATCCTCAGTTGACTTATATCAGGATACAGCACAGCTACAGCATTTTAACAGGATCTCACTGGATCCAGTAAACCCTGATTCCTGGAAATCGTATTAGTAACAGCTCTGTGTTATAAAATTTATCTGCTGGGCTAGGGTAATGCCTAAGCATTTAAGCATGCAATTCACGGGAATAAATGTCATGTAGATTAAATATCTTCACCCAGAGGGGAGGACTGATACAGGAGTGGTAATGCTGCATCGATTACAGACTTTGGCTGTGGAGGCCATGTGTTTCAAATGCTTTAGGAAAAGTATGAATAGTGAGAATTGCAGATTATTTTTCTTTCTTTTTTTTTAAAAATAAATAACTAAGGTAAACAAACATACTAATGCATTACCGCATTTTCATGTATGTACTCCACTTTGTATGTACACATTTGCACACACTCATTTTCTAACAAATGCATGTTTATGCAGGGGAAAAATAATGGGTTACGTAGGTGGCAGTCTATTCTAGGATTTAAAAAAAAAAAAAATCTGATTATTTTTTTTTTTTTTCTGCGTGAGCACTGTATTTGTATTGAATTTATTGCCAGACTAACTGCTCTACATTTGGACTCTGCAGAGTCTTCAGCCTGCTGGCAGAAGGCATTACTGTAGGGATATGCAGACTTATGCATCAACACCACCTATTATACTACAGGTAAGTGTGAATGCATGCTATAAAATGTCAGGGACTGTGACTAAAGCTAAAGGCCTGTTGATGGTGAACTTTTAATTAATAACTGTTCTGGGCTGATTAATAAGTTTCAGCCAAAGATATTTGAGCTTTACCATCTGTGCATTTGTTAAAGTCAAAATTAGAAGTTGTGACATCATAAAGTTTCATTTTTTTTCTTTTATTCACATGCATTTACTGCAGCCCAGCGGATTAACAGGCTCCACTGATCATATTACCATGAAAGCTTACAACTATGGAAAATATTCGCATTTATAATTGTCATTGAGTTGAGAGCTACATATATTATAAATTCATATAAACTGATCTTGGGCCACAAATAAAGGTTGTAGGTTGTTTAAGGATTCATCAGTCGATTTTCCATGCTCAAAACCTACACCCAAACTTTCATCAAATGGTAATGTCCCTCACCTCTTTCCTATTTGACAGGCTTGACTTAAGTTACCAGGCTAAAACTGTAAAATCCTGCTTTGTGAAATAACCTCCTGTTTTTTTCTAATCTGAAGCAGTAGATTATGGGTTAGTTTGATTCTTTAGTTGCTTTAATCTCTTCATTAGATGCTGAAGTTATTTTCATGGTGCTATGCAGAGAAGAACGATTGATTTATGCTCCTTAAATCCAAAGATCTGATGTTCAGGTCTCTTTCTGCTTTGTTAATATTACTCAGCAGTGCAAGCGGTTTTCAAACCTCAGGCAACGGCATCATCTCATGTTTCCTTAACTTGCCCACTAACACGTTTTTCCACTCAGTGAAATGATCATCTATTGGTCTTGGGTGTTTTTTTTTTTTTTTCTTCTTCTTCTTCTCTTCATGCATCTGACTCCATCCATCCATCCATTATCTGCCGCTTGTCCCAAACGGGGTCGCGGGGGAGTGCTGGCCAACCCAGCGCACACAGGGCGAGGACGGGGGACGCACCCTGGACAGCGGAACGGGGACGGTACCTTGCTCAAGGGTACCTCAGGGCAACCTATTGGGAAGGGGTTTGAACCCCCGATCCTCCGATCATGTGGCTGACACCCTAACCACTAGGCCACCACTGCCCTTGCATCTGACTCATTAGGTGTAAAAGAACACCTGCAAGGACCAACTAGTCTTCCATGATTTCACACACACATGAATTCAATTCAGATTTTACCTTACAACATACCCACTTCCTTTAGATTAAAGTGACATGAGTTCAGGCCCTGCTGACCTTAATTTTCACATCAGACTTGAGGGAGTGTCAACTCAAAATGACACAATGTTGTAGTTGCAATACTGATGACCAAATGCACTGTACAATTAGTGCTTTGCATATGTTACATGTGTGGATTTATAAAGTACTTCCTATGTACTGGATTAGTTCAATGAAATGTGATTTAATTGTTAATGTCCACGATTCTTTAAATACAAGGCACTTAAGCATCTGTCTGCAAGAGAATGTGCTGCTTCTTCAGGCTCCTATAGAGGGCAGTGCCAGATAGAATAAATAATACAAACAGGAGTCTGGTTTTGCTTTTCATTTCAGCTAATGCCTTGATTATCTTCAGGAAAAAAATAAGGAAGTACATATACAGTACTGTGCAAATGTTTTAGGCAGGTGTGAAAAAATGCTGTAAACAAAGAATGCTTTCAGAAATATAAATAATTATTTACATATATAAATAATTACATTATTTTACAAAATGCAAAGTGAGCGAACAAAAGAAAAATCTAAATCAAATCAATCGGTTACTACCTTTTACCTTCAAACCAGCATCAATTATTATGGCCCACACAGAGCCCTGATCTCAACATCATAGTGTGTGTCTGGGATAACATGAAGAGACAGGAAGGATGTGAGGAAGCCTACATCCACAGAAGATCTGTGGTTAGTTCATTCACTGCATTTTGTTGATTGATGAAAATAAATGATTAATACTTCCATTTTTGAAAGCATTCTTTGTTTACAGCATTTTTTTCACACCTGCCTAAAACTTTTGCATAGTACTGTACATCATTGATTATTAATGCATGGAAATTGTGGTGAATCAATTCTGTATATCCAATTATTTTGGATTTGTGTTTTTACTAGTTGTACAGCTCATTTGCCTATTTTCAATTTTAAGATGGTTGAAGTTTCAAGATACATCTCAACTAGTTCTATAACGTTTGGGACAAACAAGCATTTTTGTTTTGTGAGTTACCCTCTGCTCCTCAGTGTAAAATTTTTAATCAAACCGTTCAGATATGATTAACGTGCATATACCAATCCTTAATTTAAAGTCATTTGAGTAAATATATATATATATATTTTTTACATAGTCCCCATAATTTCAGGGCACTATAATGTTTAGGACAATTAACTTCATAGGTTTTTGTAATTACTCAGGTGTGTTTTATTGCTTCATTTGAGAAGAATCTTCACTGTGGTAAAGAAAAAACCCTAAATGCCTGTCTAACAGATCAGAAACATTTTTCAGGATGCAGGTGTGTCTTTCTTCAAAAGACTTCCTTACCAGAAATACAGAGGTTACAAAACACTGGTTTCCACAAAACAGGATGGCCAGATTTCAATTTGCTAAAAAAAAAAATGCAGAAATTAAGAATTCTGAAAAAAGGTGTTATGGACAGACGAGACCAAGATTAACTTGTATCCGAGTGGTGGCAAGAGGATTGTGTGCAGACAACAAGGAACTGCCCAAGGTCCAAAGCTTGCCAGCTCATCTGTTAAACATGGTGCTTGAGGAACCAGGCTCAAGAGACACTTCTGTAAATGTACATTTGAAAAGATTTCAAACTTAAAGATAACCAGTTTTAAAAACTTGAAGTTAAAACAAATGCAAAAAGTTACAGGAACTAAACAATCTCAGGTGTGGATCACACTTCTTATGTATATTATGTATAATATGAAGGTTATTGATTCGAAGTACTATTCCTTTAAAAACATTCTGAATAGCAAATAATTTAATGCACATTACATTGTTGTGTATCTTGTTATATTGAGTACATAATAATGTGCTTCTCTTACAGTTGTGTATCTTGTTATATTGAGTACATAATAATAAATGTGCTTCTCTTACAGCATTACCCACTGTTTCGGGCCAGCGATGCAGAATGCACAGGTGTGGACGCAGCCCCACCCAATGAACGCTACCAGCTTTTTCATGAACGCTATGATGTGCTTTCTCAGGAAGCCTCAAAAATGGTATTGCAAATGTATATTAGATACTCCTATATATATTTTCAAATATTTATACAAACTAAATGATATACTGTTGAGACATTCAAGCTAGAGTGTCTTCTATCTATATATAATATACACATTCAAAGTGAAGTATTAAGTATAAAAGTAAACATTCTCTACATCTCTACACAATCAACCGTTATAAACATTTCTACCAACATATGATCTTTCTTTCAATCCACAGCTGCTGTGGTGGTTCCAGCCACGCCTTATTTTGAGTGGCCACACACACAGTGGCTGTGAAGTTCTCCACGAAAATCGTGTCCCTGAGATCAGTGTTCCATCCTTTAGCTGGAGAAACCGCAACAACCCCAGCTTTATCTTGGTAACAATAACAACTGTCCTTTTAGTAAAGTAGAACAATGGATGGCTATAATTTGTTGTTTCAGTCTAGAAGTCTACTTGGCAGCTTTTTGAATTGGCTGACTCTGTAAACAAACACATTTAAGGAACAAACTAGAGCAAGATTTCAGGGACTATTCTTGTTCTTAAACATGTAGCATGTTTTAACTGTTGCAAATTTTAAGTGAAAAATGGTTCTTCTCCAAATACATATTTGAAGCATTACATTTTACCCAGTGGGGGCAGCGGTGGCCTAGCGGTTAGGGCGTTGGCCCTATGATCAGAGGATCGGGGGTTCAAACCCCTTCCCAATAGGTTGCCCTGTGGTACCCTTGAGCAAGGTGCCGTCCCCGTCCCGCTCCTCCCTGCGATGGACTGGCGACCTGTCCAGGGTGCGTCCCCCGTCCTCGCCCTGTGTGCGCTGGGTTGGACACCGGCACTCCCCCGCGACCCCGTTTGGGACAAGCGGCAGATAATGGATGGATGGACATTTTACCCATGTCAAAAACAAGGCCTCAACAAAACCATCGCTAATTCAGACTCGAGTAGACTTTTCTTATTTATTTCAAATTGTAATGTGTGTTGTGATGTGTATCTCTCGATTGAGAGAAACTAAACATGGACTATATTCATACATTCTTGTGTTGTTCAGGGACTTAGCCTGTGTCGCCCTTTATACATTCTGTTTATGTGTATATCATTTATAGTGCATTTGGATTTGCTTTTAACTGATTTATTTTTGTTTTTCTTTCCCCACTGTGTGTGTTTTGCAGGGTTCATTTTCAGAGTCTGACTATGAACTTTCTAAGTGTTTTCTTCCGGAAGAGAGCAGTGTTATAGCAGTTTACTGTGGCAGCGCAGTGGCTTTAGCGCTGATCACACTGGGCCACCTCCGTCTGTTCCGGGGAGCACTGCACACAGTAAATATCCTTCTGGGAAAGCAAAAGTCTATATGACACACACACACATACAAACTGTACATTCGTCAGCACAAATGGGTATGCACAGGCCCACTCTCATAGGTTTTAACTGGGAAATAACTAGATGTTTTTGGAAGCATCACAACAAATAACTAAATGACAATAACTTTGTGTATTTGTACAAGCTACTACTTGGAACGTGTCACTACTGACTGAATCTAGATTTAATTAAGTCATTTTGCACAAGCTGCTATTAAACTTTATTATTAATCAGTCAGAAAATTTGAGCCAGATATCAGTACTGCACTTTATTACTGTGATGCACCATCAGAAACTTATGATGGATTTGAATCTATTAAAACTGATGTGTGAATGGATCACGTTTAGTTAAGTGGCACTATTCACTTGAATTTTCCTTCACTTATACACTGTGCCAATAATGTTTATTTAAAGTGAAGCAGGTAAACCACATTTGGTTCTTTTAAAGAGCATTTCAAAGATGGTTATTTAAAAACTAATCCCTTAAGGACCCAAGATGATTTACATCAAGATGTGTTGCGAGGAAGTTTGATATTTAAAGAACCATCTTTGTGAATAAGACACACAAGTGTGGAGAACATTTTAAATATATTAAAGGTTCTATAGCATTTTAAGTTATTTCCTAGAGGTAGAGTACAAAGTCTACACCCTTGTAGGAGGAACATTGATTTTTTTGGAGTCAGGTGTATTGTGCTGCAAATGAGCTTTGTAGTGTGGGGTTTTCTTAATGACTGCTTGAACAAAAGGATTGTTGTCCTGACTTTTTCTTAGAATATGTCTTTTGAGGAATAGTTTAACTGGAGTTTTTTTCTTTTTCTTTTTCTTTTTGTTTATCTTTCTGCAATAAAAAGGAGCGACTTAAACTAGTCACTTTATTCCTTTTACCTTGGATGATTAATGAGACACTGTTTCTTTTAGAGGTATTTTATTTGCAAAATTACATTTCTCCTGACATTGTCATTCTAAACAAAAACAAAGGTCTTCTAATGTGCCTCTTTATTAAAATAAAAATTAAGAAACAACCAAAAATTTAAGTCCTTGAAGGCCAGACACAGATTTTTTGTTTTTTGTTTTTTTTTGTTTTTCTTCACTCAGTCATCACTCATTTGAACATGTAGAAGCCTCAGAGGAAAGAGAATCTAGCCTATCTAGCAGTGCTGTAACCTCACTGTGCAGCCTCTGAGTCAGCACGCAGCCTCTTCCACTCACGGACAGCCAATCAGTCTGAGAAACTGGACAAATGTTGAGCTTCTTAAGGCACAACCCAGGGACAAACCGATTGAACCATCTCAACCTCACTTCTGTGTGCAATCTTTATTCAGGTATGAATGCCTTCAACATATTTTTACAATTTTTCAATTTGCCATGGCTTAAAAATGTAGACCAAATAAAATGAATCTGATTTGTTTTACTGAATATACATGGACAGTGTAGATGGAAAAGGGATGTGTTCTGAAGTCTCCCCAAAGTGTAATGGTCCAAAAATGAATAAAATATATATATATACATATATACATACATAAAAAGAATTGGATTTTAAGGTCTGGGTGTAGTTTGATGGTTAAAAAATAAAGATTAAAATAATTTAAAAGGTAAAAAAATAGTGCAAAAAAGTGAAAGGTCGGTCAGAAGTGATTCTAATGCACTGAAAAAGAAAAGCAAATAGCTTATGTTCTCTTTTAAAGGTCTGGGTGATGTTGCCATAGTCCGACTGCCAAAAATTAGACTTTTAATTCAATTTTTTTTTATTTAAAAAAGATAAAGAAAGCAAAACAGATTAGTGTGAAGAAATAGCATATTTTCACTTGGAGGCTGACCTTGTAGTTTAATGGCCAAAATCCCCCAAAAGCCTCAAATAATTTATTTACAAAGTCATAAATAACAAGTATTTGATGGGTAGATGTGTGTCAACAATAGGAAAAAAAAATATATAGTATGATTACAGATTAGAAGCAAGGGATTAATGAGTGCATGATCTTTTTTTTCCAAGCTTATTATATAACTTCAATTTGGTTGATGGCACCACCTGCCAGCGCTACCTTTCCCATCAGACTGTCCAGTAATGAAGAGGCTGAGTGGAACTCCATGGGCTGTAAGGAGAGACGGTCAGTGCCTCCATGTCCTGGAAGCCTGGGTGGCCCTGAAGATGTTAAGGGACAGTCAACAAACCACTTCTCGCCTTCCTCCTTCCTTCTAAAGTACGCCTATGTATATGCATGGCTGTGCATAACAACCTCGCTAGACATTCATAAATATGTATATGCTTAGGCACACACATTCTATGTATAATTGTACATATATATTTATAGAATATAGCTTCTTTTGTTACTTTTTATATAAATGTATATGTACACAGTTTTATAAGTATAAAAATGCAGGTGTACAACTCTTGGGCATAACACAATGTGTGGGTATGCGGGTGTACACATGCACACATGCATGCAGGCACACGCGCGCACACATACACACATTTCCCCGCTGTGAACATGCCTCGCGCACACACGCACGCAAACATTTCATGTCTAAAAAGATGCTTCCTACTCAAAACATTAGCAGGCTGCAAGTTTGGACACTTCAAAGGATTTTCCAATGGTTTTTAAAGCTGTCAATGAGTCCTAGAAAGGGAAAAATTAAACTCAGAAGGAAAAAAAAAAAGGCATGTACTCTATATCTGCAAATTCTCAACATCAAGTTAATTTTGCATATTGTATACAAGATTTTTTTTGCCTAATTTTCTTTTTATACTAAAGACCATAATATTTCGTCAATCTTTATAAACCAGAGAAGAAAATGCGTTTCTACAGAGAAAGATTTCCCATCAGCAGGCTGTGCTGCGGTTAAGATTTGACATCAAGCTGTACAACGCCGCCAAAATGTATTTGCATCTAAATAAACCCATTTACAGGTACAGCCGTATTCAAAGGCACGAGGAGCTTCTACAAGTCAAAGTTGTTGTTTTTTTTTTCTCTTTTTCAATGAAGTTGTACAAAATAACATTACATTTTATAGGCCTGTACAAGATAAAGCAACCTTGCACATTCCTTAGGTTAATAAAACAACCCCCCCCAAAAAATATATTATGTATTTATTTATATATTTATATAGGATTAGCGCCCACCATATCGAGACACCTCCCCCTTGTTCTAAGAGAGGTATTGATCGGCCAATCAAGTGTGGTGGTTCTTTCTAGGCAGAAAGCTGCTACTGCCTATTGGTCGAGGTGCACAGGACTTCCAAGTCCCACAGCCCACCACTACTACGCCTAGTCTGTGCTCGCTGAATGATTCCAAACCCCCGGCTAATCCCTGCAACCCTGCACTCTTGACAGAAAACCGAGCAAAGAAAGGCAAAACACATTTAAAAAAAAAAAAAAAAAAACATACTAAGGAGAAAAAGTGAAGAATAATAAATATGGTGGTGCTACATAGTGAATTATGCTTCCTGGCCTTCTTTTTAAGGATCCTGATGCAAAGTGCATTATCCACCCCCTACGTCAAGTATTCTACTAAAAAAGACCTTCACAAGATTTGCAGAGGAGAGGGTAAAGGTCAGACTACCTTCAGACTAACGCACCTGAAGTTACCACAGGTTTCTGTTAGGTTAGCTGGTCCACGTCCAACCACGGCTAGCTAAAAATTGGAAAAGTCCTCCAGAGCAAGAAATGGAATGAAAACAACAAAAAAAAAAAGAAAACAAGAATAACCTTTAAGCGATCACAAATGCAATTCAACCAGCATATTCAAGTGCGCACGCACGCACGCGCACACACACGCACGCACACACACCTAACTCGTCTCAGAAATACAGGCTATAAATAGGGAGATGAAATGGAGGCAAAAAGCATCAGAGGAGGAAAAAATAAATCACATGACAACAATGTCACTTGTCAGTAGTTCACAAAGTCCCGTTGCGATCTGGGAGTGGAAAAGAAGCAATCCGATTGAAGGGGGGATTGGCTACAGCCAATCACAAGAGCTCGTACTGGCGGAGATGCATCCTCTGGATGATGTCGCGACAGTCGTTGAAAACGCGACGGATGTTCTCTGTGTCCACGGCACAAGTGAAATGCGGGTAGCAGTAGTGTTTGTCCGAGCCACTCGCTGTGCTGATCCTCTGCAGCAACACATTCAAACATAAGCCCGGGTCACTCAAACAGCAATAATATGAAAAGTACAAAGACAGAAAAGCAGATGATTAAAGCACAGACTTTCTTATGTGGTTTCTGAAACTGTATGATATACTGTTTTCTAATAGAATAGTAAACAGCACATAATACGAGTAGCTGCTGCTACTTTTTTTGTAATGTAATTTTGTTCATTTTATAGATCATAATATATCAAACAAAGTGAAAAATTAAACTAATAGTGCGGCTGAAGTAATTCAGGCATGTGTTTTTGCACCATTCTAACTGCGTAAGCGTCCCTGACTCACTCAAATAAAAATGAGAGAAGCAGGAAAAAGTTTAACTTTGTCACAAAACAACTATCTTTCAATTTCTTTCAAAACAAACTCTTTATCAGCATCAAACATTACCTACACCTTAATTAGGAATGTTCTTTAAGGGTATGTTAGTGATGCAAATATATTTAATATATTTATATTTTTATATAAATATTATATTTAGAACATCTGAATACTTAGTGCTTGACTGATTCTATGACTGATGGAGTGGCTCTTCAAAAAAACCTATTGTAAATGGCTCTTTAAAAGTACTTTTAAAAGCTTTATAGCACCAAAAACATTTTCTACTAAATATATTTTACCAAAAAGGTATTTTTGCTTATGAGGACGAAACCTAAAGGTGTTTCTAGCCTACCAGAAATTCATCCCGGATGAAGAACTTGGCCCTTGTCACTCTCGAGTCCTCCCCTGGGTCAGGGGTCGCTGTGCATAACAGGAAAAGAGTAAGAATTAGTTCAGAATATCAAGACAAAGTATCATCTTAAACCATAAAACATGTACTTTAACATAATAATAAAGTACTAACTTGATTGATCAACTGTGCATATTAAATATAAGATGCTGCCTTTTCGCTAAATGTATCACAATACGAGAATTTATGGACCTTCACATAACGATGAAAGTTTTGGGCAGCTGTTAGATCTGAGCCTAGAGGTGTAACCTGTCAGGTCGGATCTTGTGTTTTTGTTTATACTACATTTTATGTAATATTGTATAGAGCTATATTAGGCCCCAGGCAAACTGAGCATCATGGTATAACAAACCAGCACCATGTTTTCCTAAACTCACAATGCTTCTATAGCAAAAAGCACCAAAAAAGGAAAGGTAAAATGTAAACAATTACCCAGTCCAAAAGCCTACTTCTATTATCAAAGAAGGGTTTACTTTAAAGGAACTTCTCACATATAACCCTCATTATTTAATATTTATATGACAGTAAGTAAATTTCTAAAATAAAAATCCAACAAAGCCCAAGTCCCATAACCTTTCTATTTTGAAGAATATCAGTATCCTGCCAGTGAAAAGTCTGCATTTGCAGCAATACTGAATTAATTATTTCTAAGTCCTGCTAATCCAGGTGGGTTTTACCTCAGTTTGTGTTTCAGCATCTGCAAATATGTACATTAATGTTACTGGATCTCAGCTTCATCCCAAACTCTTAAATGCATCCTGATATTCTGATATTTCCCCAAATTTTGTACCTTCAGCTGGGACTGTGTAGCGTGCGTACTCAGGGAAGTAATCTTCAAGTTTGGATTTGCCTGCTAGAATCTTTTCAGCAAGCATGTCCTGTTTGTTCAGAAAGAGGATCACCGAGATGGTCCGTAAAAACCTGGAGCAGTGGCACAAAGACAGACATAGAAAGTCAAGATCCTGGAATGCATATTCATACGGCTGTGAGTTAAAGTTGCAGCGGATTGCTTTTATTAATATCTATTCTACTGAAGTGAGGTGCCATCATTGTAACATAAGTTAGCAATCAAAATCTCCAAATAACAAGACTGTGCTAACAGAAAGGCAGTGACTTAAAATAGTTATATAGGTTATATAGATATATAGGCTATCCACTATCCAAAAGTTTTATTTTAATGCTTAGGGTTTTTCATTATTTTCAGCCAGTTTTACTACATTACTATAATACTATAATTGGACATAATGCTTGAAAATGGAATGAATATTGACAACAAAAACGAGAAACAAAAAAGAGAAACAGAAAAGGGTGAAGGGTGAATGAAACCTGTTATTCCAGATGCTGCGAAACAGGTCTAGGGACTCGCGCAGGCGGTTAGTGCTGTTATCTTCTCTAATCACCATGTTGTAGCTGCTACTGGCTGCCACAAAGATAATGGCAGTCACATCTGGAGCAAAAATAGTCAGAAGTCATGTTTAGCAGAGTCACGTAAGTTTTTTTATTTGACAAATAGTCTTTCATTTTGGAAGAACTGAGTTGCTTTTTTATTATCTTCACTCTACCTTGTTTGTTGTATGTTAGTATGATTATATTGTGCTACTATTAAAGAGTACATTATTATTGAAAAAAAGAGAAGGAAATTCACCATTAAAGCACTGGATCCACTTTCTCCTCTCATCTCTCTGGCCTCCAACATCAAACATGCTGAGGGAGGGAAATTGAAAGGCAGATACAGATATTAAAAAACAACAACTGAAAATAATTTAAAAACAATTCCTTATTCATAAGTCATAAAATGTCTTGAAAATAATCCTGGTATTTGTTCTACAGCAGTGGCCCCATGTGGTGAAACTGGATAGTGCATTTTTCAACTATTGCAACTCTAAACAAGCTTCTTTTTTATTAACATGGGCTTTGAAAGTCCTAGACAGACAATGTCCTTCAGTGAAGTAATCACAACCCTCAAATACTCACCACCTATCTACATGAATCAACATGAATAAAAATGAAAACAGAACACTATTTAAAAACATTTAAAAAAAGATTTAAAGAGAAACGAAAAACGCAATCACATGGTAACTTACTGAAAGTTGACTTTGTCTACTTGAAATCGTGTCTCAAAAATCCCTGAAGTCAAAACTCGGCACCTAAGCAAATCCTAAATTCAAATACAGAAGGGAATTGTGCTCGTAAAAAATACTTATCCATATCTTATCCAAAGCATTGCAGAGTTCATTCAGGTTACATCATCTGCCACTCAAGGCTACTCATATTTTAGTAGTGACTGATATTGTCTTGTTATGCAAATTAAATTAGAAATATTCAGATAAAATCGAAATATTCAGATTAAGTCTACAAATCATCCCATGAAGATACCATAAATACCTTAAATCAAAGGTATGCAAAACCTGCATACAAATATAGATTTCAAACCTAATTAAAAGTAATGCACTCCACATTACTGATTTAGGTATATGTCTAAATATAAGGCTATTTTTCATTAATAAAACCTATGGAGTAAATGCCACTATTAAGAAATACATTAAAACATGTTAACGCTGTCTAGTAATATCAGAGTGCTGCTATAAAAACCTTAACCCACAAGCAAGTCACACTATAGCCCCCACCTGGTCTGTTGGTGTATAGTCATTCTGTCGTACTGAGTCGATTCTATCCAGGAAGCTGGAAGACACAAATAAAGTCACATGAATGTCCCAATACTGGGCAAAACCTAAGACAGTGCAGAGCATTGTTTCCCACAGGTCTAAAACAAACTTGAAAAAAAAACACCTCAGGATGTGGTGGAGGCTTTTTGAATATATGGAATTCACAATAAATTATTTTTTGGATATTATTATTTAGATTTATTATTATTATTATTTTCTGGTATTCAAAATAAGACTACAAATTTGTGAACTTTGAATGAAACCTTCTGTGTTCTTTCTATTTAGTTCTGAAGTACCTTACTGACTTAGTTCATGATAAGACTTTGGTCATGAAAATGACAACAAGGCACAAAACACTGTGCTCTAATTTAGTCAAGTCCATATATGATTATTTCACCATTTAAGGAATATTTAATTTACATTACTTCCAAGGAATATGAGAAATGTAAAACTGGCACACAGTATATCACAGGATAATCTCTCTTCTTCTTTCGGCTGCACTCATTAGGGGTTGCCAAAGTGGATCATCTTATTCCATTTCTTTCTGTCCTCTGCATCTTCCACATTCAGAATGACCACCTGCATGTCCTCTCTCGCCATGTTCATAAACCTCCTCTTTATTCTTCCTCTTTTCATCTTTCCTGGCAGCTCCATCTTCAACATCCTCCTTCCAAAATAATCCTCATCTCTCCTCTGGACATGTCCAAACCAGTACAATCTTGCTTTTGTAACTTTGTCTCCAAAACATCTAACCTGAACTGTCCCTCTAATGTACTCATTTTTAATCCTCTCCATTGTCACCACTCCCAGCGAAAAATCTTTGCATTTTTAACTCTGTCACCTCCAGCTGAGGTTCTCTTTTCATCAATAATTTCTCTCTGAATAAATGAAACCCACCAAAAAATCTCATAATCTCACAGTTTATTACTTTTACACATATGATACACACATACCCATGGCATGTGGATGAATACTGGCTACTCAGTTCTCAGTAACTCTGCAAAACCCCTTTTTGTGCACCTATCTCAGCATAGTAGATAATGAACTGCCCCAACACTGTCCAGCAGGGGGCTTGCAAACACAAAAACACACGGAAGATGCTCTCTGGCAGTAACAGAAAGCCCTAGTTGCAACTTTGCAGTCAGATTTGCATGTGGTTTGTAAAAATAAAGGTTAGAGTTTGGCTAGCGGTGGCTTTTAGCGACCATGTGAGGATACAACAGAGAGCTTTGTCCTCTCCAAGCTCCTGCCTGCCCTGCTGATCTCAGACACGTTAGGCATGGCCTTAAAAAAAAGCTGCAGTCATGATCTGACCAGGAAAAACTACAACTGTGCTTGCTAAGTTTAGCAATGATGGGATGATATAAATGTCACTATCATAATATCATTGGCATTTTATTAAATGTCATTACATGAAATTATATTATTGTGCTCTAAGACTAATTAAATTTGTAAACCATACTACAATCATTCCAAAACATAAATTTTTAAATTCATGAAAAGTCTATTACTGTCTTAAGTGATATAAACTATCATCAGTAATGAAACTCCTACCAAAACTAGACTGAATAAGTAATATTTCTTGAATAAAGCTAAATTATCTGTAATGTTTCTAAAAATAAAGTAAAAATATGTTTAATATTTATGGAATAGCACTGACTAAATAAAAGTACTTAAAACATAAAAATATCTATAAATAATAAATTAGTTTAAACATTCCTACAAAAACCTGAAAAAATAATGGGATATAATATCAGACAAAAACTAGATTTTAGGATGGTGTGTGAAATTGAAAACCACCAAAAGTTTCATCAGAATTATTACCATTTAAAATTGGATTGTAACTGGGATGCATACTGAGGTCTATCGCTGAAACTGGTAACTTTCCCCACACCCAGTGTTCTGACTAGTATTGTAGTTCCTTATCATTGTGAAAAAGGACTATAATACAATAATGATTTATACACAGCACTTGCAAAAATTTCACAGTAAATATGGACAATCAGTACAATTCAGTTAGCACAGGATGTCTAAATACAGTACAGCATGTGTACAGATGAAAAATACAGATTATTATATAAGCAAAAAAAAATAGTTTAGGTTCTTATTCCAGCACTTATTCCATCTTCTTGTTTTTTACATTGCTACTTTTTTGTCTTTTGTGATTAACATGACTGTTTGGTGTCAAACATTTCCTAAACCTCAAACATGGAAAACATTACAAGGGGAAGCGAACCCCAATACTTTAACTGAGAACAAACAGGCTATTCTAAATGCTGACAGGAGCTAAAAATCTGCCACTGTTCTGCTGTGGCCAGTCATGTCTGAAACTGTGTCCCCCTTTCAGGCGCGTGCCAGTTTGCTATGGGACAGACCCAACCCTTTCGTTCAGCTGACCTGGTTCACCAAACCAGTGCAACCTTTATTAAAGGAGTGGTGCCTTTTAATTGGCTGAGAGGAAAGTGCCAATCAATACTTTCCAACTTCTGAATGCCTGCTATCATCAGAGTGGCCTAGATGCTCGTTGACACATGTGGCAAAAAAAACACACACACAGGTACAACTGCTTCTGTTGGCAATTGGCTTTAAAATTAGAAAAGAGCAGCTAATAAAATGCTCAGCAGTGTGTTCCAACATACATAATGCGTATGATGGCAATTTTTAAACCCTTCATCTTTATGCCTGTCCTTTATCTTTGAACCTTGAACTCTTTCGGATACTGACCCTAAAGATAGACATGCTCTACAATCTAGGATTTATCAAGTCGGTTTACTCTTATATAATGAACTTTTTGTTGTATAAACATTGTTTTATTGATACACAATAGACATGATGAGCAGTTGCAGTAGAAGCTTTCAGCATGTGTTTTTGTGCGTGCGTGCGTGTGTGTGTGTGTGTATGTGTGTGTGTGTGTGTGTGTGTGTGTGTGTGCAGGCATGCTGGAATGTTTTGAAATTGGGACAGAGCTACAATAAACAGAAATGATTGCCTAGCTTTGTCATTGCAAACACTGACTGCCAGTTAGCGCCCTCATTGTGTGAAATGCCACCACATAACACTCGGAGTGTTAAAGCAAACTATATCAACCAAAGCCAAACGCTAGCAACAGTGGATGCACACCATTCACAGCATGATCACTGAGGCAACTGTACCTGAGCTTATGATTAACCTATAATTACAATGTCTTGTGAAAGTAATCCATCTTACTTTAATAGTAGTCAGATTTGTCTGGGTTTACACCCAGACTGCTGCATGTAATATGCTTTTTATGTACATTTTTAAAAGTCATAATTAATTATTCGTCAGCAGATCTTGAAAAACAATACTAAAAAAGTGATGGTTGAATTGGGTCATTCTTATGGATTGCACTTTTTTTTAAACAGTTCTACTGGATTAAGATATGGACTTTAATCGGGACATTGCAGAACAATTACCATTTTAAAAAAACATCAAAATTTAAACACTGTTCCATTGACCATAAAAATATTATCTGAAGGCTTCCTAGCATCATTTTGTATTTTGCACCATTCTTTTAAATTTCACAAGATGCCCCATCTTAATATTTTCAATTCCAGAAAAAATGATGCTTCCACCTTCGTACTTCACTATTGCACTGGTAAATGTTGAGTAAAGGGCAGTGAAAGGTTTGTTGCACATACGGAGTTTTGTTGTTTTACCTCTCCACTAAATCTTATTCTACATAATAGATGGCTAAGCATAAGTAAACATCAAATGAGATTTAATGTTTTTTTTCTTCAGAAATGCCCACCCTCCCCTACAGGCCAGTTAGTGCACCTTCACTCTCAGTCAAGTAACTCTGAGCTCCTTCAAAGTGATTGCTGAGCTCTATTTGGCTTACCTCACAAATCCCATGACACTGACTTTTTTTGAGAGACAAAAAACTTTTCAAGAACAAATTGTGTGCTGAGCGAGCATCTCAAATTTGGGAGAAGTGGGGAAGGCTGGAGTTGCCAGGACACATTAAGACTTTTTGACTTGTTTTAATTTGTTTGGGAAAGTTCTTTCATTTTTTAATAGGAATCAGTCTACAAACATAGTAATTACTATGACTACAACTGAATAAGCTATGACCGTGTAAACACCCAGTTGGACTGTCAGAGCCTGACAAATGTAAAGCCAAATCTAAGCTGAGGATGATTAAAACATGCGGTCCAGGCCAATAATTGTTGGATGATTTGGCATAGATTTAAACATGTAATGCCTCAGGCTTTGCTATACTTTGCTATACTTCAAGTGAACCAAGTTAAATAGGTTTTAGCACAAACAACTTATGCACACTCTCTCCATCCATTTCATGACAGAGGGGAACATGGAATGTTTAAATGTTGCATTCATATGTAAAAACATTTGAAAATGGTCTTTGAATAAAGTGGTAGTGTATGTATTGCTTCAGTTAAAAATCAAACTTTCCATGTATAATTAAGACTTTGTGGTGGTGTATGATCATGTCATAAATAAGATATTTCCTACTAACCCTGAAGGCAGCATTTGTTGCCATGCATGTAATTAAACTGTTTTAGACATTTCAATATGGTACACAGTAGATCCTATTCTGGGTATTGTGTGCAGGTAATTAAAACTAGATATATTTAAAATAGTTTTGTGAAAGTACTTTCCAAAGATTACAGTGTAAATAAATAAATACAAACAAATACAGCAAACAATTTGGTGAAGTGACAAGAAAACGTTGTTCATCCTTTCAAGCAATGCTGAGATATTTGTTCACTTCCAAAGTTGCTTCAGCAACTATGATTAGCAATAAGTAAACAGTGAGCTTGTGACAGCAATTATCTATCTATCTATCTATCTATCTATCTATCTATCTATCTATCTATCTATCTATCTATCTATCTATCCATTTATTTGCTTGTTTGTTTGTTTGTTCATAATAGTCTGAGGGTGGCCAGGTTTTCGTGATTTGTTCTATAAGGCAGCCCTGATCTCTATGGTAGTCATTCACTAGTAGCGCTCACTAAGGATAAAGGATGATCAGAATCATTTCAATATTGGCAGATATTTGCTTGAAAAAAAATTATATTCAATTATATATTACAGAAAGACTCTGGTCCCCTGCTAATCAGCCCAATATCAAGGCCTTCCTGACTCAAAGGTGGTGAGTTAAGGCAGGGAAAACACTATTGCAAGCAGGCTGAGGGTACTCCAGGATCAAGGCTGAAAACTACTGATTTTAACTGATCCAGTGAGAACAAGAGGGTTTTCCCATGTGTAGTGGTGGCCACACAAACAGATCATGTTAAGATTTAAGATCATTGACTCATCTGATACAGACTTAAAGATTACATTCTTTTCCCCTTTTTAACAGCTATCCATACATCACCCCAGCTTTGCTCTGAACAATATTAGTTCTGAAGCTCATTCAAGTTGTTCTTTCATGTAGAAGGATATCTTGTTTTGTTTTTGTCAGATAAATTAACGGATTCTTAGTTAATACATTCTCAGTCTAGGATATATATGACTGGTGTGATTCATTGCAAGGTTTGTGGTACTACCATTAATACAAGCCATATTATACAAATGTTATATTCAGCATATAAACTGTAACTTTGTACTGAAGTGTATAAATGTCTGTTCTCTGTAAGGAAGGACTACTTAAGTTAGAAAATTAACAAAACATGTCATTTGAAGTTTTTGCCAACAGCAGTGAAGAGTAAGTGCATACAACAAGCAAAACTGAAAGCAAACTTGGTCTAAACACATGCTCGAGCAAACAAGCATACACGCATACACACACACACACACACACACACACACACACACACACACACACACACACACACAAACACACACACACACACACACACACACACACACACAGAGCAGCAATTTCCTGTAACTGCTGCTTAGTCAGCAGTGACCCACCATATCGCAACACAATCTCAATCTGCTCTGTTTTTGTCGTCCCTGCTCTTTTCTTCTTCTTTTTCTTCCACTTGCCGTTATCTTTTCCACCTCGATTGCTTCTCCACTCCCCCACCTAGTCTTTTTCCTCAACTCCTCTTCTTCCCTCTATGTATCTCTCTTTCTTCCACTTACTCTACATTCCCCTATTTTTGCTCCCCATTAGTTAATTCCTTCTATCCCTTTTTGAACTCGGCCTCTCTCTCTCACTCTCTCTCTCTCTCTCTCTTTCTATCTCCTAGCTGAGTGAGGAAGGTTTATGTGAGAGAAGACAAGACCATTTCACATCCTGACAGCTACAATAAACAGACGAATCCAAAGCACCTCTAAAAAGTACAGCCTCTCTCTCTCTCTCTCTCTCTCTCTCTCGCACACACACACACACACACACACACACACACACACACACACACACACACACACACACAAACAGCTGTGTGAGCTAAAAATAGGCCTGGGAATGGAGTCTCTCACCACACCAGTCCTGAGGACATAAACACACAGGCACTAGTGAAGTACCTGCGCAAGATGGCCGCTGGCCTCATCTTTGTCCAGCATTGCTGAAACAACTCTATGTTTATATGAGCTTCGAGGAACAGATGCTTGCTTTTAGATCAGAACTTTTTTTGTGGTGATATTTCTGGACAGACCTTGATCCTTAGTGTATACACACTAGTGTTAAAAAATTGAGCTCAGTTTTTTGGCTGGAGCTGTTGGGAGATACCCACTGTTTCTGCCCTGAGGGAATCCAACTCAGAAGTTAATTCCAGCAGACTACACACTGTCAACTTGCCCGTTGCAGCTTATGTGAAGAGGAACAACTACTTGACTACTTGCTATTTTTTATCATCCAAACAACTGCAAAGACTAGTTATGCAGTTAAAAGTAAAACATTGGTTGGTAAAACAGAGAGAAAGGGAGCATGAAGCAGAGTGTGTAGGTAAGAGAGTAAGAGCATGAGGAAGAGAGAAATGATACTTTGCTTGTTGCAATGCTCAGACAAAGCAAATGCAAATTTTTTCATCTCAAAAAAGCAAATATGGCAAATAAGCCAAATTATTTACTAAACTGAACTTAAATCTTTTGAAAGAGGAAGAACAATGAGGGAGAACGAAAAGCAAGCAGAGCAGAGCAGACAGCAAGACAGCAAGAGAGAGGGCGAGAGAGAGAGGATACATGCAGTTCCATAGACCGCTCATGGACTCCATAAGCTATAAATGGCTCTTCCTGTGCTGGGCCTGGGATATTAGACACTATCAGACTGTAGCCACACTGGCTGAGCCAAATCTCACAGGATGAACTAAATGTGCAGCTGTTAAACACAGAGATAGATAGATAGATAGATAGATAGATAGACAGATAGACAGATAGACAGACAGACAGATAGATAGATAGATAGATAGATAGATAGATAGATAGATAGACAGATAGATAGACAGACAGACAGAATTTGACCAAGCTAGCTAAAGCCTGCAGCTGGATAACTATAGTAACCCTAACTGGCAGGTCGATAGTCAGAACTCCTCCCCTTCCTTTCTTAACTGGGCAAGAGCAAGGGCACACACACACACACACGCACACACAGCATCCTGTCAGAGAACTCTTATACACGTGCAACATAAACTCTTGAGACTAATTCAGAAAGCATATGACCTTAGACCTGCTTGATGGCAGAGATCAGCTAAACCCGTATTTACTCATAGCTCCATGGTGCACCTACCACCATCTGAAATCCTTAGTAAACTATTCTGTGATAAATCAACTAACAATAATGTTTTTATTACATTACATTAAACATTACATTCAATAATGTTTTCAATTTGACTGATGTGGTAATTAACAAGACTCAACAAACAAAATGTTTTAGATGTTTTAGTTTTGAGGGCTTTATCACCTACCCTGTAAAAAAGCATGTTTTACTCTTTTCTGTGAAACAATTAATTTATATATTTATGATTTATACTGACTCATATATATCTTATATACATATGAGTCAGTATAAAATTTACAGTATAAAACATATATATATATGTTTTATATCGTTAACACTGCAATTTATGAACTTTTTTTGTCAAAACAAATTTTACCTGCTCTTAAATAATTTACACTAATGTTTTGCTGGTGCAGTTTCTGTTTAACCATTGTAAATGCTAAAAAAAAACATCTGCTGAAACTTAATACACGGTTCCTCACTTGTAAATTGATTTGGATGAAAGTGTCTGCTAAAAGAGTAAATGTAAAATGTAAATGTAATACAGACTAGCAGTCAAAAGTCTGGAATTATTCACAGATAATGCAGATAATTTAAAATGACCAAGAACTATGACACTATGAATGAAAGTAAAAATTACCATCCAGAATAGATGCTCCAGAGAAAAGATTTTAACTTATTTAATAAATAACTGATATTTCAAAAATTATTTTCACACTGAATAAAATATGAAAATATCTGTGTAAAGTACAACCGATTGTGATATCTAGCTAATTGCATTTCAGTCTACACTATGTTAAATGCTAGTATGTTTTTACCATGTTTTTGTCATCCACCCTTTCAAAGATGTAAACGCTCCCATCTGTGTATCCTTGTGTTCTCCAGACTCCTGGTATGCACTAGACAACAGCCATGCTGCTGACAGTAATGTGTGTGTGCGCGCGTGTGTGTGTGTATGTGTTCAAATGTGCATGATTATGTATAGGCACTAACCAGAAGCAGAGAACTGACTGTACAGAAAAAGCATCTCCCTTTCTCTTCCTCTCTCTCTCTTTCTGTTGCTCTCTCAATCTGTCTCTCTTTCTCCCTCTCCCTTTCCCTCACCTTCTGCTGCTGACCTTCCTTTGTTTACTGGCCATTGGCCGGATTCTCCCTTTGATTGGACAGAGACCATGTGATCGAAGCCTGGGTAGAGCTCCACAAAGCAGAGTTAAATTTAGCAATGGCCTAGCCCAGCTCCATAGCTAGTTTACATATGCTTACAGGAGGAAGAAGGGAGGGAGGGAGGGAGAGAGAGAGAGAGAGAGAGAGAGAGAGAGAGAGAGAGAGAGAGAGAGATCATAAATTTAAGCTGAAACCCAGTGTTTCTCTCTAACTACCAACTTGACATGACAATAACTTTTTCCAGAGCTTAAAACATTTCATTTGCACATGACTTTATATTGTTTTCCTCTTTTTAATCTTTTAAAAATCTTTTATTTAAAATCTTTTTATTTTCAACCCACCAGAAAGATGACACCAAAACACATCTAGCTGTTTGTATAGATGTATTCAAAAACAGCCAAAATTCAATTCTAAATGAAGAATGGATGAAAAAGTTCACATTTTTTATAGCTTGATTTCACAGCAACAATTAAAGTCTTATTTTCCTGTTCAAATGTAATTTAAGGAATATTCTAAAACATAGTGTGTTATATAATTAATCTACAGGTGACAGTGCAGTTTTAAAAAAATGAATCTCCATTATATTTCTAACTGGGCAAATAATGTGAAGGTATCCAAACCTAAACTCTGTCAAGAAAATACCAAACAGCCTGTTTGACATATCAGTGGGTTCATAACAGGGAGTCTAAGTATCATTGCCTGTAGAGAAAAGTAACTATGTAACAATCCTACCAGGGTGGAAGAACAGAGTATTTCACTTCTTTGCTAACTTGATGGAAAACAATGATAGCCACGTTCTAATTCTATACACTCTAAAAAAAATACTGGAAATAAATCACTTAAACCTCATGCAGCTATGGCCATTAATGCTGTAGCAGCCATTAATCTATGCACAGAATAGCTATTTTTCAGGCTATCATACCCCTCACTTCTGCTGCCATTATATAAACTCCTAAAACCAGCAAACAACAAGGTGGAAATGGAGTAGAACCCTGGTTTGAAACAAACTGGCACCTTTGATGTAATGGGAACCACACAAGTATATTGCTTTTTCCCTCAATGACCAAGTTTTTTTTTAAGGTCTTTAAAACTATCCTCACGATCTGCTAATACTTACCTATTTATATGGTTCTTAGCCAACTAGCACACCTCTAGTTTGTATATTTTTGGGAGCTAGCTATGTGTTTATTCTATGCCTCGCAGCTCCGTCTGGAGAACAGTGAGCCCTCTGTAGTCACGGTGAGCAGAACCAGTCGCTTATCGGTCTGAAGCATCTACAATACTTCCTATTGAAGAGAAGCGCACAGGGAGACACAGCCTTTGTATCGCACTACCATTCAGGACGACAGAAATATAACACTCATAAGATCATATTAAAACAGAAGCACACAGTGCTTCTGATCCTTTTTTAAAGGTTCAGGGAAAAAAAAAACCTTAATCATAACATTTTCCTTTCATACCTGTTTGAAAATTGGTTGTTTTTTTTTTTAGAACTCTGGACTTAATTAGCTGTTTTGTTGTTACATTAAAATAATTTGTTATTACATTTATGTTTACTTGAGATTGGTTACCTTTTAAAATGCAAGTCTTTACATTGTGTGAAATGGTACAGCAATTCAATAAAGTTATGTAAAGCATTTTGGAAACACAAAGTTTTGTTACTGCAACTACAATCCATCTATCCCTAAGTGGCTTATCCTAACCTGGATTGTGGGGTGTGAATGAACCTATCCCAGGTGCTCAGGGTGAATGCAGAGAAAAACTCTAGAGAGTTAACCAGTGTTCACTATACTAATGTAATTCTTATAATGTTTAATACAAAGTCAGCTACATCCATCAATCCTGTCATTATCTGAGCTGCTAATCAAAATTAGAGTTGTGGGGCGCTGAAGCCTGTCAGCAAATAGCAGAGAAATACCCTGGAGAAGTTGCTAGTCCATTGCAGAGCAGAGACCCAAATGCACTCACACAAACACATATCATACCAAGGGGCAATTTAATATCTCCAATCCAATCCACCAGACGTGCAAGTCTTTAGACTCATGGAGAAAACCAAAGCAGAAGAAGAAGCCTTCAGACACATCAGGAGAGCATGCAACTCCACACAGAAAGTACCCAGGCTGCCTTTCTTTCGAAAAATTAATCCAGTAATAGTAATAGCCTAACACCAAATGTTAAACGTAACAAAATGTAAACATTAGTGAGATCCTGGGGGCAGTGGTGGCCTAGTGGTTAGGGCGTCGGCCACATGATCGGAGGATCGGGGGTTCGAACCCCTTCCCAATGGGTTGCCCTGAGGTACCCTTGAGCAAGGTGCTGTCCCCGTCCCGCTCCTCCCTGCGATGGGCTGGCGACCTGTCCAGGGTGCGTCCCCCCGTCCTCGCCCTGTGCGCTGGGTTGGACACCAGCACTCCCCCGTGACCCCGTTTGGGACAAGCGGCAGAAAATGGATGGATGGATAGTGAGATCCTGCTGGTGTCCTCTCTTTCAGTGATGCCAACAGCAGCAGTAGGGAATCTGCCCAACATGGCTCTAAAGCGACAGCTGGTTTATCATTCAAATAACAGAATAATCACAAAGCGGATGCATAGATAATGTATTCATTCTATTTAATTCATTTCATTTTTTAATTGAATTACTAATTTTAGTAAAGTTATCCTAACTGCCCTAGTTTTGACATAATGAAAAGACAAAATGATGATTCACATAAAGTCAAAACATCTTCTGTTTATGGAAAAATGTTATATTGACCGAAAGTCTAGAATTTGAACTTCTGGTAATTTTTTCTGCTTCTTTAAATAACAAAACAATAACCAATACTGAATTACAAGAGGCTTTTGTTACTGCTGAGGAGAACTCTGAGGGCTACCCTTCACAAATGAAGCACACTGAAAACTGTGCATATTCTTATAACTATGCTGCCTTTTAAGCTAGTCAGGTTAATGAAGGGAACAGATGCAAGTGGTCAAACTAAGTCTATAGAGTCAGGAAGTCTATATAACACAACAGAGGAGCCATGATAGTAGCTGAGTGCTGAAGACAATATTAAACGTAAATGAGTGCGCGTGCTGAGTACAAACGTAGCCCTTGGTCAAGCGTTCTCCAAGCTCCTGTGCTTTTTCTCTTGCATTACGGCACATTTGACTTTGTACTCGGCATGTTCCAATGGCCTGGAATGTGCTGCCAAATATAGCCCTCAATCAATTCAAACACAGACACATATTCCTAGCCCTAAGAGAGAACGAGAGAGGCTGAGAGGGAGAGAGACCGATGGAGACAGAGAGAGACAGAGAGTAAACTGGAGAGACATGCAGATACATATAGCAACAGAGAAAAATGGCAGAAGCAAAGCCTGAGACAGAGTGGGTACAAGACAAAGAAGAAGCAGGGACAAAATGGAGGGGGTGGCAGAAAAACTGAAAGAGAGAGATTGAGAGAGATTGAGAGAGAGAGAGAGAGAGAGAGAGAGAGAGAGAGGGGTGTGGGGGTGGGAAAGGGCGAGTGCATAAATATCCTGTACTTGGTGGATATTGAACGCGTATGGGCTGGTTCGATACTGATATGGACATCCTCTTTGACACAGCAACTTGGAATAATCCGGCACTGTTTATTTCCAGGTCTCAATGATAATCAAGCCAAGATAATTAAGGCTCTTTCCAGGCCTAGCCATTTAGCAACTAATGACTGAAGCATGCCTGATTGGAAACAGATTTTTTAGAGATACATCCTTACAACAATGACAGCAATAAAGCCACACTTCTGTTAACGGTTACGTGTCATCACATATCTTTTAAATGAATCACAGCGCTGGCAGAGAGATGAGCAAAGTTGGAAGTGGCAAAGCTAACAATATTTTTTGTACTTTTTTCCTAATGACTGCATGACAGAATAGTTGCTGTAGGGATAATAACTGTAGGGAGATAGGTTGGGAATACTTTAAAGGCTATTTTAATTAGAGCAGTAAGAAACAATGGTATTATTTATTAAAACAAAACAACAAATTTTGCATTACATTTTATACACTAGTAAATACATTTAACCATACTTGTGCTGATGAAATCAAAAAAGGCTTTTTTTATCATGTTATCATGTTTTTGTTTTCCTGTAGTCTTAATTTAGAGTAAGAGTTTGAAATGTTTACACTATGTGCCTGTGCACCAAAGATGTGGAATGATTATTAACAGTTTTATGCTTCACCTATCCCTTCACCTATCATCAAGATTTTTGAAAACTAAGTTTTCACTATGCCATTGTGCATCATCAAGAACCAATAATATGTTTTTTTTACCTTGTGTTTCACTGAAATATAACAGTATGCAGTTAACCAATGCAGCAAAGCTACACAAATCTACCTACAACATCATGGCTGCAAAACCAAATGATGAACGTTTGCAAAGTACTGCACTGGTAGAGTCTATTAGTGAGCCTTCACAGCTCTTCTTCCATCTCAAAGATGTCCCAGTGGCAGTCGAGATTTAGCAGGTGTTACTGGAGCACATCAGACCTGATGTAACCAGGCCCTCCTGGGAGGGATCCGAACAAACAACAACCCAGTAACAAAGCAAACACAGCAATAGCTTTAACCCTCAAGAGCCAGCTACTTAGTTTATAGCTTTGTTATAATAAAAAGTACTGGGAGTTTAATCAAAAAGTGACATGCAGTTGTTAAAAAGTCAGAGGATTTTTCAGTCTCAATGCTTTGGTTTTATTTTAGAGGGTCAATTCCATTTAGCAGCAGTCTTTAGTCTAACTTATTTTTTGAAAGAATCCTTAAGTATCTCCCAGTCTATAATATGAAAGGGTATGTGTATCCAGTGTATGTGACTCCTTCACATTGTCACATAGGGTATAGACTGTCCCCTTAGTCACTGAGGTATCAGAGCAGCACATGCCCTGTATCCCTTCACTTCACTAAACACTAAAAAAACTGAACATTTAACTAGGCTGCTTTGAAATGTATATTTTATTCAACAGTAAACAGTATTTTTAAAACAGTAAAAGGCTACTTTCCTATTTATTGTTGTATAACATTGTGTATGTTCACAACTTAATGTTCAATGATCTTAAAATTTAAGTAATCTGTAAGTAAGCATAACAATACTTTTTCGCTTTGTACAGAGTTTATAAAATGATCTATATATGTAAAATATATTTGAAAAATATATATATGTCGTTTTCTCCTTGCAACCCTGGCATACATACCATAGTTGCCCGGAGTTCTTCTTATGGTGGACTAATGATTATTTACAATAGCCGTTATGAGAAAGCCCTTAAAAGCTACCCTGGGTTTCTCTGTGTTCCCATGAACTATTACACACCTTGCTCTTGGCGTGTCTTTGTGGTAACACTGGTCTTGAAAATCCTTCTGTCTGGCTGTGTATTGGCAGAGTCTAAACTCTTTAGAGATGGTTTCATACCTTTACAAGCCTTATGAGTATCAGCATCTCTTTTTCTGAGATCATTCTTTTGTTTGTGCCATGAAACACTTTGACAAACATGTGATTTGAAGATGATACTTTAACAAATACCGCTTCTTTTTTAAACAGTGTGACCACTCACATCTGATTGTCATCCCACTGCTTAAAAAGGGAGCATATTCACCTCACAGTTTCCCAGGAAGGTCAGTCTGGGTCCGTTCTATGTTGAGTTTCCATGTGTGTGGGTTTCCTTTGGGGGCTCTGATTTTCTCCCACAGTCCAAAGACATGCATGTTAGGTGGAATTCGAGATGCAAAATTGCCTCCTAGGTGAGAGTGCATGCGTGACTGTTTGTCTGAGTATCTGCCCTGCAAAGGACTAGCAACCTGTCCAGGATGTTCCTCTGCCCTTCACCCTTTGTGTGCTGGGATAGGCTCCAGGACAACCGGAGACCCTACTCAGAATAAGCGGTTAAGATAATGAGTGAGTGAGTAATTAGCACAAAAATTAGTATGAAAATTACTAATTCTCCTGTAGCAGCAATGGCAACTGGCTCAGGATCTCCTAGCCCTATTTGGTAAAGTCTTTCAAGGCCAAAATTTATCTAAAAATTATTACCATTCCATTGCTGTCTGGTTTTGCTCAAAGATGTTTTCTCGTAGTCACCTTTTCAGCTAGCAGTTTGGAAAAGGTCTATGAACAAGCTAATTGTTACAAAATAATTGTCACAAAAGATCTGACCTGCATCTTGAAGGGTAAAATGGGCATCAGTATCAGCAGAGCAAAACCTTACTGGTAGATCAACATTATGCCAACCACTATGCCTGTCATATTCAAACTTTCAGAGCATTACAGTACTCAGTTCTGGTTAGAAGCAAAAGCATTATTATCCTGAATCAGCAAACTTAAAATTGTCCAGTTAAGACTTTTTCCCACTGGACGATCTCTGTGGTAGATAAAGCTTAGCAAGCTTTCCAATTGGGATACCTAATCAGAAGACCTGGAATGTCTAATTAACCATGAACGTAACTTGGAACTGACAGTGGAATCAAATTTTAATTTCATTCAGTGAGACAAACTATACAAGGACAAACACACCACTTTAAGACTTCTGGAAGTCCTGTCACTGACTGTAAATACAAGCTACAGTCTAGCTAGGTTTCAGTGAGCTCTTAAGATATGAATAAAAACAATGACAGCTTTTTGGTGAGTCGCTGTAACACTGCAAAAATACATTACAATGTCTGACCAATGTTAAATAAAACACAGAATGTCTTTTCAGAAGACATCAATGTTTAATCCAGAACAAAAAGAGTTGTGACTCAATGTGAGGTGCTAACAGAAATTAACATAATTGTAGAAGAGGCAAAACATTTATGGGCAAAACTGAAGGTAAAGCTCTAATATAGTTTTGTTAGGACAACCTGTTTGTATGTTTCCATCCATGTAGGAGTATGTGCATGTGTGTGATTGCATGTGTTTTAAGCCACATCCTCATTATGTGGAGCTTCCTGGGAGAAATGAAGTATGACGGTTGCCTCACGTCACAAAAAAACACAATCTGCACTCTTTAGAGTCATATCATAGATTAGGAAAGGACAGCCTGTGCACATCTCAGGGTCGGAGTGTGTGTGTGTGTGTGTGTGTGTGTGTGTGTGTGTGTGTGTGCTGTAGACAAAATGACAGTAACGTTCACAGATAAGGAAGTAATCGACATTGCACAAACTCACTTAGATCAAACACTTAGAGATGTGTCAGCTTTTGTTCTTTGCAATCTCTCTCTCTCTCTCTCTCTCTCTCTCTCTCTCTCTATATATATATATATATATATATATATAT